>VXBO01011402.1:1095080-1299163 GCA_013400135.1 Rhinoptilus africanus | reverse complement strand
AGCTATTTAAAATAATTGAATACAAAATCACTCTGGCAAGACTCAAGTTACTGTTCCTTCACCCCCCGGTGTCCAGTGGCTCTTGGGTGATAGTATGAAGTTGATTTGTGCCTTAGAGGGTGGGAATGTCCCAAATCGGTGCAGGTGACCACAGTATTTCTTTTGTACTGACACGGGTAGAGAAGAGGAGCCAGAGAGAGGGGGAAGGAGGAGAAACTGAGAAAAAAGGTAAGTGGAAGGGCAAGATCGTGCAAGGTTCATCAGGGGACCTTTAGGGAGAAGCTGTACTTCGTGAAAGGGGAGAGTTCTGGTTACTTTCTTGCTTTTCATCTTCCCCACCTAACCCAGAGGCACTAATTGTTCATTCTCTGAATATTCACTTACTCTGTTTGCATGGAAAGCAGTAAAGCTAATTAAGCTGTAGGGGCCTTTGGTGCATTTGAATATTTTCTTATTCCAAAATAAGCCTAGTAGTCTCACAGATTACCAATTTTTAAAAGATAGGAAGGTGTATTCTGGTTAAATCTTCCCAGTGTGTGAGTGAACAGTATAAATTTATTTTTAAAAAGATAAATGTTTAATGTAAAAAATAATATATATATATTAGAGAAAATAAAACACTATATGCACTCCTGCTGGATTTTAATGACTACAAAGATTTAAGCTTCATCTTATTGTTCATAGCACACTTTTTTTTTCTAGTTGCGTTAGTTTAGTTTTTCTATTTTTTTTCTTGTTTTTCCTATTTCAAGGCACAGACTGCTCCCTTTGGGTGCCGATAGTGAATTAATGGCAGTTTTTCCACTGTGGTTAACAGTATTGATAGCTCTTCAGAGGCTGGATTTATTGATTTTATTTCCCTTTTTCCTTTTCAAAAACCAGTATGCCAGTTAAAATACTGTCAGCTTTTTGGCCAAGAGGGCTCAGCGCTGTTTTATCTGAAGACCTGAACCGTGCTATGTGCTGGTTTTGCTGACCCTGGCAGCAAGACACCACCACAACACAGATTAGATGGGGGAAAGCCTGGAGATGCTCAAGGATTCCTTTTTAACCAGCTCCTCACCTCCTGTCACTCCCAGTTACAGCCCTGGAGAGGAGGGTGTTAGGCTGAGGGGAGACCTCGCTCTCTACAACTCCCTGAAAGGAGGGTGTAGCCAGGGGGAATCGGGCTCTTCTCCCAAGGAACAGGTGAGGAAACGGCCTCAAGTTGCAATGGGTAAGGTTTAGATTGGATATTAGGAACAATTTTTACACCAAAGAGTTATTAAGCATTGGAACAGGCTGCCCGGAGAAGTGGTTGAGGACCACCCCTGGAGGCATTGAAAAGACGGATAGACGTGGTGCTGAGGGACATGGCTTACTGGTGGGTTTGGCAGTGTTAGGTTAATGGTTGGACTCAATGATCTCAAAGGTCCCTTCCAACTTAGGCGTTTGACTGGTTCTATGAATAGCATAGAGGTTGCTCTTGTGAGGATGAAGGGCAGCATCCTGCTCTTATCCCATGCTCTCCTTGGCGTGGGGTGAAGGGAAGCATCCTGCCTGATGCTGCGTCTGGCACTGTGGGGTTTCCCAGGACAGGGCTGTTGCTTCTAACATGTCAGTCACCCTGTTTTTTCTCGTTTAATTGTTCTCTGCGGTTTTCCGGGCTCTGTGGGGACATGAGCCAGGCTCCAGTGGGACATGAGAGTGCTTCAGTCAGCGTTGGTGGTGGCGCTGGGGTGCTGCAACCCCAGCTCTTGTTAGACCTGGGGACTCACGCAGGTGGTGGGACACGTGTGCTGCCATCCATGGAAGAGCTGCTGCTAAAATCTCAGAAATACGAATTACAGGTTACCGTGCAAAGGAAGCAAACAGAGATATTTGATATCAATCTTGGTTCACACCTCTGAAGACCGAGCTTCCTTGGTCTGGTCGTGAGTTTTCCAGTGAATAATAGCAACTATATTCATTAAGAAATCTTGGTGAGTTGCCCAGTGGGAGAGGAGCAGGACAAACATCCTTCAAAGTGCATTTTGAGTTTCAGTTTCTCAGTTCATGAGTGTTTTCTTTCCCTTCGCAGTGTTTTTCAAGGCAGTGCGTAAAACAGCTGAAGGTTTAGACTTCCTCACTGCTCCCTGAGAGGCCGTACCCCTGTATTAGTGGGGGCTACTCCTGCAAGCACTCGTGCGTGTTAAACTAGCAGTACTGCCGGTGTAAGTTTAGGTAACAGACTACAGGAAGCGCTGGGATCACTCTGGGTAAGGTGGACTGCTTCGTCCAGGGAGCAGTGAGGGAAGAGGGAGATGAACAAAAGGTAGAAATTTGGGTCTTGGCCCAAGACAGCCAACAGGAAATTTTCCATTGACTCCACTGGGCTTTCACTGGGAAAAGTGATATTCCAGGAGTATGAAAAATGAAGTGACCACATGTGCATGTATAACAGAGTGTCTCCTCTGAGACCTGTCCTAACCCACCGAACCCCCGCTGGCGGGGAGGGCGAGTGTCTGACCTGCAGCGCCAAACACAGGAGTTCACGGTCCACCGAGCTGGGTCCGCCCTGAGCCTTTGGTATGGCTGTACAATTCAATTAAGCTTTCACAGCTGACAGTGTGAAAATGCCGTTTCATCGAGTTACATCACCTTCTGTAGGTATCCAGCCTTGTCGCTACATTTGTCTTCGTATTGCTCGTGTCCTGTAGGAACTGCTGAAATAAAGAGAGAGGACGCTCCCGGCGCTGCAGCACGTGCTCCTGGTTTGCCACTGCAGTTCTTTGCTGCTATGAGAAATCTGTTTCTGTATAATTATTTTCTCTTACAGGTTTGGCTGATGATACAAATCCTCTTGTCTTCCCCTAAGAAAGAATGATTCCCATTCTACGGAATGCAAAAATAACTCCAAAAGCCAGTACCCTGCTGAAGGTCCTGTGTGCCCGGACTGTGGGGCGGATGGTGCCTGCGGTTCCCAGCTCAGGCTCCTCGGCCGTTTCTGCTCCCCCGTGTCCTGCAGGTGACCGTCACCTCCCGGGAGCCGAAGCTTGCGGGGGGAGCATGGCGAGGCTGCAATTGCTCCACATTCGGGTAGGTGGAAGGGTATGAGAAGGGCAGGCGTCCGTGTCCCGCCTGGAGTACCTCTCACAGCAGGTTGAGCAACGTGCCCTCCCTCTGCCAGGTGGGTCGGTCCCTCCTCTCTTCCCAGCGGGAGAAATGCGTGCGGTGCAGCGCTTTGTTTTCATAGTTATTTTAAAAACACTCTAAGATCCTGAAAGCAGTGGCTCCTTAAATATATCTGCAAAGGCCCTGACCTATAACGATGCATAAATGCTGTCTGTTGTTAGAACAACGGAGCTGAAATCGCTCAGGAGCTCGTGCGGATCAGGATGTAAGAGCAGTACAATCTTACAGTCCAACTGTTTTATTATGGACCAAGCGAGAAACGCTTCTCTAGAAAAAGGACAAAAAAAATAAGATACCTGTGACAAACTGCCCTGTAAATGTAGCCCTTGGTACTGGTGATGAGAAAGAAAAGGATTCTAATAAATCCTAATTAGAGAGTTCTGTCTGATAGCTGGGTCCTGGCGGCCCCGCCGTGTCTGGGAGCCTGAGAAAGTTGTCACAGCTCTGTTAAGTGTTGCTATTCCTGGAAGAGCAGGCAGTAAGGAAAACAGAAAAGGCAATACCGTTTTGCGAACACAGTTTGAACTTCATTTTGAAATGAAATTGCTAGAACCAACCAAACGGCATTGGATGCAATAGAATTTGGTGGGGAGATCTGAGGAGATTTTGTTTCCTTGGCAATTTTGGCAGCAGTTGTTTTCATCCTTATTTTCAAATACCAAAATTTTGAAGGCCATGGGCCTCCCAAATTTCTACCAAGCCTGATGGGGTGATATTTAAAAGTTGACATGTTTTCCTTTCTATCCCATATCATTTGCAACGGACTGTAGGAAGAAGGTTTTGTCTTTGGGCGCAGAATCCAAAGATTTCCGCTGCTGGACTGAGATAACCAGGTAACGTTTTGTTGCCAGCGTTAGGCTTAGCGAGACATTTCTCTCCGAATCCTTTTGTTGAAGACAGTGAAATTTAATCGAGTGAACGGATGAGCTTGGAGTGGGTTTTACGGCCCTTGCTGTCACAGGCGGTGCTCCATGCCTTCTGGCATATTGTGCCAGGAGCATTTTTACGGTGTCAGAAAAATGTGCAAAGACTATATAGATTTCTGTCAGCATCTTTCTAAAGAAAAAGAAAATTTTGGAAAAGATTATACAGGACAAACCAGCTCCCAGCTATGACCTCCATGGGAGCTACCTCCGGGAGCTGCCTCCGTGGAGCAGTTAGTGTGGATTTCCCCACCTGGAAGAGTGATGTCCACCTTTCACTGGGGTTTTTGCTTTGCTTACCTGCAGCAAGACCCAATTTCTTCTCCTCTCTGTGGTGTTAGAATCCATTGCCCCTCGACACTTCCCTACGATGCCGCCAGTGTTGGCTTTTGGATTCAGCTATTAGCCCTGCATGTTTTTCTGGTTGATGCTATCCTATTCTTTAATAATTAATTTGGTTAATTATGCTTAGAAAAGGGTTCCAAGGGTGGAGACCCAACCAGCTCTCATCTGCAGCCAGTTTATTGTGCAGTTCATTCTCTTCTTGATAAATGATTTGATCTGAAGCACAGAGGCAGCAGAGAAGTTAAAACTTTAATTTCCTATCTTTAAAATTACAAGGGGAGGATTTCACCACACGCCGTGACATGGACCAGTCATCACTGGGGCTCTTGGGGACCTCCTAGAGCAGGCGATGCTTTATTATTCTAAGGAAAGAGAAGAGACTTTGCAATAGATCCTGCTATTTGCTTGTTGCTATAAAAGGACTGGGAAGGGGAGGTGGGGAGGAATGTGTTTTAAATCCAGCTGGTACCAGCTCAGCCCTTCAGGGAAGCACAACACTTAATTTCTCTTGCATTTCTTTGACCCAGTTAGCATTGCACAAACGCTCCTGATCACAGGACTGTCTAATCCTCTCTTGAATCCTGCTAAATTTCATCTTGTTGACATCCTGCAGCAATTAATTCCAGGAGCTGACCCTGCACAGCAAGGCGGCCTGATGCTTTCTCCCTGAATCCTCTACTTTTAATTTTCCACCCATGTACCCTTGTTCCAACAAAGCGCTTTTGAGCAGAGGCAGCACTCAGTGTGTACACAGCAACCAGCCTCCGAGGAGCAGATTGTGCTGCCGTCCCTCGCATCTGCCGAGCAGCTGGGACATCGTGGCGCCTCGTCCGCGCTGTCTGTCCCTCCGTAGCACCTCCCAGAAGCGGGACGGGGTCGTTTCAGGGGGTGCTGGGGCTGAGCTGGGGCTGGGCGCAGCAGCAGAGCCCCAGCTGCAGCTTCTCCAGCTTGGCCTTACCTGCTCTGCCTGCGCAGGAGCCCAAACTTGTCTTGCCAGCACTGCCAAATTGCTGCTAATTGCAGTGCCAGCTGCTCAGGCATCCTTAAACTGGGGTCCTGAGTATGGTCTTTCTGGATTCAAAACCAGGAACGATCAAACCCGTGCTTGTATTTGCTTGCCCTGAAGACGAGGAATATTTCTGACTAAGTACCAGCTGTGCTCTGTGCAAGGACCATGCTCAGGTTCCTTTGCTCTTCCCGCAAATCAGCCTTAATCTGAAGCACCCGCCTAATCTCGCTAATGAGGTTTGAGTGGCTCATAGGCTCAGCCAGTCGGGGACGGCCGCTCTCCACGCCTTCATCCAGCACCCGGCTGAACACGACCCGGCGGGCAGTTGGCTTTACTAACCCGTAAAAGCCATCTGTCAGCAAACGTCACAATATTTTCTGTGTAGTTTGATGCTGCTCTAGCATAAACTGAGGGGGAGCGTGAAGAGCACCTCGAGCAAAGTTGGTATTTCTCATGTGATTGCTTTGGAGTCTGGACACTCGAGATGTGGCATCTCCCTTTTCTGAAGCTGAGCCAGGTTGGCTCCAGGTGATGCTCCATCGAGTGAGCTGGAAAGATATAAAGGTTGCAGCCCAGCACCACTGGTATAAACCAGAACCATTTTCTCTCCTGCATATTTGTGACCAAGGGAAAAAAATAACAGAACGTTCAGCTAAACTCAACTGACTTTTAGATGTCCTATTCCACCACGAGATGAGAAGTGGCAGGATCCCTGCTGGCTACTTCTGCTTTCACCTTGCGTGACCGCCCCGCTCTGCAGAGCAGAGATTTGCTGATGGCAGAGGGGAAAAGTCACTGCAAGTTGTGGGAAGTGCGGGTGGATAAATCGTGGCTAACACACAGTTTTTGCCAAGCTCCCAGCTGGCTGATGGGCTTTCAGCTAGACTAATTTAAAAGCAAAGACAAGAAATGGTTGACAAAATGCTAACATGCACAAATAAATAAACTAATAATTTGATTTCCCTCCTCAGCTGCTATTAGAAATCTGTGCTTTAAATGTAGCAGAAAATTATTCCCATTACAAGCCCATTCCAAAGTGCTTAGGGCCTCCCTTTGATTTTAAATGGCATTTGGTCAAACATTATGTAGCAACTAGATGGTATTCCAAAAATGCCCAGTTTTCCTACAGCTCCTCGCAACAGTCCTCAGAATTGTTGCCTCTAGGAGTATTAATTCCAGGAAGGCTGTGATTACCAGGAACATTATATCTGTATTTACACAACATGTATTTTGCATCAGCTCTAGCTTGTGCCAGGCAAATTAAGTTATACTTGAGAATCCCAGAGCACGGGGAAAAGGCCAGGAGCCCCAGATGTGGTGCTGCAGGACTCAGCACCGCTGTTAACTGTGGCCCACATAAGTGATGCCACCCACAAAAACATGTGTGGGCTCTGGTGAGCGAGGCAGAGAGCGGTGCTTGGATGATCTGGCTCTTCAAATGCAAGCAGAAAAGCTTTCAGCCCTTGTTTCAGATCTCTCTTCTGCCTGGGGTTACAGCTGCAAATGCAAAACGCTTTGCCATTAATCACGTTGCTGATGGGACATGCCAGGTTTTTGTTCAAAGCTGAGGGATTCCTGCTTAGTCACTAAATGCAGTTTTAACTTCATTGTGCATCATTTATCATTACTTTCCACCTAGGAAGGCTCAAAGTTAATTAAAATATGCCCTCAACAAGCAATTAGGCCCAATTGCAGGCACTTCAGGGCATGGGGAAAGCCTGACGCACTGTCTACAAAGCCTCTGCTTTAAGCCCCCGAATTCTGCCGTGGGCTTGGGTCTGATCCCCATAAATTAGGCACTGTGTTTTCTCATGGAGCTTTTAGAGTTGGATTTTTTTTTTTTGTTAAAACATAAACAGCCGCTTTTATCCTAACTTCAGGGCTCACATTTAAAGACCTTTTTTAGAAACCGGCTTTGCTAACCTCGCTCACACGCCTCCTGCATCCCCCTGCTCTTGTGCAGCCCTTCAATCTGCCCCAGCCTGTCTCGGGTCCTTCTGTTCCCTCACTGAGCGCGACCCACTCCTGACCTACCCCTGTCTGTAATCACGCTGCTGGCTCCTATTTTAGCTTCTGATCAACATCTGTCCTCCCGGCTGTCGGTGCTGGCACAGAGGCCCCCACAGAGGCGGTGAGTGGGGGTCTCCCTGTGCTGTGGCTGCTGGAGGAGTTTCTCAGCTGCTTCTGCATCGTTTGGGTCTGATCATCCAAACCCATTAAGGAGGCTCATGGAGCTTTTTCTTCCTTGCCTTTGGCTTGAGCTGATCAGTATCTTTGACGCTTAAAAGACAAGCATTTGAGGAAAGAATGTGACAGTTTGGTTTCTACCTCGCCATCTCTGGTTTGTAAATTCTGGTCATGATTTTCCACGTCCAGCTGCATTTGCTGTTTGTGGCAGTAAAAGGCTGCATGATCATACAAGCAAAATTGCACGTTAGCCCCTAGATTGCTTGTGAACTGGTTGCGATGGCTGAGACTGAAAGCTGCCGGTGGGATTTGGATATCAATTCCCCATTCAAATTAAGCCAAATCCCTTCAGCAGTTCTGGTGATCTCAGTAAATGAGGTTTTTCTGCCAGTGACTTCAAATGCAGAAGCTGCCATGAGATTGGCCATGGAAGCAGCATGGCTTTTATCTCATTCCATGACCTAAATTCCTAGGTAAGGTATTCTTTCTTGTCTGGGAGCACTTTGGAACAGGCTGTGACTTCTGCAGGTTTATCCCGACCGCTGATTTCTCAACCACTCTTTCGTATAGAGGAAAAGAGGGCGAGCACTTCCCAGCGGCCCGAGGTGTGCATCCATGGGGCAGTACGGTCACCAAAGTGGGGAACAGGGAGAAAAGTGCTGTATAACTACATGTCACATCACCCCATCCAACGCATCCCGTTTATTTCCCTCTGGTAGGACTGCAGGCTCCCTCGGCAGCCCTCGGTCGCCTCTTGGGCACCCGCAGGGCTCTCCCAGCAGCCGATGCTGGCAGCAGTGGGGTGAGGGGCTGCCCCACACGCCGGCTCCTCGCTGAGCCGGCCCAGTGCGGCCATGGGAGGTGGATGATGTTACATGGCTGCAAAACTGCCTTATCCCGGGAGCTGCTGCAGCAGTTAATTGTCCAGCGACTGCGCAGGGGCTGAGGTGCTCGTCTCCCAACAAAGGGGATGGTGGAGAAGGTGAGGGCTGTGCTTTTCAGAGTAGGATTTATTGAGTCTGGGGCCAGACTCCTTCCAGTGGCGCCCAACGACAGGACAAGGGGGAACACGCACAAACTGGCACACAGGGAATTTCATCTCAACATGAGGAAAAAACTTCTTTACTTTGGGGGTGCCAGAGCGCTGGAACAGGCTGCCCAGAGAGGCTGTGGAGTCTCCTTCTCTGGAGATAATCCACCTGGAGGCGTTCCTGTGCAACCTGCTCTAAGGTGACCCTGCTCTGGCAGGGGGGTTGGACTAGATGATCTCCAGAGGCCCTTTCCAAACCTACCATTCTGTGATTTGGTGATTGCCTGGGTCCTGGGCACAGAAGGTCTGACCCTGTCAAGGCAGCAAAGCTTTGCAAGGCATCGGATGTGTGGGGAAAGAGCCTGGGAGCTGTCTCTGTCGGTGACCTGCTGGGGTGAGAGGGTGTTTGGGTGGCGAGTCATAAGCTCGTGTGCTGTGGCCCAGCCCTGCACTGAGAATTGTCGTCTGTGGGTCTGCAATAACGGAAACGGCAGCTCAATGTAACGGTTTTATTTGTTTTCTCCGTCAAAAGCAGTGATACATGCAGTTGGCACAAGACTTGCTAGGCATTAGTGTCATAAATATTCACACAAATTAAAATGTCAGCAGGGCAATGAGGACAAGCATCATTAAATCCCGGCGTTAACCTGAGAAAGAAGGGAAAGATGCGGAGGCAGATCGGGCCGGCGCCTCCCCGATCCAGCTCTCTCCATTGGCTCTAACAAATGCTGGAGCTGCCTTCACTTTTGTTCTTGCTGTGGGGTTAGTTCAAAAACGAAGACGAGAAGCAGTTCAGCTCCATAGCGCTGATGAGTTTCAACTGGAGAAAAAATATTTGAGGTAAGAGATGTGGGAATGAGCTCAAATGTGCCCACCTTTTGATCCTCGGGCGTGTTTACACTCCTGTTGGTACTGAGCAGAAGTTGCCTCCTCATTTATTCTGCTCGAGGGTGGTTTAGAAATCGCTTGCGAGCATTTGTATAATTGCAGCTTTCCAGTGGTATTTCCCATCTTAAATGCAGTTGAACAAACAGCCTGGTCCCTCTGCTCTCCTCTGTGCCAAAAAGATTTATTCCCGGTAGTAGTAGTAATAATTACGCTAGTGTTGCTTTGCGGTTTTCTCACCTACCTGCCGTGCCTGGCTATGGAGAGCGTCGCAGTGCCGTACCAAACGCGGGTGCGCGCGGCTGACCTGCCCGCAGCAGACGGTTCTCTGGATGGAGATGTCTCCGCGCAGCAGCGAGGGATGACCACGGCCACGTGCTCGCCGCGCCACGCCGGGACCTCACAGCAGCGCGGGAATGCTTGTCTTCCTACGGCCATCCCGTGCAGCACCACCACCAGCTGAGCTGGTCTATACGCGTGATGTGCTGGGGGCTGTAACACGCACGTGCGGGTTTTTCATGTTGCGGTCTGACAGCAGCAGGCGGAGCACGGCCAGGTAGGCGAGAACACAGAAGCTCAGGTATGAAGGGAACCCCAGAAATGATTATTTTACCTTCGGGCCCTGTGAAGGCCAGCCTGGCGTCCCCAGGCTGCCCCTCAGCCCAAGCTGCTCTCCTTGCGGTGCCGCTGAGCCTGCGGAGCCCCGGCAGCTCCTGGGGACCCCGCACCCCCCCAGCACACCCTGGGGGTGCCCGCGCTGCGCGGCCCGGCTGCTGCGGGGGCGAGAGGGCAGGGACCAGCGCGATACCGGGGGCTTAGAGCTGCCATCGCAGGTTGTGACAGCTCCAGGGCAGCCGCAGCGCCGGCCCCTGGCTCTTCTCCGGCCAAGGGTGAATCAAGGAGTAAAGGTAAGAGGGTTGCGCCAGGGTAAGCAAGAGGAAATACCCCACCCGGAGGAGGTTTAATATTCTCCATGTTGCCTTCTCGCAAAGTCAATAAAAGACTTGTTACATTTTTTTTTAAAGATATTTCTTTATGGTACTGCGCTAACAGGTGACCTATCCGGCAGCGTGCTGGTGTTGACCGTGATCTATAGCAGGTCTCCTAGTAAATGTATATGTCACAGAGAGCACATTCAGTACTGTCCAAGCATCCGTCAAAATGTTCCTTCCAGAATAATTGTACCCAGGTGTGAAGAACATCTGTCTGTTTGGCATTTGCTGGAAAATACCAGTAGTTTGATGTTCCCGGAGATCTCTTCTCCTCCAGAGCAGATGGGGTTTGTGCTCTCCGGCTTTTCTCCGTGCTCAGGGTGGTTCTGGGCAATAGGTGGGGGGAGATGCTTTACGAACTGTTGCCTTTCCAGAATGAGAGTTGCTGTTTCCTTAGTGGATGAGACGCTGAATTGTCCCTTTGCCCACTGATGAGGGATATGATGGGTCACTAAGTCTGCCTGACTTGCATGCACATTCAAGCCACGTTTTCTGTGTGAGGACTCCAGGGAGAACTTCTAGAGCCCAGGGAGGTTATTTCTTGTGAATAAAATTTTTCTGAGCAGCTACTTCTTCACACTTCAGCAATAGCTGGGAGCAAACAAGCTTTTACCTTTGCTTCTTTCCAGATGCATCTGCGCTCTGAAATCCAGTTATGGATCACAGCTTTTTTAGCTACCTGCAAGCACTCAGAGTATTTCTGCGTAGTGGGGACCCCTCCCATTGCATTTTTGTCACATTGAGAAGTTTCTCTCCCTTCTTTTTCGTTGATGCCTGCTGTATTGAACAAACTCTGCTTCCTTACAGAGCAGCGCAAGACTTTGTTTCCCAGTAGGTTCCCTCTGGCTGTGCACGGCGATGGCTCTGCGCCGGTAATGAACATGGAGCTGTTTTCCTTCTGACTCTGGTTCCTCCCTAAAACTGCTCCCTCCTCTCTTCGGAGATACCTCAGCTCTGAGTAGACGGCTTCTTTCTGCACTGGTCTTGGGGAAGGAAGTCTTGGAAAACTGAACACTCGTGGCGAATTGGGGTTCCCTGTGGCTTTGTCTGTCATGGCTGGGGGACGAAGTTCACTGCTGGGGGAGGAAGAGCTGCACTGTGAGTAACTAGTGCTGGAGCTTTTAGTGTACAAAGAAGCCTCGGAGGAGCAGGGCTTTCCTGCATGGGTGTAAATCTGTGCCAGGGGGTCCTCTCTGGACCAGAGGGTGGCTTCTGCAGGCGTGACTTTTCCCAGCGGCACCACATTTGAGATTAAATTGGGCAATTTACATTTTGACATTTCCTGCTGTGAAGGGGACCATGACCTGTTGTCAAGGGTCTTCAGGGTTTTTTTGTCCTGAACCTTACAGATGCTTTCAGGAAGGCCTGGGAAGGTGGGGCTGGCAAGGTGGCAGATGGATTGAACATAGTCATCGCTGGAGAACGAGTCTGGGCTGGCGGCATTGCTTCCAGTGAGCTTCGGGTTGCTGGTTGTGTCTTCCATCGCTTCCTCGTGGGTTTCCCGTATGGTTGGAAGAGGCTTCGAAAGACTCAGTCTTATCTGGGGTGCCATGGCTGCAAAGAACAGGCCAGACATGATCAGCGTGTGAAAGACAGGTAAAGAAATTCGGGGCTTGTTTCTCTAGAGTCCATGCTGCCTCAGCCACCTCGTGTTTTCTTCTGGCAAACGGTGGTGTTCACAGCAACTGCATTTTAAAAGTTTGCTGACGGTACTTTTGTATCCATGGATTCATACCTATGTATACAAAAGAAGGCAAGTGGCTAAGTGCAGTAGAAAATTAAAGGTTCATTAAAGAGATCAGCAGCGGTGCTCGCCGCCGAAGCAGCGCAGGGGCCAGCAGCTGGAGCAGCGTGGTGCGGGGGCACGGGCTCCTCTCACTGCCCGGGCTCTACCAGCGGGGGACAAACTGCTCTCCTTATTTAATTCTCCTCCGCGGGTCTGTTCACTGCAGCCGGGCTCTGATTTAACACAGTGTCCGAACAGGCAAGAGCTGATCTCAACGGGAGAGGAGCTGACCCGTCCCCGTGGGGACCCTCACGGAAATAGTGACATTAGAGCTGCTCTCTCCTAAAAGCCGTAGGTGACAATGTACAAACATGTTCATTTTCAGCTCTGCCAGTGGTTCATAAACTTAGTTACGGAGTAGCAGATCCTTCCTTAAATGCTTATGTAAATACAAAGGGATTTAATTCTTATCCTTTGTATTCAAATAGCTATCCTCCTATCCTCAACTCTTTTTAGGATGGATTTCCATCAAATTTCTCCCACTAATCAAGTAAACCTTTTTGTACAAATATTTCCTGTGTTTGCAAACTGTACTGATTTTTTTTTTCCTCTCCAAATACTCTCCCCTGTCTTTTGTTTATCTCCCCTTCTGGCAGAAAGGACCACATAGTCTGGATCCTTTTTTTTTTTTTTACTATCCCCCCCCCGACGGAATTTGTGTGTGAATAATCTGCTGACACAATATAGCTTTGTTGTGTGATTGAACACGAAAGTGCTTTGCTGGCTATTTTAATGCCTTGCTTGTCATTGCTGGAGATAAATCTGGCTTTGTTGAACCTCCCTGTGAAGCTGCAGCTCCCTTCCGGAGCGCAGGAGAGCAGCTCGCGCCGAGTCCCATCCAGAGCTCATGGGGTGCCCATCCCTCCCCCAGCCGCTGCCGGCTTTTACTGGTTTCCACCTCAGGTGCTATTGGTAAAGTCAGCCAAACTGGGATTTGCTGGACTGAGAGCGTATGCTTGTTTTAAAGCTTACAGCCTTCTTATTTCCCTTTTTTTTTACCCTGTCTGCTCCTTTCTTCTCGTTTTTTTAAGCATTAGGGCTTGCTCCTCCGCCTTCCCTCCCGCCCCTTGCCCGAGCTGGGTCTGTCCTGCCCCGGCGTCGAGGGGGCAGCCGGATGCTTCAGATATTGTCGTGTTAACTTATGATAGTGCTAATCGTTAACCAAGTCCTGTTAACGCGCCCTTCCTCCGGAAGGAAATTAAATTACCTATTTACGATAAAACTCTTCCGATGGGATGGCTTGGTTCCAGCCCGGATGCCATCCCCTTCACCGAGGTCACCTTCCCACCCACCGTCCTGCTGGCACCCGGACAACGCGACCCCCCGCAGCCCCTCAGCCTCCCCTCCCAGCCACGCCTGGAGCATCCTGCACCCATCCTGGCTCCTTCCCAGCGACATTCCAGATGCAGCCCGCCTCCGAGCCCCAGCTTTGGCGGTGGCCTCCCCTTACCTGCACTGCTGCCGGGTGCTGAGGGACGGGCGGCTTTCAGCTCCCCCGTCTCTCTCCCTCCCTGTTTTCAGGACAGAATATGTGCTGTCTAAAACTAACCCCAGCATCAGGCTCCCAGCCTCCAGTCACCTGATTCCGCTGCCTGTTTTGTTGCTGTAGCTAAATATAGCCCGCTGGCTGCCTGCCCTGCCGAGAGCCCGCATCTGGCCCACGCCGTGCGGCACCGGGACAGCAAACGGGCACTGGGGGGGCAAGGCCACCCCATCCCCAGCGGGACGGTCACGCCAAATCCCTGCCGCTCCGCTGCCTTGCTGTATTTCCCCCGTGTGAAAGGCAAGTGTGGTGCTGGGGTCAAGCCGCAGGAGGGGCTGCCGGAGCTCTGAGCTGGGGGGGGTGTGGAAAGAGAAGCCATAGTACCATCATATTTCGTTGCTGAGTGGTGAATCCTTACATTTTGAGCTGCTTGTGCTCCTTCTCTGCCTTATTTCACAAGCAAATTCCTG
This sequence comes from Rhinoptilus africanus, assembly GCA_013400135.1. Taxonomy (NCBI): domain Eukaryota; kingdom Metazoa; phylum Chordata; class Aves; order Charadriiformes; family Glareolidae; genus Rhinoptilus; species Rhinoptilus africanus. The sequence continues at coordinate 1,284,900 of VXBO01011402.1, read as the reverse complement.
CTGCTTCGGCAGGTTTGTGCAAGAGAGCGGTGTGTGTCGGGGGGGTGCTTGCAGCATCCTTATCGCCGCTCACCTCTCTGCCGGCTCCGTGTTGTGCAGAGCCGTGCACCCAGAAAAGCGGCGGCACCGGCAGACCTGTTCCCCCTCCGGCTCTGCTCCCCTGCCCCCCCCCTCTCCCCACGGCCCCCAGCATCACCCCGCTGTTTCAGTGCTGACCGAGCCAGACCACACTAGTGCGTGAGGGCAAATAGCTTTGCCAGGAGGAGCGGGTGACTTTGCGGGTCTCTGGACAGCAGGGATTTGTCTTTGTTTTCTGGCTGATTAACGCGCTGCAAACTGGTTGCAATCCCAGGATAACCCCAGTATCCCTCTCACACCTCTCCTGCAGCATCGCGTCGGGTGGGGAGGTGAATTGTTGTTTTGCAGCAGAATCTCTGTTCCGCTTTTATTTCCCAGCTCTGATCTCAGCGGGAGCCTCGCTGGCCGCTGTTTGTTAGCGGGGACTAGCCACCCTGCCCAGCATCCCTGTGTGAGCACGGACAGGAGTGTGACTGCCTTTCTAAACCTTGCTGCTCCCCATACTACTCTCCTGACCTGCTTGGAGGGATAGAGAGAAAAGCAGGAATCCTAGATTAAAAATTAGCACTTTTATTTTAACACAAATATTCTCGGTGTTGCCAGCGTTCAGGCTGGAATTGGCTTTGGCTGCTGATCTGGTCCCCCAAAGCCACATTCATCATCCAAGCTCTTTCTTTATCTCCAGTGGGAAGAAATAAGCAGCTCAAAATACTTGTGCATCCCTTCAGGAGATGCAGAGATTATTCAAAGCAGAGATTATTTGCTTTCTGGAGATATCCATTGCTTGGTATTTAAATATAAAAGGTGTGCAAGCTTAAGCTGTTTGTCTGGACTTCTGATGCCAAACAGCTGAACTTACCTCAGCCGTCACACGTTAAATTTGCTAACAGCAATGACCAGCTGGGATCACGCAGCAGTAACAATTTACAGCTTAGATTTCTCCTTCTTGCTTGCTGGCACCATAATTACCGTTAAATGGGAAAAAACACCCACCTTAGACCCCAGATCCTGTAAGCAGCTGCAGTATAAAGCTTGGGAAGCCATTTCATAAGGAAAATCACTGATCTGGCAAAAAAGTTCCGCATAGGAAGATGTGCATGGATATGTTCTCTTTATGAAACTCTTTGAGATCATTCCCTCTTCCAGGAAATTCCCTCCTCCCAACCGGACACAATTCCTCCAAGGCCTCATGGTCTGATGGAGCAAGTAGACACCGCGGCCACGCAAGGTGCCAGGCTGGCCGTGGCCACCTCGCCTGCGATGTCAGTGGCTCCGAGAGCAGCGGAATATGGAAAACATCATCTCCAGGGGAATTTCAGGCTCGGGGTTGGGTTATCAGGTGTCTCACAAGGTCAGGGCCTCTCCTAAAGCTTTTCCGTATCATCACCCCTCTGCTTGGTTTTGGTGGTGTGGCAGCAGCCTCCCCTGGGAGGAGGGGGCTGCCGAGACCTCGCACCCGCCCGAGACCTCTGAAGTGATCAAGGTCCTCACAAAACGTGGTTAGGTAAGATCTTTCTTTATGAAACTACACTAAAAATCTGGGTTTGCAATAAACATCCCTGCTATCTATTGAAATCAGTTTGTTACAAAAATCTGCTGTTACTCGAATCACTGTTATTGCAATTACTCAGTAATTACCCAGTATAAATGATTTGTTTTCTATCATCTTTTTTACATTGTTGATGATATGAAGATTAAAATATAAATTTTAAAATACCAGATGCAGCTTAAAAAGTAGCTATCATTAACCAAATATAAGTTACAGCAATACCTCTTTTTTTTTATCTCAACCACAGCCGGTCGGTTTCCTCCTTTCTCAAGTGGTTGCTCAAAAAATGTTAATTAAAAAAAAGAAGATGCACCTTTGAGCGCTTGTTTGTGTCTTCACAAAACTGCCGCAGGTTTCTTCAAGGCCCTTCTGAGGATGGCTCTGGTGAAACCATCGCGGTCTCCTGTACTTATACTCCCCCGAGAGCGCGGGGAATCAGCATTCCTGCGTGCACGGGAAGCGTAACCCAACAGGATTAATGGCAAAAGGAAACAGCAACAGTGGCAGCGCCCAAGCTCCCAAGGAACACAGGAGTTATTGGTTCTGCAAGGCTTGGTTGAGTGTCTGAGATCTACACACTGTAGAGTGGGGTTTTTTGGTTTTTTTTGTTTGCTTTTTTGTTAGCTTTTTTTTCCCCATGCTTCCAGTTTTGGGAAAGCCTCGTGTTCAAACAGCTGAGGGAGTTGCACAAGTGCAACAGGCAGCTCTCCTTTGGGCATTCTTGAAGCTTGTTGATGTTGGGATAAACAAACCAATTAATCTTTGGGAGCCTTAAATGAATACCAAAGTCAACTCCCATTTTGAGGAAAAATACTCTTAATGCCAAACAGGGGCTCTGAGATGGCGGCAGCGCTGCTGCCGAGAGCCAGTGTCCACCTCATGGGGCACGAGCACTGCCAGGGCTGCTTCTTAATTAATTTCTGCTTTGGAATATTGCAAGGAGTAATTAGCCGGGGGGTGTGGGGGGTGTGGGGGGTAGGGAATCACCTCCTGCTTTCCAATGAATCTGTACAGGAAAGGTAAAAGAGTAACAGCCCCTCCAGCCTGGTTTGGCAAACCCGTACCCCCGTGGGTAGCCACAGGGCAGCCGCTGGCCCCACTGCCTGGATGGGGGTCAGACCCGGTGGCACCGATGTGAGAGCTCAGTGATGCCACGCTGCTGCTCTGCTTGTGCCTGCGGTGACACAGCCGAGCCCCGGAGACCAGGACACAGGTGTCACTACCTGGGCTGTGGCAGCAAAATCCCAGTTTGAAAGAAATCCCAGTTTTGGAGCTCCCGCACTGGAAGACCGTGCCTGCCAACACAACTGGGTCAAAAAGACACTAAAGACAAGGTCCTTCCCCTTCGCTTTCTGATTACAAGGTCTCCAAAGGGACATTCAGGTTGCCCATTTCAAGCACTCCCAGTAACTGGTAGAACTGTAAATTCACTTTTTTAATAACTTTTTTTTTCTTCTTTTTATCAAGCAGGCTTTAGGCTGGTTGCAAGTTCTCAGCCTCTCCTCCTCTCTGCTCTCTCCTCCTCCTGGAGCACTCGCCAGCGCCCAAAGGCACCAGCATCCCGCAGAGACGGCCACCAGCCCACACAGGCCATCCTGCCACGCTCCTGCCACCAGAAACAAGGCTTTTGGGTAAACTAGTAAGTGTTGTGATTGGAAAATGCTGCCACATTGCTCCCGTGCTGCGAGACAGTACCTAAACCCATGTCAGAGCGTGCCAGGAAGGGAGCAGCATTAGTGCCGGGCTTTGCTGTAGCATCGGCTCTTGCCGGGGATGGATACGGGGTTGGTGTGACCCCGAGCATCTCCACGCCTCGGTGCAGCGAGCTGCTTCTCTCCTGCATGTTTGTCATTAAAAGTTTGGGAAAGGAAAACAGTTTGACCCAATTTCTGCCAGATTCCAGATGACTTGTGTCGTGTCCTCTAATTATATCCCCCAGCCCGCTAACCTCCGTTGGATTGCAGCAAGCAGCCGCTACGATACGCAGCGAAGATATTCCCGTGAAACATTAATGAGCTGTTTTCGTATTAACTAGAGGGAGCTGGGTGAGAAATGTCGCAGCCACAGCTGTTGCCGTGACTGCAGCTCACATGGTAACTGCTTTTTTTGCAAGCGAGGACCCGGTTGCTGTGCAGACTGTGTTACTGCCGCCCGTCGCCCATTAGCCCGAGGCTCGTTTGCAGGAGCTGAGCTCTCCGGCCAGCTGGGAACACCGGTGGAGTCCTCTGGGGAGGCTTGGAGTGATTTAGGCACTCAGTTTCCTTGGGATTTCAATTAAGCTTGGAAAATGACTCCAGGGAGCCTTCGCTGGGAGTTCCTAGGTGCTGCCGGTGTCAGGGGTCTGCAGCCTGGCTCTCGTCATCGCTGGCTCCGCGGCCGGCAGAGCTCGGTGCCCGTGTGGGCTTTATTTGTAAAACACTTTGGAGCCTCAGAAGGTGCAAACGGTGGTGGCTGCTCACTGGTGACTTCCCCTGGGAATCCAGCCCAGGATATTTATTTGAAGTAATATAAATATTTTAATGTTTTTATTACTACTGTTCTGCACAAGGTTCCATTGTATCTTTGTATGCCTGCCTTTTTCCATACCTCATTTTGAATTATAGAAACGCACATCCAGACTCCGACCAAACTCCTGGCCCTCCCAAAGGGCCCGACCGCCGGTGCAGTTGTGTCCCTTGTGGATGCCCCGGAGAGGCGAGCCCTGATCAGCAGACCGAGGGATGTTTTTCACCCTGGTACCAAAGTCCAGCGGCTGTTTCATAACTGTACTTCTTGTACCCTGCCACCATCTAGTGGTAACTCAGCTGGAAACTCTGCTTCCAGAGAGGCAAAGCAGCCTGAGCAGGTCCTCCATCGCCGGCCTGACGGGAACTCAGTCCATGCTCGGGGATAACATGGACGCAAACTGCAATTTCATCTTATAAGGCTGGTGGGAGCACTCTGCTGATGAAGCATAAAACCCCACAGATTAACTATGATGAGGTTTCTCGCCTGCAGCCCCCGGGCGAGTGGCTGGAAATCACCCTGCGCCTACCCGCTGCGTGTGTGGGGGGCTCAGATTGGCACGGCAGGTTGGAGGAGTTACCTTCTGCCTGGTGTAATTGAGAATAGCCCGAGTAACTACTTTCCTGGTATGGAATTGCTCCTTGAACTGCTTTTATTTTTTTATTTTTTTTTCAGAGAGCACTCAGCAGAGCCAACCATGAGATTCCCCAACTGTTTCCTCATTTCTGCACCACCAAACTGTAAGTTCTTCTCCCAGGACCTGGATGCTCAAGGAGGCTCTGATTTACCAGCACAGGCTCCTTGCTTGGCCCATGCTACTTCTCACTGGTGCTAGGGGGATTGCAAGCGGATTTGGAGAGGTTCTGCCGGGAAACTCCATCCCTAGCTCGTTCCTCTCTCTTTGCTGAACCAGCTGCCCCTGGGTGATCCTGCAGCGCCGGTGACTGCCCATGAGCACAGGAGGAAGGCGAGTGCCTGCACACGCCATAAATTAACTCCTGCTGTACGTCAAAAAGCTGATCCCCCGTAATGCCCAGCACCAGCCCCGGACAGTCTCAGCAGTGCACTGGCTGATTTCATTTCTTCCCAGGGCCAGAGCTGTGGTCCCCATGAAGACAGTGGGGCGTCTCCCCTCAGCACCTTTTCAGGATGGGGTCCTCAGGCACTGAAGAAAGTGGTTGCAAATGCTAAGACCCCTTTGGCAGCGCAATACACGGGTTTGGCATTTAGCTTGCAGCTTGCTGCCAATGTACCAGACGTGGTGGGTTTGTTTTTTTGGGGGGATGGACAGAGCCAGGCATGGCTTCGTGTTCAGGAACAGGCAAAACCACCAGTGTTTGGTGTTTGTAGATGCCGCAGAAGTAGGATACTGTACAGACCTTGTTTATGTGAACAAGACAGAGCAGTCTCCTTGCAACTTCTGTCTTTTAGGATAATGTTTGCTTTCCTTCCATTGCCAGACAGCTTCTGCTTCGACATTCACACTGCACTGAGCTGGGTAAATGAATCCCAGCTAGCGATGTACTCGGTGGTGTTTAACCTGCTGTGATCCTGCATGCTCTGCCGTGCCAGGCTTCCTTGAAGGAATTTGTTATCTGCAATGATCCCAGAGCTGGGCCACTCAATTCTGTGGGCATGAACGCAATGCCTTCAGCTAGATGAGGCCACTGGAGCAAACTCTCACAGTGCTGTTCCCAAAGCACGGCTTCCCAGGCTCATCCAGCCCCACGGCAGGTACCTGCTTCCATTTTCAAACACCCCTGGAGAAGAGGTGTTAAGCTGTCACGGGCTTTCTGAAACAGTGACAGTCCCCCAGCAGGTCCCATTGGCTGACCACAATATTTCCCCTCAGAGATGAGGTAGATTTTTAAGTTTAAAAAATTCTGCTAGTTCCCTTTGGATTTGGCATCACCCCCAGGCCAGGGAAATGATGCTCAGGAGCTTTGACGCCAGGAGGGGGCAGAGCCGCCCCGTGGGGCTGCGTGTCTGTCTGGGGTCCCACATGGACACCAGTCATTGCCCACGCCTGAAGAACAGAGTCAAAGGGGCTAAAAAGCTAACAGAGACCAGGAGAGGAAGAGGTGGCTCCTGTAATTGTCATCTTTAGGCATTTCAGACAGAGAGAGGCAGACCAGGGGGCGAGGAGGGATGTTGGACGTGTTTGACCCCGCCGTGGGTGTTTCTTGTGTCTGGGTCTAGATGTGAGACCCCTTCCCATGGCCACTCTAAAAGTCTCCAAATCTTTGGGTTGGGAAAGCAAAAGCCAATTAAATATAACCCCTGTCATAGCTGTAAATTAGATTACTACATGAATTGTCACAGTAAATGAAACCCAGGTTTTGGCTGCTTCGCTGTTTTATCGGGCTTTTAAGTAAGTAAATGTCTTTTCCATATTGAAAATGCTGAGGTGGTTCGTTAACTGATTAAAGAACATACTGGACTTGAATGCACGTGGTGCTACATACACGCACTTGAATGCACTGTGTGGTGCTAACTGAATCATCAAGGTAAGTGGGGACCTTTCAAATCCTCAAGCAACAAAATTCAATTAGATGGGAGAGATTCAATTATGCTTTAAAGGGAACCTGGCTACGAGCGCGCAGGATACGGCAGGAAAATGTACGCAAAATAATTTCATGGAAAAGAGCAATTACTTTATCAATAAGACACGCAAAGTGAAATTTGCTCATCAGTCCTGAATAGAAGCCCAAGTAACTGAGCCTTTTAAGGAGACGATACATGGACCAGGATGGATTCCAGCCGAATGTAAAGGCTGAGAGCCTCAAGCAGGCTTAAGTGATTTTGATTGATTTCTGTACAGTTATCAACTGCGGTTTTGGTCCAGTGACTTCATGATACTTGGCCTTGGATAACAGATGTTGTAAGAAGGATGTAGGAATTTGGCAGCAAGTGTATCCCAGTTCCTCTTCATTAAGATAAAGTTTTAAAAATGGAATTGGTTTTGAGTCTGAAGATGCTGTTTCTTTCTCCCCCAGCATGTCTGCATAACGTCACGTCAATGAAAAGAGCACAGGGAAAAGTCAAACACTTTGCAAAAGAACACAGACATTTGAATTTAATAAATTATAAAATTAAAGATTCTAATTTGTATATACATTTTTAATATACAAGAAACGGCTATTTATTGCAATTTCTGTTAAGGCATATGTAAGTGAATGGAAGTTGCATATAGATATTCAAATGAACATAGCTAATACTGTGCATTGTAGGTGAGTAAATAAGACATTAAATGCGTTACGTAATAAAATAAAACATAAGACCCTTTGAGTACTGGTAAAGCACCATTTCTAGACTTCTCAAAATATCTGAAAGCATTCTATGGAGATGTTGTGAGACTCTAAATATTGAATGGATATATGAATATAAAAAGTGATGCATTCATAGTAGATTACAGAAATTTTTAAAGGAATGTTGGTGAAAAAATGGCAGTAGGTTGGAGCCAAAGGAACCAGAATTGGTTTGGGATCTTTTTTTTTTTTTAATGAAAGGCTGTCACTTGGATTTTAAGTTTAGACCAACAGAAAAAAATGACAATTTAGAAAGCTGTGTACTTGCACGGTTGGATCACAAAATGCATTGCTTAATGGGAGCACGTTGCTTTAGCTCTCAGATCTCTGAGACGGCCTCTGCAGGAATGTATTTACTTATAAATCTGTTTTAGTTTCTAAGGATTAGGTTACACTAAACTACCACTCTCTGCTTATTATGTCTCAAAATGCAGTCCCTGGGCAAAAGCAAAATGGTTGCAGAAGACACACTATGATGATGCTCTTGCCCACTTACAGCATTGTAGAAAAGAGGAAACAGTTGTCAGAGTTCAACCAGCCAAAAAATGACCAAAATTTCAACTGCATGACAAGGAATGAAGATCAGCTGAGAGCAAAACCCCATCTACTGCCTCGGTCTGCTTTATCTTTATCGATAGAGCTCTGCTCTGTGTTTTCCTGTAGAAGTGAGGTACGTGTTCTTAGGAAATCACCATCATAGGGAACTGCTGAAAAAAATACCTTCTGAAAAACTCATGCCAGCTTGAAAAGGCGGCACCTTTCCTGGTCTGAAGAGACTTTTTCTCCTACAGCAAGACTGTAAAGAGAAGGCAGCTGGTGGCTCTGCTCCACAAGGAGATGGACCAGTCTGTATCCATCAGTCTCTCACTGTCTTGAGCAGCCTAGACTGAAGCTGAAACCGTTCCAGTGTTCCCCAAATAACAGCTAGAGAAACAGTCAGTAGAATTAAAGCCAGCGAGAAGTAAATTAAATTAAATCTTCCAAACGGTGAGACTGAGAAGGGAGCAAGCCCTTCCTAAATGCAGATACCCACTAGGCATCGCATTGGGTCCCTAATGAACACCAGACCTAGTGTAGCACCACACCAGCCTTCTGGGAGGCTGCTCCTGCTCCAAGGTGCAGCAGAAATTTCCACCTGATCTGGAAAAATGCTTTTGGTTTGTTTGATTGCAAACTGACTTACTCTGGAGAAAGGACGAAGCGGTCAAGTTTCTGAACCTTGAACCAGCTTTCCAAGTTCAGCCAGGGTGTCCATGCCACGTGTGAGCGGGCAAACCCCTGCGATCCACCTTGCCCAGCCTACAGCAGTCCTGGCTGCTGGGAGACGCAGCTGGAAATGCTCCACACAGAACCACCCAGTCCTTTATAAACGTTGGGTCTCTGTGCTGGAACAGGCCTTTCCTCCCGCTGTTTGCAAAGGTCACTTGAAGTTGCACCAAATAAATTCCTGCCCCACCTGCTATTGGGGCACGACTGAGAAGAGGCTATTTGTAAGACAGCATTTGAGCCGTGGGCACTTCTTCACATTCCCTGGTCGACTAAGCCTATTCCTGATGTTAAGAAAGAACAGAAGCCATTAGATGGGATATCTCAGGCTTCTGGAGGTCAGAGAAATGGGTCTCCACAAAGTCCCAGAGAGTAAGACTGGTACCATTCAGGCAGCAAACTTCTACCTCCCCACCTGCGTAATGTCAAGCTCCAACCCCTCTCTACCCTTTGGGTTTGTGATGGTTTTTCCTAATTTTACCATATGCTTGGATGTGCTTTTAGGCTATGAAAAAAGCTGGGGGTTGTGCATTATTTTTATTGTCCACAGAGCTAAAAGCAGGATAGTAATTTGAAGGGGAAAAGATGAGTTACACTAACCACATCTGGGTAAAGGAAACGTGGAAGGCAAGAAATACTCACTATGTCTACAGGCTGGGAGCCCGGCTACGGCTTGCGTCTCCCATGGCACAGCAGCTGGAATGATGTTGGTTTAGACACGTCTTCCTTGCTTATAAATAGCACAGTGGGTTGGTTTTTTCCCTTCAGTGCTCACTACTACATTGCTCTGTCTTGCACAGCTGCGACCTGACCCTACGCTGTTACTAAAACTTGTCCTGTATTAGGGCAGCCACAAATCCCTCAGCAAAAGGCTCCTGGGGCCAGCACTGGGCTTGTCTGTGCATCGTGGCTGTGTAACCGCAGCTGGCCACGGAGCTGGGCTGTGGCAAGCAAAGGCTACCATGTGGGCAACTAACGACAAGCAACCTTCGCCTGCAGGAGAATGCTCGGGCTCTCACAAGTTAAAGACTGAGGTGAGACTCCAGCCGCTGCCCCAGCCAACTGCTGCTCAGTGCTGCCAAACCCTGGAGCTTTGGTTTTACTTTTCAAAACCAGAACAGATTACTTTGTTGCTTGCGCTGGCTGCTGCTTTCACATCTGCAGCCACGTCTGCTTGGCCCAGGAGATGTTTCCTTGTGCTCTGGGCTTTTACCAGGCCCGTTATGCTTCCCAGTCTTCCCGGTCTTCAGTGTAACTCCCACCCCTGTACCATCTGAGCTGGTCCTAAACACTCACCCAAGTGTATCACCTCGGTCCTCTGCAAAAAGGGATGCTTGATGCACCAGCTGAAAACGTCCCTTCTCTGCTTTGGCTAGTATCTCCACAAAGTATTTTTCTTAAACAAGGTCTTGTTCTTCCAAGACTTGTGGCCACAGTTCAACATTTCAGTGCTCCTGCAGGCTCTCGCCTCCTTTCCAGCAGGACCGGCTTGTTCTGAAGAGGACACGGGGCAGCTCATTCAGCCGTGGTGGTGGAGGGCGGAAGGTCGAAGGAAGCCATGCGTGGTTCACCTTGCAATACTTCTGAAGCCCTTTGCCAGCAGCCAGGCCACAAAACAGCTTACACATTGCTGGAAACTCAGCACATTTCCAATAATTATGTGACTGTACGTACAGGCTTATGGCTGGCGCTGCTTCAAACAAAGACCAGCTCAGGCTGGAGGATGAGATCTTATTCTCAGACTGGAAAATCTGAACTAGGAGCCATCAGACCTACCTAGTGGTAAAAGGAGGATTTCAGGGAAGCCCTGGGCTCTGCAGGAGGTTTACCAGCAAAGAGGAAACAAATGGAAGAGTCCAAGCCAGGAGACAGGAGGAAAACTGCTGAGATGCCACCCGCAGCAGGAACCAGAGCAGGCTGTCTCTGCAGTGTTAGAGCCAAGCTGAACTCATCGTCTGATCTCCAACCAGGAACTCAAAATGACCTATGAAATCCATGATGACCCTGAGGGGAAAGGAAGTACTCAAAAGGGTTGTCAGGTTACACCTCCTAAAGTTACTAGCAGCCCTGGTACTGTGAGTATCCCGGGGTGTGTGTGGATGGAAGGGCAATTGTTCACTTCTGCACCAATAAAGCTGTCCTAAGGAAAGGAAAATAATACAAAATTATTTCCTCTGAAATAACCTCACCCTATGGGAGAAAAAAAAAAATGTTTTCTCAACAAAGCACCAAAGAAAAGACAACAAGAATCCAGTAATCTTTAAGTTAAACAGTATGCGGGTAGAAAAAAAATCAGACCAATAAAAAAAGCACCAACCCACAAAGATCACTGAGGCTGTTGCATTACAGGAACTTAAAGACTATAAAAAATATGGATAATTGTAAACAGAAAGACTAGGATGTTGTCAGTCCAAGTTGGCCAGATCTACCCTACTAAATGTCTCGCATGTATTCAAAAGTTTTGGAGAATCCTTTGAAACTGTTTATGGAAATATGTAAACTACTGTTTGCCAGTTTTTTTAATTTACACATAAATATATGGCTACAGAATTTTCTCTATATTTTCTTACGCACTCCCGGTTAAGAAAGCTATGAAAGCACATGCCTGGCTGTGACCACAGGAGCGACTCTACTCAAGTCAGCTAAACTTAGTCTGGCACATCCTTAGGTACCTTCCTGAACCGGGGGCTGAGATAGTGCCCGGGTTTATGCAACGCACAGAAGCATCACAGGATTGGCGACCGCCTGCTTGTCAGCGTGAACGGGATTTATTATGTCTTGGGACCTGTTTTCCTCCATCCTAAGTGTAACTCCCATTACTATTCCCAAGCAGTTTTACACAGGCATAGAAGACTTAAAAGAGCCCATAAACAAGAAACCTGCTCACCTGGCCTAGGTATTACGGTTTGATTGGATTCAGTGAAACGCTGTAATGATATTGCACTAATACTCTACCGTACCCTGTAAACCTAGCCATCAAAGTGTTCAGATTAGCACTTATGAAACAATCTGTCATTTCCATTCATTGTAGGCTTTAGAATTTGGCATCTCTGCCATAGCACCACTTTGATTTTTCCCCATTTTTAGTCTCTCTGAGATGGGCAATACTATGATGTTGGTAACATCTCTATAAGAGAAAAATGCTGTCTGTGCCATATTTCCATTTTAGTTTATTTTCCTAAGAGTCTCTTTTTTTCTTTTCTCAGCAATCAGCTCCTGAATTCTTTGATTCCTTGTCCTTTCATAAGGTATCCTCCTCCGTGTAATGATGTTGTGCTGTGATACTTCGTTATCCAGCCCATCGATTTTATAGGGAACATCCACCGCATTGATTTCTGGGTGCTCCTCAGTTGCATTGGAAGGAGGTGCCCGTGCTTTGGGAACAGGAGGGGGGCTGGTGGCAGACTGTGTGGTGGACACTCCCATGGGAGGGCTGAGGGTTGTCAGGAGCTCCTCCTCAATGACATTATTCTTATTTACGTTAGAATCAGTTACATTGCCGTCCTCTGTTATGTTGCTGTACATATTACAGGACTTGCAACACAGCTTATTGTAACCGGGAATCGAGCAGTAACGGGAGAGAACCTCCATGCGACAGAACATTGACTTGTCTCCTTGACAATGATCTTCTGAAAGAGAAAAAGGGAACAGATAAATAAAGAGCATCGTCACATTAATTAGAAAAGAAACACAGCTGAAGCTTTGGCAGTGGGCAGAGGGTTTGGTATTTAAAGTGGGATGGGAAACTGGCAAAGGAGCCTTCTATGAGCAGAAGCAGGCTTAATATTAAACCTGAAACTCAACTCACTTCAAGAGATGCAAAAACTGATCTCAACTCTTTGTACCAGCCCCATCCAAGCTATAGACCATAATGCTAATTTTTGGCTTCACATTCTGCATGTCCTACCCTGAAGACTGCAGCCACAGTGACATGCGTTCCTGCCGTGCTTCGAGTTCAGAACACACCAATAGTGCTGTCTTGTTGCTAAAGCTACATTAATCCCCCAGAAAGTCATCAGGGTTTATATTGAGAAACCTTTTCCCCCTCCCCTCACTCTTTTCCATGTTTTTCTGCAATCTAACAGTGACTAACCATGGTCAGGGTAATTTATATTTATCTGAAGTGTCTCAAGAAGTAAAGTCTTACTTCTATGCGTATCGTGTAACTCTCAGAATTAATCCATCTCCCACGGGAGTGATTCTTTTCTCCAGGTACCTCTATTCTGAAAACACCAGCATTGCCTGAGCATGTCTCTTGCTCAAGAGAAAAGTCGTGCATTTAGCATAAGGCTTTTCTCCTCTTCCTAAGAGGGAGCTGATATTTGCAGGACAACAAACTCCAGCACAATGAAGCCAAGCCAGTTCACTAATAACTGGGAGACTCAGTAACAAGCCCTGATTTTTTGCGTCACTGACTGGAAAACTGTAATAAAAGCGACAGAAGAATAACTGATAGCTTCTAAGCTGTTGATAGCAGTTACGACAATCCGCACGGTAATACAGGTGTTAGGGCAGCTCCTGATCTTGCTGAAATACAGGTGGCAAAATGTAGGCTAAAGGGTTAAAGGAGAGCTGGTCAAACTGTTTTACTGCCTGAGAAACATTAACAGATGTCTACTCGGAGATTACTCAAGCCCTTGTGATTTCTGCCCAGAGGAGGTAGAGGACCACATGAATTGGCAGCGGATGGATGGTAACGGGCTAGCAAGCCTGGAAAGAGGGCTACCTGTCTTCTGTCCTACAGACAGGCTCTACAGCTCCTGTGCCTCCAGGCTGAAGTGATGGAGCCAGGAACCACTGGGAACCGCAGTGAAGGAAAAATCCCAACACACAGCCCATGAGGAAAGAAAGAAGAGTCAGAGGGCTTACAGGAGAGGAGAGGGCTGAGGAGAAAGGCAGCCTGGCCAACACTTGCCATAGCTGGTAACAAAAGATTTTCTCTGCGACCAGAGTGCTGAGACAGAGATGAAATCACTTCTGCCTCTCTCCCTGCTCTTACTACATCTCCACCTACTCTTACGGTAAAGGATGAGTAACTCCAATTACTCGCCTTTATTTAGCACGTACCCAATGGCAGACAGCGTGCTCCAGTCAGCGTGTTACTGGAGCTCATCCTGCTACCAGCACTGACTTACCCCGTCAGCAACCTCACAGCAAAGTAGAGAACCAGAGCAGAGTCAGAGATATCAACTGAACGCAGAAAGTGTAGGTGTCGCCTCTTCACTCATCCTCAGTTAACAAAATAGGGCATTATAGGTGTTTAATTGGCAAACATATCAGTCTAAAATAAACTAGTAATTGCTGCTGCTGTTATAAAGTCCTAGTGCTGGCTGAGGAAGGTGGAAAAACCTTCCTTGCATTGTACTTATGCCCCAATTGTTGCGTTTGCTGCAGAAAAGCAGAATTCTGGTTCCTATTTTCAAATTTCTCAATTCATTTTCATATTTTTCAAATGCTAAACTGAGATGCTGCTGGAAAAACAGAACAACTCCTTCCTCCGGAACCTAAGAATAGTGCCTTGGGTTTAGGGACATTTTCCAACCAGTCTTAAAGAGCTGGAATTGTTCATATCTGCATGCACAACTCTATGCAAAGAACTGCATATGCCTATAGAGCTTTACATACATTTTACATACCAGGCAGAGTCCTCTTTGAACATTTTGCCTTGTGTTGCATGACCTTAATGCAAACTTCTCCAAATGGCTTGCAAAATAAAAGCCAAAAGATGTAATATTTAAATGTAGTTTAAACAAGGCAGATCTGTCTTGTCTTTGTAAGAATCACTAAAAGCACCTTTAGAAAAATGCCTTTTTTTTCCCCTATCAAAAATATGTAATGTCAAGCTTAAAAATACTGAAAATAAAACTGCATTATGTAATACGTTTAGTGACATCTGACAAGTTATATAAATAAACTCTCTAACTTAACGAATGTCGGAATGAAATTTTATCCTCTATCCAAACCAAAATATCCAGATTTGCGGAACTTTTATTTATTTTTACTTGCAGTATGCATGACAGACTGGAAGTATATCTTCAAAACATCAGTAAGAAAAAAATAAATCAGTTTCACAGTCACTTTGGTACACATTAGTCTCATAAAAAAATATTGAAAAGCAAACTGAATTGGCACATCTTTAATATTATGTTAAATACATACAAAACACTAATAAAATATCCCTGATAAACCAAAGTGCATATAGACATAGTGCACAATGCCCAGATACCTTATTGCACCATTCTCTATAGCCACCCATCTCTTGAAACATCACTAAACATTGTCTATTTAAAGGTAACAGTCATGAATATATTTATACAGTTAAACACCAATTATTTTACATAACAGTATTCAGTGCCAGATACGTGTCTTTGCTTTTTCACCTTGTCATGTAAATTGTTAACATGTTTCAGGAAATTATCATATTAACAGCAAAATCTAAATATGTGATCACATGATAATGACAAGTTTGAAGTGCTACACTGTTGAAGACCCAAAGATTCAAAAATGCCACTTTTCCAAAGAATATGACCAATGCAGTAAGGTAGTAATTTGCTCCAAGACTGCGGTTTTAAAGTTGATACACTTCTACTATTGGTACTGACTGTCACAAACAGGTTTATGACTCATGAATTCCAAATCTCCAACACAAACACCGAAGGTGAAGCAAGGATGCCAGTCAAATTTCAGTAGGTTAGGTCACAATCCTGTCTTGATGAAGATATGGATATGCACTGTGCAAATTAACCTCGGATTAAATTTACTGCCTTCTAATCGTTATCATTCAAGTAAAACCACTCCATATGAAGATTAACTCAAGGTACCAGTGTACTGTTTATATTTAAAGCTGGATCAGGTAAATTAATGCCATTTACATTTCAACATTAAGGCATTTTTCTAAAATTCTTCTTCTAAGCAGAAAAAGCAATAAAAATTGAGGTAATTCTGTAGTAATTCACACTGTTATGTTTGCCAGTTGACACATCTATAGAGCACACACACACACGCACACATACAACCGTACCAGTCAAGTCAGACATGCACATGGTGAAAAAAGACCAAAGATGTAATGAGTATAAACAGCTCCGTGCTGAGCAGCTGGAGACATCGTAGTCAATGAAAATATCATATTGCCTCCGCCAGGTTAAGAAAAACACCACCAGGTAACCTTCAACATGGACCACACCTATTCTGCTTCGGTTTTGTTTCTAAAGTGAACGTACGCAAAACTGGCAAAAATCGTGCAATGAGAAAAACGAATGCAGCTTTTCTCAAGGAAAAATATTTCAAACCACTGACAGGAGTTTGGCAAGAGCAGATGGTGTCATAGCAGCATGGAAAGTACCGACAGAAATTGAGCTTCTGCTTCCGGGTGAGCCCTCCATGGGTTGCAAACATAAATGTGAGGGTCGGGAATAAAAAATGAGCAGCAAGGGTGAGTAAAGCAATGGCACCGCAAAGGAAAATGGAATGAAAAAATTCTTTCACTCATCAGACTACCCTGTCAGCGAACTGAAACTAGAGAGTTAATGAGATTTAGGGTTTTTAGATAAAGGAGAACTTTAGCACTACAAGGTGTCATTATTGTGATGTGATCACATTCACAATAAGTTCTCAGTTTTGCTATCAAACTGAACATCATGAACCAGTAAGAGCCTTTTTTCACCATCACCAAGCAACAAGCATAACCGATCCCAGCTCCCTTTCAGAGGACCGCAACATACTGTGGAGATCCAGCTTCACACACCCAACACTTCAAGACCTCCACCACCAGTGCTACGCGAGCTCCAGAGAAGAAAGACACCGAGCACCAAGTGCCTGGTGTGAAAAAAAAGATTCAGCCCAAGACTTAAACTTGGCGAAGTCAAGGGAACTTTCCGCATAGAGAGAAGAAGAGAGCAAAAGGCAAAGTCCACATTCTATGTGGCATGCATTTAAGGGCAAAGGCAGAGTTATAAATGTGTCTTTTACTTGAAGATATTTTCTGGATGGGGTAGTCTGGATCGGGTCTTGACAGCCATTGTATCATGTAGGTTTTCTTCGAAGGATCAGAAACATTTCCTTGAACAGAGGGAAAAAAAAGATGTACCACATATATTAGCAGCAAGTAGTTGACCTGTCAGAAGGGGATAAGCTAAAAGAGTGAGTGGGCTCCAATGGCGAAGAAGCCCAGGGAAGGATTATGACCAGGCTGTGTAGTTTTGGGCAAACTTGGCTGTTTTGCCAGTTTATTACAACTTGTGCCTCGTAATTGACAGCCCACACTGAAGACAGCCTGAAGGCCTATTTTCCAGCAGTATTTCTCATAGCAGTGTTAAGTATGTCCTAAGATACATCAAGTCTAGTTTAGTTATACCGACTCTTTAAAATGTTTGTACTGGAGACCATAATTGACAGCTTGGTTCTAATTAATTAGGAATCAAAAGCTACCCTGAGAAATACATCAGGAATAAAAGAAAAATATGAAATACTTAGTAATAGGAATATGTAAAATGATCTCACAAGTATCATTTGCAAACAGCTGAAAAGCTAACAAGGATAAAGGCATTAGTATCCTAGATTAACTAGGGACAAATTTATATAGCTTAAAAAAATTGAGTTAGATAATCCCTGAAGATAACTTGTGCCTGACAGAATGGAAAAGAAGCCTGGGGCTGTTGCTGGAGGTACGGAAAACAAATAAGCAAGCATCTTTATACATGATATTCTTGATTAGCCACAACCCACCAGCCTCCTGCCAAGCCCAGCACATCACAGGGGCGCAGGGCCGGACCTGGCAGTGCTTTTCACCCACAGGACTTGTCATCTGCTGGTCAGATCCAGCCACCACCGCGCTGCTGAGGTCTGCCCCAGCCTCTCATGTTGTCCTGGGCCACGTGGTGCTCCCCAGCGTGAGAAGAGAACAACCACATGCCCGAGAAGCCCATCAGCCATACCACAGCTCTACATTTGGAAAGTCTGCTCTAAACCAGGGCCACGGAGAACTGCCACCCCAGGCAGGCGTAGCAGACAAGTATGAATTCAATGAAGGCATTTCAAATAAATGCAATCAATATGATTATTTCTCTTCAGCAACTAACACATGCTAGAGAAGACAAGCACTTACTTGGACATGGAGGTAGTCTGCAAATCCTTACAGTCTCTGGTTTATTTTCCTTACAAAGGCCAATAGCATTGTCCCTGGTCCGACACAGGACCGGGCGATCCTGCGTGCCGTTGCCACAGCTGACAGAGCACTGAAAGGAGATGCACCAGTTAGATCCCCAGTCACTCTTCGGAAAAAAGGGATTAGAAATTATTTTTAAAATCTTAAACCACTGCCCTTGATTCAAGCCAACATGGTACCTCATTTGAACCACCACAATACCTACAGTAACTAAATAAGAGGGAGCACCACTGCTTTTTGTGATATACCAGTAACTGTGAAACACTCCGAGAAAGAGCTTATGATGTGAGCAGTAAAGCAACGATTGTAAATGCGAGGCATTGATTCACAGTGTGCACCAAGGATGGCATTGCTTGTGATACCTATTCAATCTATTCAGTGAGGATAAAAACTGTTTGTGCTTCTTTGCACGGCACAGCTACAAAACGAAATGTTGTACCTCCAAATGCAGCCACGTTTTTAAAACAATTTAATGGAGAAATACTGAGATGAACTGTAAGGATCCCACGTATCAAAATTATAAGAACAATTTCATGTTGCAATATTCTACTCACATTTCCTGCCTTTTGATGACTGCAAAGATTGGGAAACATGAATATATGGAGCTTCTTATTGCTCAGTTAAATACTTTAGCACAGAACAGTCTGTGCACAGTGGCAATGCATTTCTTGCTCACACAGTGAGTTAGCCAAAAAGCTAGGGATGGAAAGCACAACATGACCAGCTCCTGACATTTGCTATAGGAGCGACCAAATCCTGCTTTGCCCATAGCAATGGCAAACAAAAAAGGTTCATGAATAAGTTTCCATAGTAAACTAGGTGGAAAATCTTATGGCTTATGGAGAAAACCTTAGGAGACTGAGCAGCTAAATTTGCTGAAGGCCTTTACATCAAAGACTCCCGCACTTTTGAATGTCCATGAGTGTTGGTGCCTAACTTCCTTAGGTGCCCTTAATCACCATGTCTCAAGACTTTAATGACTTCTTTACTTGAAAGAATATGAAACAGTGATAAAAGAATTAATTGCCCTTCTCTCAAGCTTAAGTCATCAGGTCAATAGTTGCAAGCAGAATAAAGAGCAGGTAGAATTCAGTTTTCCCGATGCTGCCACCTTAGATGGGTGGCTCAGGGGGTCTGGATCATCCAGCTTCACTGTGTGATGGCTTTACTGGCTGTTTCACTACCACCATCTCTCCTTCAAACTCACTTTCTGTGGCATCAGTAGCAGTGGAAGCAATACACCCTCTGTGTAGTTTATCGTGTCATTGCATTTGAATGGAAAGCACAGAATAAATTTTCTCCCCTGCATTATAAGAAATTAGCTGCTTGAGTTCTCCAGAAAGAGACTGACCTGTGACCAGGGTCCTATTCTCCACTGCGCTGGGCAAAGCTCCCGGTTGCAAGGCCTCCTGCCTTCTGGACGGTCGTTGTTGCAGTACTTGGTATGAACAGACCGATTGGTATTATCGTGTAGGGGTTGGATACATCGGACAGATCGTACTTGATATCCTGTTTTCCCACAACTTTTGCTGCAAGGCTCCCATTCTCCTGTAACCCATCTGGGGTAGGGAAAAGAGAAAAAGTTGAGTAAAGTGTTCTCTCTCCTAAATTAGGTGAGTTCAGACTGTTGAAGTGTAACTCTTAAACACAGGTTTAACAGGATGTTAATAGTAGTTCTGATATGGAAAATGAAGAAAATATGAAAAAACATAAGCAGTTATTGATGAGGGTTATTTGACCATGTCCCTGAAAAATTAGTAATAAGGCCCATCTCTTTAAAATGTCTCTTTTTCACTATCTCTGAAATAAGTATTATTCTTACTTTGCTCCATTTGCTTTGATTTTAAGCTGGTCCTTCCAAGACTGCACATAAAAATACAGTAGTTTTTATGTCAAAAAGCAGCCACCCAAAGGTGGTTGATGTTCCCAGGTCTTGGCGCATGAGCTGTGCCTTGTCTCATAACATAGGGAGACCGGAGCACGCACCAGTGATCCCCACAGCTGGTTCCCACAGGGGTGAATCAAAACCATCTGCACTAGAAATGCAGTTCCAGTCTGGCCCATATCTGGATACTTCATGGACCACATGCCTGGCCACCACAGCCGCCATCTGCTGAAGCACCAGGAAACCCAGCTACAGCGTCAGTGCTGCGTGTGCTGAGCTCAGGCAAATCGGGGTCCTCAGCACCATAAATGTTTGGGTTTGGGGAAAGCAACGCTCCACCGAAAATCAGAAGGTCTGAGTTCACGATGTGTAAATCGGTTTGGCCACTGAAAAATGAAACGTATGGTTTGCAATGTGGCGTAGTTGAAAACTTCACTGATCATCCAAAGTGGCTCAAGAATTACAGCTACAAATTGTAAGGAACTTAAAGAAGAGCAACAAGGACAGACAGGACCAAAAGAAATTTAAGTAGACTGCTGAAAGCTTGGTTATAATCAAGTAAGTGAAGATATACAGCAGTCTATAAATACTTACAGAATGCAGAGATCTGCAAGAAGGAAATATTGTTCAATACAAACAGTATTATGGGATAAACTCTAACAAAAAATACATATAGCCTGAAGAAATATCCTGAGTTTGAAGCAACTGTCCTAAAGTACTCATAAAATCCTGGGTTTAGAAATGGTCAAGAAACAGCATGGGCAACAAGGCAATGCACTGAATGCTTGAGTTAAACAAAAAGTAAAGTGGCAATTTCCCCCAGCTTTCTCTTTGCAGCCTATTGAAATCACACAGCTGTGGAGGAAGGCAAGCGCTGTGCAGCACAAAGCCATGAATCCCAAGGTGATTTCTGAGACAACGATGATTTTTTTCCAGCAGTGAAGAAGTAACATATTAGTGTAGTGGGTGTCACAGAGCTTCATAAAATCTCTTAAATAATTGCCTCTCCTCTGTACAAGTGCAAAATGCTCCGATGCCATTCTATGGGAACAGAGGTGACTGAAACATTCAGGAATCCAAGTACAATTTAGGATCCTATTGAGTCTTTGTGGTACCTGGGTCCAATTATCTTTGCAGCTGAAAGACGAATACAGTCCTTTCCAGAGAGCCTGAGATACAGTTAGGTCATTACTTCAGTCTTCCAATAAATAAATGTTAAACCCTGACCCATGCTGAGTTTATGGGGCACAGTTTCTTGACTTTTCTCTCTTTCAAATCTTTTTTTGTAAGGAAGTTAGGAAATATTGTGTGGTATGTTCTACTTATTTGCTATGCTTCCTGGAATCTAGTCTTGGTCCCCAGAGATAAAAGTTGGGATCAACATACTCCTTCTTCGTTGCAGTAGCAACACAAAGAATATACAAATTTAAATGTGAATTTAAATATTTATAACACTTGACTGGATAGTAAAGATGAAGGTACAACAGGCATACCATGTTCTATGAGGGCAGCCAGGGAAATCTAACAGGTCAAATATTTTTCTTTGTGTTTAAATGTCCAAAAATATGCTGTGAACTTTAGGAAGACTTGTATTAGAGAGGCTGTATGACATTGGTTTCCTTATGTAGCACTCTGTAAATTTGTTCTTACATGGTTAATTCTCACTGTGTAAAATCAACTGGTATAAAATGAATTTATGTCTATTTTTTATTACCTCAAGATGTCCTGAACACAAATGTCTGGATCAAGACAGCACTACTTTTCCAATCCAACTTATTTCAGAAGTAATAGGAACCAGCAATCCTAGAAACAGTATTTCTACAAGGAGAATATAGCACCACATTCCTCGCAGTCCTGCATCTCTGTAATGATTCGTGGAAGTGAAGCTTAAGTCACCTTCTTTCAGGTGACAAGTGCTAGCCGAGGGAAATGCCCACTGCAGCTGCCACCCAGCAGTGCTGGTGGGAGCGATGCTTACATGGGCTGGGAGCACTCCTGGAGGTTGCACACCCTGCGAATGGGCTTAGGCTTTTGGATCAACTCGCAGTAACTCCGATGAACCATCTTGTGGTCTGTCTTCCTCCGGCAGCCGTATTTTGTGAACTGGTAGCCTGAAGAAAGACACTCTTCTTATTTTCAGTTCCAGCAGATCTTACACAGGACTCAGATTTCAAACAAACTGCACATACGCTGTCAAAGCTTGCATTTGGAACTACAGGTGAACACGCTACAAATGGAATTGTAAATTGCACCGAATAAACACTTACTCATGTAGATTTAGCACCCGGAATTGCTCACCCACTTTATGTTTCACTACAGGCTATACTGAGAAAAAACAACATCATCTAGCATTTAAAAAACATTCTGCAAACCTGCACAGCCACACTCCAGTGCTGCAACCTGACCATCAGCCTGGTGAACAGCATCAGGGTCTACACGTGGCCTGTCGTGGTTTGGGCTGGGCAAGGTCCACATCACAGGATGCAGGTTTACTAAGGGCTGCCCCGTGGCACCCGGAGGCTTGGCACCCTCGCAGCTTGGAGACCCTCATCCAAATCTTGCACATTTGTACCACTGTTCAGTTTCATAAACATACATCAGAAACGAGCCACCCCAGATCTGCGCCCAAAACCGTTTAAGTCAGATTTTAAACTCCATTCACTATTTATTTGTCTATTTTTAACTTAAATAAAACCCTCCCTTACTCCTGGTGTCCCTAACGTCTTGTGGCAATAGATTCCACATGTGGCGTTCATTCTTTCAGTTTTCTCTTAATCAACTTTGAATGCTCTGGAGTTTTGTTTTTACCTCCTCCACAAGGTTTTGAACATTGGGACCATTTCTTCAAAGCCCATTCATATGACACCGAGTCCTCTTCCAAAACATTATTGTTATCAACATTCAAGGAATCTTCATGGATCATGTACTTGTAAGTCAAAGATATCTTGGCACCACCGTGAGGAATCACCTAGGAAGCAAAACAGATGTAAGGAAGAAAGATATGAAAGACTGATATCAGAAGCTATGTGAGATGACGTGAAATAGCAATCATCACGGCTCAGATATAAAAACATCCCCAGAGGGATTTAAACCTTTTAGCTGCACTCAACACATTTTTTTTTCCCTGATGAGAAAGTATCTCTATCCTTATGACACAGAGTTTCTAAACTGCATATTAAGAAAGACTGTTGTTGATTTAGACTGATTTTCCTTGCCAGCATTGGACTGACTTCACAATACTAAATTTTTTCCATATCCCATCATAAAGGAAGGAAATGTTGTACTAAAATGAAACTGTATAGTTCCACTGAAAGACAAGGCAAATTCAAATGCACAGATAACTGAAAGTGGTGAAGAAAACTGCTTACATTTCTGATAAAAGACAAATATTCTTCTGTGAAGCCTGTCACTTAATCCTGACAGAAATATAAACTATTTAGAAAGAGTTTTTGCTATCACACTGCACTAAGACAAATGCAAGAAAACAAAAGTCAATGTGAATAAAGTCCAAAGTATTGGGAAAATATTTATTCCTCCTTTGACCTTCAGCTGCTGTAGATCAACACACTACAGCTGCTTTCAGAGGGATTACAAATCATCCTATCCCTACTCATTGCAGTCCATCGTTTGCTGGTTTGCAACAAAAAAATATAGTGGGGTGGGTTTGGGAAGTGCAGAACTGGCTGTGCCCTGGCAAAGTGAGCCTGGAAACGCAAGAATTCTGCATCTTCCTTTGCAGGATACGTTTTCAAAACGTGGACTGGAGGAGGAGCTATTAGATCTATCTGACACAAACTATTTCGATGTTTTTGTAGCTAATGCTCACGTGTCAGATATGACAGGTAAGCTGGAGCCTTTACACAGTGGCCATTTGCTTGGCCATCCACAGGAAACAATGAGGAGAGATGTCTGCTTAACACTTAACCCTGAGTTATAACTCTTGCACAGAGCAAAGAATTAGGAGAAAGGAATTACATCTTCTATTGTCTTATAAGTGAAGCAGATGTCTTCTTGTAACTCACAAGAGGAATCTAAAATATTTTGTAGTGCGTTATGGCTCTGTACCCCTGACACTGTGTTCTGTGGAAGATGGTTTTCATTTGACTTACCAGAATAACTATTCCATTACGCAGCGGCCCCATGGTCTGCACGGTTTCTCTATCATCGTCATTCCGATATTCCCACTCCACACCCATGTCAATAAATACTTTAGAGTCTGGCACATAGTTGTCTTCGCTTAGAATGAATTTCCCTGTTTCACGATTTTTAATTGCTAGGAACAACACAAGAAAAGTGAATACAAGAGGTTTGCTTCTCATCTCGAGTTTTGTTCTGCTCTTGTCCCAGTGGAAGAAGCAGAAAAGGCCAGTGTGCGTTTTCCCTCTGTTCTCCCACAGCTTTGGAAAGACTTTTTCAGGTGTTTCACTGAGCTGCCAACGCTTTCCTGCTCAGCTCCACAAACATCAATCGCCCTTTTTTTTTTTTCTTTTTCATAGCCTGCCTTGCCAGAGAAATGAGGCCAGCGCGACTGCACCGCATGCGTCCGTCTGCGGCTCCTGACTAACAACTTCTGAACCCACTGGCCAAATCTGAGCCAATTTGACAGCCCGTGGGGGTCCCACAGCTACTCAGCTCTTTGACATGTAAGGCAGCTCGGGGGTCTGTTACTGCTCCAGGAGAGAAAGGCTACCTGGCCAACCCCCAGCGGGTCCCCGCAGTGAGAGCGAGATGCTAGACACTGTATTAATTCTGCTCAGATCCAGCCCTGACACCGACACAGCCCTGCTTAAGCTCCCGTTGCTTTGCAGGCCCCTGCCATCGCACACAGCGCCTGACTCCTCTGGTTCAGGTATCATCAGTGCCCTTTCCTTCACCTGGAGAGACTTCAGCCACTTTTGTATCAGGACTCTTGGTTTTCTTCCGAGATGGAAAATTTGCTCTCCTCGTTAGAAGAAGCAGGGATGGGTTGTTTCTACCACCAGATTCTAACTCCCTTCTCTCTCTAGCAACCATCTGAGCATCCTCCTCACTGCTGGCCTCAACAGAGCAAGGCGTTCATGACCCCGTGTATCCGTTACCCCACACCGAAAGAAGCAGCTTGTCTGAGAGACCGCTCTCCTGATTCCCGGGGCCAGGCTGTGCTGAGCAGCAAGGGAAGCGCTCGCTGGGGAGAAGTTGGGATGACTCACGATACAATTAGCAGGCCATTTGCTGTGAATCTACTTCCAATTAATAACAGCCTACTAGACACTGCTTCGCATTGATTACAGGGCACTGCGAGGAGCGGATTTCAATTACTTTCTAAGCTGCGGGATTGAGCGGGCAGCCTTGAGTCAATAGTGTTAGCAACAGGGCAGCATCTGAAACGGATTTGGATGTAGCTGGGAAACGACTGAGCACGGGAAGCACATTACGAGAGATGCACATGACGATAATGCACTGCACCCCATAATGTAATTCAGCTCCTCTGCCAGCAGCTTTCACACATGCACATGCCAATGCAGGGATCTTCTGGCTGGGACACCGGGGAATACAACACAGGGAAATCAAATTGCCAAACAAGTTTCCTAATTTAACATACTTAAGGGAGGTACGTGGTGTGGGAGGATAATGGGTAAACAAATGCATAAACACATTGTCAGGCTCCAGAGACAAGAATAGACAGCAGAAAAAAATTTTCTGACTGAAAATTTTCCTACTTGTTACATACTTACCAAGATTATGACTGGTGGCGTCTGTTTCCTGTATAAGTAAATGTCTTGCACCAACAGGAATTTCAAACATCTTAATGTGCCCTTATTGTAGTATTTGAAAAGATAGCAACTGGTTAGTATGCACAAACAGGAAGAGTCTGTCTTAGGCTTTTAAATAAATCTTATTTTCTAAAAGTAGGGTACATTACAGCAAGCTGAACCTAATCCAGCATGATTCCTATCCCTATTTCTGTGCCAGGTGATGGAAAAGAACAGGACAAAGGGCTTTGGGTCATAAGAAAAATGCCTTAAGTATCATCAACAGACTTTGCTTCAGACTAAAATGGGCTCCGAGTGCCATATGCACCCACAGAGCTCCTGTCTGACAGTGAGCGATGATGATGTATTACCGAAGCACTCGGGTGGCTCAGACAGAGCAGCTGCCGGACACCAGCAGCACAAATAAGCCCACATCTCTCCAACAAGGCACACTGAAGTCCTCCTCTCGGCATGCACAGGCCTTGAGATCTACAGACTTAACTGACCGCTGGACAAAAGCCTTATTTGAAAATTCTAGATACTTCTCAAAGTCAAGCCCAGAGAGTTTATTGGAATTTGTGATGTTATAAATGATTTGCGATGGCTCTGGTACTCTCCATGAAACAGAAGAGATGAAACAAAAATACCCTGAATTCCCCAGAACAAACACTGAACACACTGACCTTGTTTCTTTGGTACTCTTGAAAATGTTCCTTTCACCACTTTGCAGTGGGAATTATCTCCTCCACAAACACCACACTTATCTTCCTGCTTCGTGGAACCTATGACCCTGTCGCACCCAACTTTCTGTGCACAAAAGAGAAAAAAAGTCATTCTTATTTATCCACGCTTCAAGTCCAATGAGCCTTCGCTTCAGATATCAAACCCCAGACTTCTGCTTCAGCAAAGAAGTACAAATGGTAGTTTTTTCCTGGAAGATCAACATCTAAGCAGATTTTATACTTCCAGTTCCTATAATAGCTATCAATCAAGTGATTATATTTTTATATTATGTTTCACAGTGGTTCTTTTACTGAAGGAAAGCAGCACAGTTAAGGAAAAGCCCTTAAGCCTCAGCTTATCTTAAAGCAGATGCTTAAATTCCAGGAGAATCAAGGCATCTATGTGAGGATAAGCACCTTCACCAGTGCTTTGCTAAGTCAGAGCCTCTAATTCCGTTGAAAGATGACCTGAGGCAGATCCCAACTTAGAGGAACTGTCATTGATTTTTTAAAAATAGCATGATCAAATACAGAGAGAATGTGCATCAGCCATATCTTAACACCACTTTCCTTGAAAGCTGCTGCATATTCCTATTTCATTGTACATTCCACCCCCACTAAACCGCAGCAGGAAAAGCTTTCGTTGAAAGCGAATTGTAATAGTTCATCTTAAAATACCACATTAAATATTACTTGTGTAGGTAGGCGCTGTTGGAATTGAGTCACATGTAATGTGATGGCAACTGTGAAGATCACACATAATATTGTGACAATAATCCTAATGAAATCTCCTTATTGCCCGCAGCATTATTATACTTACTTAAATAGTCATTCTTGGAGAAAAACACTCAAGCTACCATTTTAAGTGTTTTCACAATAACAAACTCCGAAACAAGCCACCAAAAGCTTACCAAGCAGTCTCCCCGCACGCAGATGCTGTAAGCATCTTTGTAGGAGCAGCGGGTCCCATCGTGTACCATCCTTTTCATGTACACCACATCCCCTGTTTCCTTTGATTCACAATACAGGTGGCACCTTTCCTTAGCTGAAAAATAAAATAACCGAAGTTGTGCATGTTCAGCGCTAACAGTAGTTGCTGACTTTGTGCACAGCACTTTTCAATAGAGTTAGCAATCTCTTCTTCCTTGCATACATCACAGAACAGAATACGGTACCCCATAAATCATCGATGCTTATCCCCTTGCAAAGGCTACATGGTCATTTGGAAGCTGCTGAATCATAAAGCAGCCATGTGTCATCATTAGCAGACAGTCTCAAAAATAACAGATCATTTACTTTGATGGGTTGCCTCTATTTAGTCCTTTGTTGGATGATGCAATCTGGCAGAGGTTTCCACAATCTGCTACATGACTACCTGGGAGAGACGGAGGTTTCTGCACCAGTTTCTCCTGCACTGCACTTAAATCTGAAAAACGCAGAAGTCTTTTTGACATTAAAAGCAGATCTTTGACACTGAGTATCCAAAATGCCTTCAGAGACAGCCATACTGTTTCCTCCTAAATATGAAGTTAATTCTCCTTCATTGTTGTACTCGTATTTATGATAGGTTGAATCATTAAACAAGATGAGATGTCAAAGAGATTCAGAAAAAAATATTTTTTTACTACTAACACAGGCACAAACAAGCAGACAAGCGTACCTCTTTCTCCTAATCTGTACTAAAGAGCTAAGAAAAAATTAAAAAAAGCTGAAATGACTAGTCAGTGGCTGAATAAAGTTGTATTCCACCTGCGTATTTCATTTTACCCATATCTCTTGCTTTCCCCAGCCCCATAATAGGATTCACCATGCTTTCCTTGGCAGTGAGGAACATATAGCCTTTTTGTTAGATGAAACAAATAAAGAATCTGCTATTTTAGCATGATTAAAAGTTGGGACACTTTTCCCACCATTTAAAACAATAATGATCTTTCTATTATTGCAGTTCAATTAAGATAAATCTTCACAGGCCCTTTGCATTCTTGCCCTGTACAGTTCCATGGCCTCTGCCCTCTTTTAATAAAGTCCTTGTTATTGCTGTTGATGTCCTCATGGCCACTGGGTATTGGTACATCAGAGACCTTTGTTACTGCTCCCGAACAACACAGAGATGTCATGCTAAAAATGTAGGGTCTAGACTATTAGAACAGGTACTTCACTTTTTTTTGTGCAGATTCTTAATAGGGTACTATTAAGATCATCTGAATCACAGACCTAATGTATTTGCATGTATTAGAAACATTAAACTCTGCACAAGGCATAGACGTGTACACACGCACACACTGCCTGGTGCGTACCCACACCCACCCCACACATACCATACATTCACTGCACGCGATTAAATGAGAATATCAGAAGGTCTGACTGAGTGCCAACAACTCTGCACAGGGCTTTATTTTAGAGAGGGTCCTCTTCCCACTGCCCCATGGGAACAGTAAATGTGCAGGCGCCGTTAAATTGGACCCCGTTAATTGCAAAGAATTATTTTCTTTCTATTCACTGCTGTTGGGCACAGTAGTGGTGCAGGAGCATGGACATGACCATGTCCATTCCCTGCTTCCCATGCATTTCCGTCCCATTTAGCCCTGGCAGACGCATGGCACAGGGGTACGTGCGCCCAGCGGCTGGGAGAGGGGGTGCTCGGGGGGCTTGGAGCAGGAGAGAGGAGCACGACGTGACACCCGGGTCCTCAAGCACACGCTGGGTGTGCCCCAGCTCGGCAGCTTTTCTCTGGCCATGGGATGAGACGCTTCTCCCTGTCCCCATCACACACACAATGTGTCAGACTCATCCAGCTGAGCTGTCTGTCAAGCGTATGGATTTGTGTCACTTTTGAGCCCCAACTGCATTATTGGCACAAAGTATGCCACTGATCTGCCTTATCTTTACAAAAGGGAGTTGTACATACATTCAAGTTCAAGCACAAGCCACCCTCTGGCTTTGTTTTCACACGAAAGCTGTTCCCTCTAATAACCCTGCCCAGGTAAATGCCACTCTCCCACAGGGGGCTGCAGTTATACCAGAGTTACACGGGAAACCAGCGGTGCCCAGCGGTCAGTGCTCAGACATCAGTGAGCTGGTTTCTGACCCAGAAGCCATTGAATTTAATAGAAAAACATCTGATTAGTTTCAGTGGTCTTTGCGGCAGACTGCTCCAAAGGCTAAAGCAGAAGCAAGGGTCCTGCGGGCCACAGCGTTCGTCCCCTCTCCCTGTGCCAGCAAAGCTATTTCACGAAATTAAGCTGTGAGGCTGTGTCTGCGCCTCTGAAAATCCCCGATTGCACCAGATGACATGAAAAGAATGAGGGAACCCTGAGAACTGCTTGGGAAGAAAGTCAGGCAAATTAATTACACAGAATTTGCTATTAACTTCTGGCAGAGTATCCTCTCGCTGGAATGCAAAATGGGTCACCCAAAGTGACCCCTCCCTCCCAGAGATGGGTGCCTGGCTGAGGACAGCTCGGGCGCCTGGTACCTGCCCCTCGCCGGTGTGACCAGGTGTGAAAACAGCAAGTAGCCCGCACTCCTCATCAAACAAGTTGAGAATTGATGCCCTTTTGTCTTCTCGGCGTGGTTCCATGCAATTGCACGGTAAGAGCCTTCATGGTCCAAATCAACCAGCTGCACTTTCGTTGCCAGTTAAGCAGAGGCGTTAACAGGAAGCGGAACATTTTTGTCGTAAGAAACAGTCTCTGCTGAGATGCCGGGACATCCAACTGCCCATGCTCATTCAGTGCCAGCACCCGTCCAACCCAACACCTGCCTCTGGCAGCGCCAGCAGCACTTGCAGGAAGACATAAGAACAAACCTGATACTTTTCTCAGAATATTCTTCAAGTTTCTCATAAACT
The DNA here is from genome assembly GCA_013400135.1 of Rhinoptilus africanus. Taxonomy (NCBI): domain Eukaryota; kingdom Metazoa; phylum Chordata; class Aves; order Charadriiformes; family Glareolidae; genus Rhinoptilus; species Rhinoptilus africanus. Next base: position 1,254,842 of record VXBO01011402.1, on the reverse strand, counting down.
GCAGCTTGGGGACTTCCTAAATTACAGCTGGAGCTTGGTGTTTAATAGCTCTTAATGGATTATAGAACTTTCAAGAATTTCTCTAAATCACTTTTAAAACTTTTTGGCATCTGCAGCTTCCTGTGGCAATGAATTCCAGTTTAATTATATGCTGTATAGAAAAGTACTTCCTCTTATTTGTTTTAAATCTGCCACCTGATAATTTTATTTGATGTTCCCAGGCTCGTGTTATGAGAAACAGTGAACAGTCATTCCATGTTCAGTCTCTTCATGCCAGTCACAACTCTGTAACCCTATCTTTTTAATTTAAATCATCACTTTTTTAGGGTGAAAAGTCCTAGTTTATGTAAACTGTCATTCAGAAATCACTGCTTATGCTTGCTTTATCCAAGCCTTTCTGAGTTCAACTGTGGGTTTTTTAGCAATGGGGGCAGCAGGGAGATGGGCATAACGTGAGCTACACTGGCGGAGTATTTAAAACGCAGAGCCATCGTGCAGAGGCAGATCAGTGCATCCCTCTCTCGACAATCACTGAACTGATGTTTTCCTAAAGCAATCCCCAACTCCCACACCTTTCTCTTCAGACCCATACACGCTTTCCATTTTTTACCCCCATATCCATTATTGGCATTTATCAGTGCCAAACTTCATTAGCCACATTCAGTCACTTAGTGTCACAAGGTCCTTCTGCAGCTTTCACTGTGGGCCTTCTTATTTTAATTAAACAGAGTAATTTTGTCACCTCGTTCACTCCCTTGGTCAGCTCACTGCCACACGTGCTCAGAAGCACCCATGGTGCCAGCACCCGTCCTCGTGGGACACACATCCCCATGCAAGACCATTCCCTTTTATCTCATAATAACTCAATTTAAGAGCAGTTATCAGGGAACAGGGTTCAAGGCTTTTTGAAAATCCAGGTACATTAGATGAATTCACTGATACTGATCCCGCCAATCAACTCGTAACAGATTTGTGAGGCATCATTTCCACAGAAAAACTTTTACTCCTCCTCATATAATTTTTACTTGTGTTTGCAACTGATTCTACTTTACATAGGAAAAAGGGTCCTCTCACCATCGACATGTTCATAGGGGAGCCAGTGGTGTTTCGTGTTCTGGTACTCGAAGTACGGATCCCACTGCCGGCACTGCTCCTCTCTGAAATCTTCCAAGTCCTTAGGACAGTCCTGGGTGTTGCACAGCTGGAACTCGTAGCTCGGCCCCACGCACGTGCGGCCTCCATTGGCGGGACTGCAGGGAGGAGAGAAACCCCGGGTCAGTTTAGCCATTAATGAATCAAGCATTTACCAAATCCTTTGAGGTGTAATTTCATTCCCAGTCATGTCAGTAGGCATTTGATGAAGCCAGCTATGTATCTCTGGTATGGAAAATATGCATTTCCTTTAAAAACCCGCTGTTAATATTTAGCTTTTAAAAAGAAATTTCTGCAAGTAGAGCCTCAAACCACTTGATAAAGGCAAGAAAAGCCATTTTCTTGGTGCAGGCCAGGAAAGGCAAGCACAAGCAGATGAAGCAGCTCGTTCACATTCAACTCTTCCGGCTGCATCCCCCCGGCAGACGTCCATCAGCTCACTGTCGAATCCGGCAACACACAGCTCAGGAGCCGTAGCCGAGTTTGCACCCTCTTCCAGGAACACAGAAAACATTTTAAATAGTACATTAGGCCTTTGCTATGTGAAAATAGACTTTACAACTGAAACTGTACCCACAGTTATAAAAGTCACTTTCATGTTGCCAATGTAATAAAGGCCGAAATGAGAACTGGTAAATTTTTTCTTAACAGAACAATTTCCACCAGAAGATGCTGCTTCATAAAACTTGAGGTATTTTTCTTAATCAGTGATAAGATGATTTTTAACATTAGTCAAGTACAATCACTTTATCAGCAAAAACTGGGAAAGTCAACGTTCAAAATATTCTGTCTGGTAGAATCATTTAAATCTGACAATTTTTTCAGTTCTTGCTGTTAGGATCTTGACATTTTATGATATCACAATAAGACAGCAATAATTACACATTTCATACCATTTGTACATAAGAATCTATATTAAATATATTATACTCCCAATGTTACTGAAATTCAGTCGTTCTACATTATCTAGACAAGCCATATATAAGTTATCAAAGCAAAGCAATTCAATATTACTAAAATTAACTTTGGGGAAGGTTCTGATCTCTGTAGCTTTGTTCCAACTTGGAATGAAAACAGTTTGAAAATATTTTAAGACCTTCTTCTTGAAATATGAATATTATGAAACCTTGTTCTTGAAAAAAAAGATGGATTAAACAAAAAATTTTAAAAGGTGTATGATCATTGCCATGAATCATTGCCATTATTGAATTATGAATCATTGCCATTATTTCATACCACATAGCAAAATAAGACATAAATAGGGCCCTGAACTTTTATTTATGCTTTATGCAACAGTGTAATAGCACTTTCAAGATCCGTGTAACTGCATAACTGGCTTAATGGATGGATAAAGTAAGAAATAAAGATGATTCATGACTTGCTAAGGGCCAAAAGTAGAATTCCTGACAACATATACTACAGGTCAGATTTAACGAGCGACACTCAACATCCTTTACTGCATTACTGCAGTAGCAAGGATTCTCACCATTCGTTTGCCCCAGAAAAACACACGGGTGTACGTATACTTACTGCGGATTGTCACACTGTCGCGTCCTGTACTTCACCCCGGTGCCGCAGGTGCGAGAACAAGAGCCAAACTTACTCCATGCCCCCCAGTGTCCATCCTGCTTCAGGATGTCTGGTGTCAGCCAGATGCAGTGACCTTTAAAGCAATGCTAAAAGAGAAAAATCAGATGTCAAAACGATTAGATGATTAAGTTATATCATATGAGAACCAATGGTACAACAGATTTCATTTTAGGCACAGATTCTCCGTTTATTTTCACCAGGACAAAGTAGCGAGATTCACTGTCACATCGTGCCCATGATCCCAAATTCACACAAATTTTATGAATTTACACGTTGAATATGCACATACATGCTTGCGGGATTCAAGCCTATCAAGTTCGTTAAACTGCTCTCAGGATTACATGCCCTCACCACGTGCCTGCAGTGGTGATTTCAACATGACTAAATCCTGGAAAATAAAGGTAAAATTCTGCCTCCGCCCCTGCCCCTTCAGGCAGCCCTGGTGAGAGCTGCCGCCGCAGCACTGTCCTTCCCGGCAGCTCCGAACTCGCATACACATTCCTGCAATAAACGTGATCAGTGAAGTGGCATGAAATTAAAGCCAGCTCCCATTTTAGATAGTATTGCTATCAAAGAAAGAACTTGTGCAGTCTCCCCGGAGATCTCATGGTAAAACTGACCAACATGCCAGAGAGCAGCCCTGGACAGTCCCATTTCTGCGCAATTAATCACGCTCTACTAGGCTTCCTCTTTGTTCTTACCCGATTTTTAATATAGTCATTCCACAGAGGTTGAAACACACAATTTTCTACATTCCCCAAGCCTGTAAGGTATTTACACACTTTTTAAAGGGCCTTCATAGCTTCAGAACTGATACTTTCTACTGTCTCCTCTCGTTAAAGAAACCCACCAATGCCTTTCCACCAACTTCTTCAGTCCCTAATCAAGGAATTTTTTTCTTAGCTGAAGCCAGGATGAATTTTTCTCAAGGATCACACATTCTGTCCCTTCCTGGTACTATTTCTGCTTTCATGAAAGCCTGCTGATGAAGTGCGGGTGCTGGAAAATATTTCCAGCCCAACAAATGACTTTGCATTAGACTGTCGCAGTTTGTCTGCGGGAACGGTTACTGTCGGGATAAGAGCTCTGGCTCAGGCGCACAGATGGCTATAACAACAAGTGCAATCAGTCACTTACTTTCCTTAAAATTCAAGTCAACAACAACATTTTACACAGCTTAACAAGCCCTGGAACGCGGGAATTTGGCAGGCGGCACAAGCCGAGCATATGGCTAACTGCATGCTGCCAGCAAAAACAAAATCAGAAGATATATAACAGGAGAGCGTTCTAAAGCATAGGGCGATTAGTGATCTGGAAGACAAATTTAGAAGTGATGGTTAATCATTAATAATGCTGAATTTAAAGAGAGAATCATTAGTAAAATGGTGACAAGACACAGATTCCTGATTCGCTAATCTGCTCAATGACTGGCTCTTTATTCATGTGATTTATTTTGGTGCTGATTTGGTCGGACAAGGAGTAGAAGAGAGAGCAGAAATTAGGTTTCAACTGTTCGTTCTTTCTCATAACTTCAAATATTCACAGTCAAAAGCTATGAAATAGATGAGTTACCACAAAGCCAATTATACCAATCCTGCTCCAGAGCTGTAACGGGCAGATTTTTCTTAGCTGTTTGACAGAACAAGAGATAATGCGGCAAAGCATGAAAGAAATGCAAAATGCTAATATGTCCTTTGCTTTCTTCGGTTTTGAAGCTCAGTGCTGTACCCTTCAGGGACTGTTTACTTATGGCTTTGGTTGAGCGAACAGTTGGAGTCGTCGGGCCCCGTGTGACGATGGGACCATTCGGAGATGCAGGGGAAGCTGGCAATGCATCAGCTTGTCGATACAAATTTCAGCTGGGCTTGGAAGCAGACGAGATGTGACAGCTCCTGATCTGTTCTTGCTTAAATATTCTTTTATCAGGGCTCTGCATCCCTCAGGTGTAAGTTCCACAGCAATCACTGAATCCATTTCAAGAACCACGTAGCATATGTTCATTATGTGATGATCCAGGATCCAGCGCTTGGACTCCACAGAGAAGAGGGAGAGACATGTGATGTTGTGTTTTCCAGTCTCTTTTCCCTGCTTTAGGCATGAACAGGGGGATGTGGGTTTGAAAAAAACACTAATAAACCACCTATTTGACAGTGTGACAGGTCCCTGAACTGGAAGGCAAACATGGAGAAGTGTTCTTGACTTTGCTGCGTAAAGGAAAGAGCAGCACTGATTTTTACTGGAGAGGCTGGTCATACGCTGATTGTTGGGAATTAGAAGACAAGCATTTGTGTAAAATGAGTCATCCCCAGCTCTGCCTTTTTGTTTGTGAATTAAAAGAAAGGAGCCTACATAAAACAAAATGATTCACAACCGAGTCTTACTCCGTGCAGACCCATGCAAGAAAATGCGTGAGAAGGTAAAACCAGAGATGGAAAAATCTCAAGTGTAATAAAGGAAACCAACCTTTCCTATTGCTACTACAGTAACTACATAATGAGGTGGAAAAGAGCCAATTTCAGCCGCTATTCCCTTCATGAACAGGGGGTTCCATTTAAAGAGTGGAGCATATGAAAGCCTTTTCATTTTTGTAATGAGAAAAAATAAGCCCTGGGTAAATGCAAATTGTTTTCTTGGTGGAAGACAAGATGACTTCTTGCAGTCTTGCCTATTTTTCTGGCAAACAGGATAGTCCAAAACAAGTGCAATTTCCAGGAGAGGAAGCTTAAAGCTCTTGCAGTAAAACATTCCACTGCTGTTTTCAGCAGTTCTTTGAAACAACTGCTGCGGACGCCAAAAAAAGAGGCAGTGTGCTCCTGTGGGCTTAGCACATCTGCAAGTTAATTTTTCAAGAAAAGACTTGCAGATCTTCCGTGGGTATCTCCACCTATTTTATATCAGGCAGCAACTGTCAACTCTGCTGCCTCCTTGCTTGATACCCCCATCATCTGCCAGCAGCCCCTCACGCTGCATCACGGCTGGTGGCCCTCAGCTCTCCCTGCTCTCCTGAGATCCCATCAGGACAGGGTTACTTATTTATTTGTATTTCCCATCACACGCAGCCTGGCCCGCTCTGCTCCATCTGTTTGAGAATAATTAGTTGCAAGGGATAAACTGAAAGCTCTAACACAGAAGTCTACCCTGAGCCAGTAAAAGTTTCTTCAGTGGAGAATCAAGTATTCTCACTGTTTCTGTGGTGACTAACACAGCATACACTTACCCATCTGTCTCCTGTCTCCGAGAGAAGCTGAGGTCAGCTTTCTCAGTGGGAAATTATCTGGATTGCTTTGAGTACACATTAGCGTTTTCAGAAACCTTTTTTCTCAGTCCATTTTCCTTCTCACTAATATCTATTTATTTCAATATTTAATCATTCCCTTCCTTTCCTGACAGACTAAAAAATCATTCCAAGTTTGACTCGGATCATCTCATTAGCATGGTGCAAGCGAAGAGAAGACCTGCTAGGTTTGTGCTGGATCCCTGGCACACAAACCAAATCCAAGAGCAACATCAGCTGGGTTGGCAGGAGCAGGCACAAGGCTCTTGCCTCTCTCCAGGAGAAGAAAGAAAGGAGGCTCAGGTGGAGCAAACCTTTGTGTTAGTCGCTGCAGCAAGCAGATGGACCCGAGCACGCAATCTTCTCGCATGAATGACTTTGGTTTTATTTCTATCCTGTGGAGAGCAGCTAGCTACTTCACCCAATATAAATGCCTCCCCAGAAGAGCAATAGTTTAAAAAATCGAAACAACAAAACCTGATGATATATTTCTGAAGGTTGCCCAGCTTCAGAAGCCTAAGGCTAAGGGTGGAGCTGACAGAACTGCATACAAGTAAATAGATTATCAGATGAAAGCACATGGGTTTTTTCATGTCATGCAGAGTTAAGCTTTGCACAGTTGTGCCTTGTCTGCATGGTTCACTACAGCAATTTATGGAGTGTCTTTGACTCCACGTTAAGACTCCAACCCTCCACATGCTTAACTTTACACGCTGGAGTTATTTCATGCAAGTTAATGTGACCATTCCGACACAGAAGTAATTCCAATCAAAATTGACTGAATCTTCCCTCTTGCTGTTGAAAACTCAATTTAGTTTAAAAAAATCAGGCTGGGCGCATTATAAAATACCCTATTTCCTTTAGGATTCTATAAAAATAGTAGTTTTCTCTGGCTGGGAAGCTCCTAGAGAATATTTTATTTTTCTATCCCTAAACCTAGCAAACGATTAGTTTGCTGCCAATTAACATACTGGTTGTTCAATGTCTCCATTTACACAAGGAGACTTACTAAAAAAGTTTTTGAAATGGCAGAACCTCACTCTTTTGGCAACTTATTTCAAATAACCACATGCACAGAAGAGCTTACATACATTTACATATATTTACTTAAATATACACCTATGCATCTGCATACAGGCATACATACACACATACAGACAGAACTAGAAAGTCTAATCTTCCTTCCATTTCTAAGGGTCAGTGCCTAGGTCCAAGACACAACCTGGGCATGCAGAGACACGGTCCTTATCAGCGTCCTCACTGAAAACGTGCTATGGATCTCCTGTCTCCTGTCTCATGTCAAGGGTGTCCTTGCCCCTTGATTGTCAGTTAGGAAGGAGGCAGCTGGACAGGATTCTCCTCAATCGCATCTGCTCAGTTTGGGAAGGCGAAGAGCCCCGTTATCAGTTATCTGAACACCAGGCTTAGGTGGGAACATCCACGCGCCATACGCCGTGTCAGTCTCCCGAACATCGCTTTCATTTCTGGCACTGGGTCCCCTCAGCTGCTGCAAAGCCAGGATGTTTCTTTGACACATCAGCAGTGTTGTGATTGGTTTGAGCTTAAAATAGGCCCTGGGAATTAGTGGTATGAAATCATGAAAACTGCAAGTCTCTAAAGTGGGAAGCAAATGGATCTTTTTGAATCAACATCTTTAATTGCTTATGTTTCTGTTCTTTCCTTTTCTGGCGTTATTCCAAAGAAAACAGTGGATCGAGTTTGAAGTTACTTTCCTCTTCCTCATGTGCTGATGAGTATCATGGGAGATGTATCTTAAAGGAGGCTGCCACACTGCCAGAGTCCCAGCTTTGGGCAATACATGCATTTTACAGTCCCCATCCTTTCAGGTGAGAGTGAAGAGAGGGAACAGGGAAAGGCCAAATCAAAGGCAGGGATGAAAAGGAAAGGAACTGATGGAAAAGGAATGATTTAATGTGCCTGTATAAAAAACACCGACAACTAATAAATACACTGGTCAAATGCTGAGCTCAGATATATAAACTCAGTTGTATAACCTTCATAACTCATGCTACTTTTTTAAAAAAATGTTTAGCTCAGACTGCTGAGCCTTATCTGACAAAATGGTTTTCATTTTATATCATTTTCTCAGGTTCTCCTGGAAGGTTGCAATGAGTTTATTTATCAAAAAACTGGGACAGCTCCTCTGGGAATAAACCAGTCATAGTCCTATCATCTACTGAAACTTCAGAAAGTGCACATAGTCTCTTGCATCTCCACTGAACTAAAAATCCTGGCTGTTTGCACAGTTTGCTGAAGCCTTGGATCCCAAGTTCCAGTCCAGAGAAAATTTTTACAGCTGAGTTGCATAATATCCTGACAAACTGTTTATAATGGAAGCACTGACAGATGCTTAACTGTATGGTTACAAGTTCTTTTTTTTCTTCTCATTTCTGTTCAAATACTAATATGAATGAATAGCTTGAGGGAAGAGGGTGATGCAATAAAATGGAATATAACTATATTATTCTAGGGGTTTCATTAATATTTCTAACGCAGAAATCAAGATATAGAGAAATGAATCCAAAGAAACTGTCTAATATTTTGGATTGTTATTTAAAAATAGATATATTTTTAAACACAAAAAGCCATTGTAACAGGAATGATCCAAAGAAGAGAAAAACAGAAGGGAGTGGTTTATACAGAGCATGACTTGCTAGGGAATTAATTCAGCATTACATTATGTTTTTCATAAAAAAGATACTTAAAACCATAACAGCAGCTGCTAATATGGTTCATTTATCGCATAAATGATGTCATCCATTGGGTTTTACAAAACATCTTTCCAAGTAGCGACACCTTCCTCTCCCCCTCAGTCACTGCATCCAAAACCCAGGGAAGCCAGACTTTTTCAGGAGACTTCAAAGGACTTGGAGTTCAGATCCATTATGAGCACAGCGTGACCTCCACAGAAGGATGACTGAGACCTGGAGCAGGTCCAGCGTGGTGGCTAAGGGGTCAGAGCTGTCTGAGCCCTTGCCAGCTCGCACCTTCCCTCTACAGTCCCTCGTGCCTCCCTTGAATCTCATCAAGTCAGCAAATCCACCTCCGCAAATCTGCCCTTCTCCCCACACAGTCCATCTCTGCTGTCATGTTGGCTCTCTCTAGCTGGAACTCGACTCCCACATCCATCCTTTCCCTCGGGGCAGCCACAGCGGCCGTGGCGTGGCTGTCATCTCCAGGACCTCACTGCTCTCTACACCCCCACTACAACATCACTGACACAAACACAACCCCCCTGTCCCTCACACAAGTCTTGGGTGAGTAGAAATTGACCCATTTTTGGCTCAGTCACAAAGACTTGCCAAGAAGCACAGGACAATCTGCTTCAGATTGGACAGATGCTTCCATGACTTGCATGAGTATGGGGTTCGATGGCCACAGAGCTGCCATGCAGGACACCAGCCCTGGCCGCTGCCTCCTCCCCTCACGTTGCTCAGCAGCCTTACTTGCCTTTATGAGTTTGCTCCACATCTTACCAGATTTCAAGTCCTCCAGATAGGTTTTTCTTTTGTTCTCCTTGATTTTAAGGGGAACACCCCAACTGCACACAAACACACGTGAACATACGTGAGCATGTGCGTGCAAGCAGCACCCACTCTCACCTTTCCCGGAGCACACATGGTCCCGTCCAGCGGAGGCCCTTTCTTTGTTTTGCAGAAGTAGGGGTTCTCGGGGTGGCTACACCACAGCTGCTTGCAGGGATCAAACGTACGGAACTGAAACACAAGGGAAAAATCAGAGCGAACAACACTTTGAGAGAGCTCAACTGTAGCTCAACTGCGGCAATTGCCTCCTCAGGAGGATGGAAATTTGAACTCAGGACCTTGATCCAATGAACAAATCAGCATTTTACCTAAAATGCATGAGCTTGTACAGGAGAGGATGAGAACCACCCACCACACAATACACTAAAACATGATGTCTGGACGTGCTTTTGGATATTCTGAACAAAGAAGAACAGAAAGCCTCTGTCTCCCAGACTCTGGAGAACAGCTCTAAGAAAAGACCCTCTTTGCCTGGGACATTCTTCCAAGGCAGCATCAGTGGGAATTGTGTCAAGACAATACTACAGCTGATGCTTTAACGGTTCTCATCCATTATCTAGAGACACCACTCGGCACACATATTCCTGCAGGTTGGAAGCAAAGCAGAAATTTTATGTGCTAGCAGCTGCCACACCAGCTGAAAACATCTCTTTCCATTAAATATCTTGTCCTACTTGAGGAGCTAGAGGTGGGAGGCACAGCCCTGCTGCAGAAGACTGAGTTCCACTGAGAATTGCACAAATCTTGCCTTGCTTTAAATTTAGTCTTTATCTCTTGTTTTCCCGGTACGAGAGTGCCAACCATGTCATCAAGAGTCCTTGTGAGTTGCTCTACTCGCTGTCTTGGTTATTTTCTCATGCTAGGCATCAAAATGCATCACACTTTCCATAAAATTGGATCATAAAAGCATGCTGCCCTGTGTTAGCACTACAAGATGTGCTACCAAATCCATCTCCTTCACATCTGGGTGGGAGTTTTGTAGCAAAATAACTAGCTGCCAGCAATAGGAGGGTCAATAAAGCAGCAAGCTTGTTTGCTTGAAGTATACAGCTATTTATGAAACTACAGAATACTTATTTCTGTAACTGCAGTTTAAAAAAATAAGACAGAGATACTTAAAATAACATATTTGTCAACATTCAGTTGTTATTCCTTGCTTACAGCTAAGTGGCACAACATCTTTCCTTCCTCTACTCTGTCCCCATTAAGGACATTTCAGAGACACTTACAACACTCCTAGATGAGAAACAGCAGAAGCCAAACTGAAGTACTCACAGCTGTGCACATCATGTAGCCCAAACCAAAATCAAAACGGCACTGCTCATTCATGGAGTAGTGAATTCCTGGCAGCTGGGGAAGGGAAGGCCAGTCGTGTTCGAAGGGATCATCACGCAGACAATCATAGGAGCTGCAACAGGCAGAAATTACAGTAACAGATGGGGCTGTGAGACTCGCACAGTGTTTGTGGTTTCAGTGCCTTTTTGTTCCAAACAAAACAGAGCCTACGATTTCTCAGACGCAGGTCGTGAAGAGCAGCTAATATTGCAATTACGCTCACACTGACTTTATCATGTTGTATCCACCTTTAATGGATTCTATATATACTTTTTCTGAAGCCCTCCCATTTCAATTTCCATTTAGCTTGCAGGTGAATTCCTATCGGTCTCCAGGCTCCCTATGTGAAAGGAATCAAAGGAAGAATCCACATGAGACGAAGAAGAAAAGACAGATTAATTAATTTTCCATTTGTGGAATTTCTTGCTGCCTGCACCTGTCTTTCAGGTGAAGTTTTAGAAGCAGAAGCTAGGGTAACCATCCAAGATTACCACTAAACCCGCTGTTTTCCTGTGTCCTTGCTGAGAAGCAGCAACTCGTTTACAACCATGTGCACTTATTAAACACTCCAGTTTGTTCCCTCTCTGTTTCTCCTGATAACTCTCAGATCCATCCGTAATTTGTGCAAAGTTTCCTTTCTGAGTGATGAACATGGGAGTTTCTCCTCTTGTCCTAAATCCTGAGGACAGCCTGTAACCTACTAGAATCATGCTTGACAAAGTTACGTGGAGAACAGAGGAGTGACGCCAGGGTCACTGAGTGGTTAACAGGGTACAACCATTGGTTAATTCACCCGACCAGCACGACCGACAGTATCTCTGAAACGTCTCCGAGTTATTTAACAGACATGAGGACACCATACCCGAGTCTATTCCGGCAATCATTCCGGTTGCCTTGAAGATACCAAGAGCCGAAAGCAGAATTTTGAGGTTAGATTTACTTCAAAGGAAACCATCGTTCTGCTTTGTTATAAGATATTTAAAAATAGCTGTATTTTAAAGAATGTAAAGCAGCCTTCTAGGCCAGATGGTTTTTATTTAATGGCTAAAGCTGTAAAGGATCTTGCTAATTGAAACAATCACACTTCCCTCACAGTATTTTTATTCCTTATTGCCATACCTAAGATACTTAAGATAATAAAAATACTGACAAAAAGACTGACTCATGTTTACTTCATATATTTTGTTGCATTTTTTCCTACTCATTTTCAGTTTTTGCTAGGTATTCTAGTAGTTTCCCCATATATTTCCACACAATTTGCACATAACAACAAGGGGAAGACAGAAGATTTTCTATGACCAAAAACATGGTCATAAACATCAAAATTTGTCAGGGAACTCCAGCGCGGGTCTAGCACCCCATGTGGCAGGCTCAAAGGGAAGGGACATGGATGAAGCTGTTTAAATAGCTTTTGCATAGAGGGTACTTAAAGTAACCGGTGAAGAATTAATTCTAGATTTGCACTCTTTTTTATGTATCTATTAAAGTCAAGGAAAGCCCTGAGCACTTAAAAGGGCAGAATTTCCTCATAAGGCAGCACTATCTTATCACTGACAGGCATCATAAGCAACAAATGGCCCTTAAAGGGAAATTTGGTATCTGTAAGATAGACGCTACGCTGCTGAGGGGCACAGGCACTCCTCCGGGTAGAGGTTACATTAGGGAGGGAGGAAAGTTAGCAGTGAGATTAGTAATAGTGTCTTCTCATAACCCCTGAGAGGACAGCATCTATACTGTCAATGTCCAGGAAATGAATAGATGCAAATTAAATAAACTGAGAACAATTCAAAATGGACTGAAATCAAACTAATTGAGTACTTGCATTATTATTTGCAATTGATGGGAAAGCATCTCGTTCTAAATAATAGGATGGGAAGGATTCTTTGTTTTATTCAACCCCATTTGAGTAACTAACGAAAGGCGAAAGAACAAATGCTAGATGCAGAATTGTTCTTACATGCTTCCTAATCAAAGGAGAGAGGCTACTTTACAGCTACTCACTGGAGATATCGATTCAGCTCCTGCTGGCTGCAACGAGACCAGTGGAAGCGATGAAATGCGGCTTGCACGAGGGGGGCCATGATGCTCCCCAGGCGGACTTCGTCCCCACATCTGTTCCCTTGGCCGTCGTGCTCCATGCCTAAACTGCCCCGCACAGGAGAGAGACAGCACAGTCACATCGCAGGTGAACTCTAAGTGCCCAAGAGTTTCCACATCCCAAATGCCACCAGTGGTTGATTGCAACAGGGTTCTTAAGTCCCACAACCCTTGTCCACATGAGCAAAGTCATGAGAAATAAGACTCAGGGTGAGACTGAAGCTAAAGAGCTAGTCTGTAGCAGCTCCCACATAGATGCATTGACCCTTGAGAGTATTTTCATGTGATTAGCTTAATCCACTTTCAAAATAGACTAAAAATGCCTTCTTTGGACTTCTGCATTTGTGAATAACTATGCCTAAATGAATTAATTTCTGGATTAAGGATCTAGACCCCCCTCCAGGAGTATTAAGAGAAATTTAGTCATATTCCAATCTGGAGCTATTCAGGAGTTTATCTAACTTTTTTTTAAAAATCACACTTTAGTTTAGTCTGCAGTTGTAGACAATTCCTTTGCATGGAAAAAAAAGAAGCCACACTGCAAGCTAGTTTAGACTGGCTGCTGCTATTGCTCAGTAGCAATCCCACATTTTTTAAATGTGAAGAAGCCTGGAAAGTGTTGGGTGATTTCTAGAAAATTACTTCAAGTTACACATATTTTAAAATTTCTTTTTGGCTTTATTATGAATATATTTTCTCCTTCCCTTTGTTAGGATCTTACATTGCATTTTTTAATGAGCACTTTTTGACTAACATGGGCAATATCTGTCCATAATTTAAACCAAATTAACAGATGGGGGCTGAATATGATTTGAGGGATTACAAACATTCTTCAGTGGTATCTCTTTTAAGACTCACCATGTACTCTTTTTAATCATAATTCAAAAATTCTGGAATCAAATATCATGTGGGTATCAATTCTATGTCCCTGTCTAATTAAGACAAGTTTACAGTGAGATTCAATAAACTCAAGCAATTTTTTTCATTTAAAGCACTTAATAATTTCTGATATAACAAAGAGAAAAGGGCCTGCAGGCTTTCTTAGGGAAAACAGAATAGATTGAAACTGTTCAGAAAAAGCCTTCTGGGAACTGTTCTACCAAAGAGAAAATGGGAATCAGTGTGTGTTCTCTGAGAACAGGGAAACCAAAATGCTCCAGGAGAAACCAAAGCTTTGACAACTGCTGCCTGGTCATTGGTTCTAATCACATCATTAAGTAAAATGATTGCATTTTTTATATGAAATATATAAAACAGTTGTAACCTCAGTGCTTGGCACCCTGTTTTGATACACTATTGTATCCTTTACCAGCAGTAACGTATACAGACGATGTGCTTATTTAATATGGATTGGTTTCAAGGATCATGTATTCCAGTGACTCAATTAATTCACATTTCATCATTATGAGTACTTCACATTTCCACCAGGAGACTATAGTACATCACACAATCTACTCTCACAGCAGCCCTCGAAGGTATTCTGGTATTAGTTCCATTTTCTATTTTGAAGTATCAGAATATAAAGCTTACTTAAGATTGTAAAGAAAGCCTTGAGAGAGCTGAGATCTGAAGCCAGGGTTGACCCTGAATATTGTGTCTTAACAGAAATCACATCTTTCCAATATTATTGGCATTTGTCGGTACGAAAGACATTATAAGGTAGGACGCAGCATGTCCACAGTTCTACTCACACATGTCCAGTTTCATGAGCCACCACAAATGCAGATGAAAAACCATCTTCATGGTTGAGAGTGCAGCTCCGAACAGGATGACACATTCCAGTGACTGGAGCGTAGCCTGTGAGAAATACCGTGTGTTCCAGAAAATGAACGAGTACAGAAAGGCAATATGGTGAGAAGCTCTAGGACAAGCATCCGCCTGCTGTTGTGACACAAATATAGTCAAAGAGGTCCTCTCAAGAGACCTCTGCCCCCTAATATTTAATAATCTGCTCCCTCATCTACAAACCAGATGAAACCAGCCTGTTGAACAAATTAAAACTATATTCCTGGCTCACCAAGAAACTGTTGTCACCTCTAGGACGATCCTGCAATTGCCTTCTCCAAGTGCATGAGGCAACAGGGGAAAAGGACGCCACATGCTGTTGTGTTACAGGTCACGAGGAGCTCGGTGCAGCTCCAGCCCTCGGGAAAAGCATGAGCAAAGCCCCAGCCCTGTGCTGACAAGCCTGATCTGGCCAACCCAAAAGGAACGGGAAAGCTCTGAGGTTTATCCCCTCCAGTGAACCAGCCTGATCTCACAGGAGGCAGAGCCCTGAAAAAAAGGAAAAAGTGGACAGCACTTGGCCCTGCTGTTCCAGACCTCTCCTTAACAGTATTTCTTGGCAATCCCGCTGGAACATGGCAACAGCTTTGGAGACTTTTTAAACACACAATCTATTCTTTAATCTTTGCGCATTTTTCAAGACTGTTTATATAGGGATCCCATTTGCTTGGCTTCAGGAAGAGCAAAGAAATGATCCAATAAATTATCCCACCAATAAGAAAAGGATAAAATAATAAGTGAAACAGTTAAAACTGAAAATTGTCACATGCAGAGCTCCCAGGGAAAGAAAAGGTTGACCAAAACTTAGCAAAAGATAAACAATGAAACTTCGCATAATTAGCCCAGCTAAGTGATAAACACAAATGCTGCTCAGAAGTCTTGACATTTACAAAACAAAATCTGATGAACATCTTACCTTGCATGCCAGAGGGACCAAAATCCTGCCTTGTGAGGAAGATAGCATGGTCATGATACTCTGCATGCCCCGTGTCAGGCTTCTGTTGCAAGTAGGCCCAGCGACACACATTTTCCAGACTTTGCGAAGGGTTCCCAATCTCTATCAGACTCATAGACTGCATATGCACAAGTCAAAAAGACACCAATAGTTATTTATTAAAAGCATCACTGTTTTTTTTTCCCCAACTTGTTCAGGCAGTTGAACAAGCATTCCATGCCCATTAAAAGTCTGTTCTTAATAAAGAGACAATTCTACTTCAGAAACAAATTTTACTGGATCAAGAAAGTAAGAAAACAGCTAAAGTTCACAGTTAGATTAAACGCAATTTCCACATTTAATGAGGTCTAAGATATTACAAAAAGAAACAACAAAAAGATGTAACAAAAACCCCGAACAATAAAAAGATATAATAGAAGAAAAATAAAAAGATGGGTATTTTAATGGCAAAACTGATATTGTATTGTGCACTCTGTGTTATTATTTCTATGCCACCCCGGCACCAGCTTGCAGCATCACTTCCAGCTGGATATAGAGTTTCCGATGGAACCTCTGTCCCTGTTGGAAGTCAGCGGCTGTTGGCCAGTGGAGCCTGACCCAGCGTGGGGAAGGGTAATGCCTCGAGGCCAAGGGAAACAAAAGGCAACAACAGCAGACGGCCAGCGCTCAGCCGTGGTACATCAGCCCCTTTTGAGACCAAGCTGTTAGGGCTGTTTTGTCAGACTATTTAACACTCCTGGATGTTTTAAGTGTAAAAACTAAGTGTACTTCTTTTAGCTGTGTACTTTCAGAAACGGACCTTCCCAATGACTGTCTCTTAAAGTGCATTTTCTTTACCCCATTCTATATCTGAAGAGCATTCAAAAGGTAGCACACGTAACTTCCCACTGCAGCACGCCGTTCTCCCTATAAACTGCACATTACGTGGCGGGTGCACCGATGCTGCTGAGCCCACTCAAATGAGCCAGCGTGTGTTAGGTGCGGTGCAAAGGATAATTCTCTTGAATGAGAAAGAGAAAATATTTTAAAATCCAACTACTACATTTATCTTTTTTCAAAATAGCGCTTTCTTTAGAATTCCCAGCTAATTCTACTTAATACTGTGCATTGCTCAGACTTAGGAAACATTATCGTATGTGGGATGCTATAAAATGTATGACTAATTGACCCATCCCAGGCCTTCCAGGATTTGTAAGAACCACATATGCGAACCCTGGCTTTTCATTTGCAAAAATTATATTACCATGACAACACTGTAATCATAACACAAACCACTACAATTTAGATGCTATACTGTACTGCAAGCATTCGTCATCCCAAAATACTTAATGTACAGCAAAACCTAGCCTGGGCCAAAATCAAGAGAGAAGTAATATAGTTTGTTTCAAATACAGATGTATTTTGACGTGTCCTCTAATTGAGTGCATGATGGAGTACACACAGCATTGACTAGATGAAAAAGAAAATCCTCAAAGGGTTGTGGAAGAACAACTGGAATTGATAAAAGAAAAGCCTGCCAAACTGAGGTCTGATTTTGGCAAAACTGGGATATTACAATTCTGCAAATGTTCAGAAAAACAAATTAATAAACCAAATAGAGGCACAGTTTGGATTCTGATACCACTGTGGAATGAAAAAGCTGTAATATAATCCCACGCTGAAGCATACTCCTTCCAGCCGTAATTCCCTTGGAAATTGAACTAGTAAGTGTATTTAAATGGTGGGACAGTTGTGGTGCCTTTATTACATCTTTGTATATTTATAAGAACAGACTTAAACAAACTTTGAGTGACTATTACAGGGTAAAAACCTAGCTCTTCAAGCAGAAATACTGTTCAGTTAAACACAGTTTGACCATTATTGAGGACTTTAGTAACATCGATCAGTGGTAAAACAAAAGCAAACAAAAGAACTATTTTTATCATCTCCACCTTGTTCCCATTTCTCCAAAGCTTCACAAGACAAATCAATCCCTTCAAGGAGCTCAGTGAGAAATCTTACTGGCTTATTCAAAAAGTGAAAAACATATATTGTAAAATGGAGTTGAAAAATCTCAAGTTGTGTATCGTTTGTTAACTGCTCTTTGTCTCACAATGACCTCCTCCTGTACTTTCTACCAAATGACAATCATCACTTTGTAAAAGGAGAACCAACTGGTTAGTGTGAAGCATTGAGGGGTTTTTTGCATCCATCACACTGGAGAAAATTAGGAAAATCCCTTTGGCATAAGAAGGGAAACTGAGAACACACAAGTCTACAAAACATGTTTCAACTGACAGCCTGATTTCTTTCCCAATGACACAATTTTATGTCAAAAATGTGGCACATGTAAAATGGAGCCTTACTGCTCTTTCAGTTGGGAAATGAAGCATCCAGTAGGAAATCAATTATTTTAAGTGTCCATGTGCTACAGATATAAATAGTAAGTCAAGGTCCTGTGTTGGTGAGGAGGATTTCCAAAGAGTAGGAGGAAAAACTCAGTCTACCTGCTGAGTACTTCAAGTTCACTGAGCACTCAAATCATCTGGCCACTAATTCCTTGTCTTTCTTCACTGTATTGTAGCAGCCTGAAAAGAGAAACCCACTTGATTCCTAGCAAATTTTCACCTGAATTCCCACTCTCTGAAATTTGTCAAAGACTTCCAAACCAGAAAGGCTCCAACAGTACTAATAGTGAATACTGCATGGCCAGGGAAGTGCTGACCTGGGATCTGAGTCAATCCCACTGTACTACACAATTGCACTGGTTCAGACCAAAGAACGATGTCAGCCACGGTCCTCTCCTGCTAGTAGACAGTGGGATGCCCAGGGAAGGGAATTAGAGGAGTGCAATTATAGAGTAGTATTTGCTTCCAAGTAATCTCCAAGGCTCCAGCTGCCTTTGGGTTAAGAGTTCCTGAGCCAGACATATCTTTATATTGCATTTTTATTCACTTTTTCAGCTGCTTCACCTTTAAAGATAAAGGCTGCTGTCCTGCAAGAAAGGAGCTTAGGAAATCATGGGACCAGGCAGAGCTTGTTACTAGACAGGGCAGATGTCACATGTTTTGGAAGGACGTTGTCCAAAAATTGTAGAGATATCTGATAACACTTGACAATATTTTCTGTTGGAAGTCAACGGGGAGCTTTCATCAGACTCGGAAAAGCCCAGCCCCATATTAAACAGACAAAGCGAAAGGAGAAAAAGAAATTAACTGTGTGCAGTAATAAGGGCTATAAGTAAGGATAAAATTCCTCTCTGTCAGATTGCAAACAGAGAAAGTTTGGGGGTTAGCAGGCTGCGTACAGAGAAGAGGTACAGGTGTTACTGTTGGCCAGCAAAGGGCCCACACTAGCAGGAACATGCAGGTCCTGCAGCTGGCTGGGAGCTCAGACCTGGCTGGGAGGGACCTCTTTCCAAACAGGACAGCATGCCTGTGGAGAGCATTACTCAGCTGATCTGCAGGAAAATAGCCAACGGAAAGAGAAACTTTCCTTCTCACAGCATGAAAAGCAACAAAATCTGCGGGTGTTTCAGAGAACTGCTGATGGAAACAGATGGAGATGTTGGCCAAGAAGTGGAAAGGCCTCAGCTGGGAGAACATCTCCCATGTGAGGAGACACCCCAGAGGGTTACAAGAACAGTCTGCCCTAAAGAACCAGCCACAATCCTTGCTCTGGGAAACTCAACATCTACTAATGCCTTCCATTTTCCTTCTTTTTGGATTCTGCCTTCATTTCTTCTCTCCTCTCTTCATTCTTAGACGGAAACAGAAGAAAAAACTAAACAAAAATAGAAGACAGCTACCATTCATATAAAGAGGCAAAGCAGGGCAGTAAGAAATGGTTGAAAGTCATTACTATATAGATTCAGAGGCCTTCAAGCCTTCTTTGCAGCCTGTCTTGTCTTTCGGGAAGTTACCAGTGTGATGTTCTGTTCTCTGTTATGAAGACTCTGAAGAACAAGTCATTTATGAAGCCAGCTGGAAGGTCCTTCAAATACTTGTGGAGATTGTTCGGAAAGTATGAAATGTTTCAAACTTTTTGTCTTCAACAATTTTAAATACAAAGTTATCATAGAAGAAAACTGCAAATTTTGTCCATAGCCTACCCAAACTTTTAAAGTTCAAGCTGCCAGTACATGTGAAAGACACACTGGTATCGCACATAGAATGGCAGCTTTCCTTAACCAACTGCTTTTATTTGTCTGCCATTTGGCATAACTGGGTACAATTTTGCAATAGTGTTGATGGGCAGGTATTCGATGCTAAGAACACAAGAAATTTAGGCTGGCCAGAAGCTTGCAGGAAAAAGACCTTTCCTAACTCATCCATTAGGTGGTGCTCCAAGAGTACCAACGGAGACGGCTTTGCTGCTCTTCAGTAGCTCCAGAAGGAGCAGAAACATGCTTAACTTGATAGCCTTCAAACTATGGTAGCAAAAGTTGGACCATAGCAGTGCACACATTCAGGAAACAATTTAACATATGCCTTTCCCTTCTTGAATGTGTAAAGTTTCTGCAAAACACACTGTTTACATTGCTTCTACTTGGCACGTCTATTGTTCATTGTGTATTGGATTAGATCATCTATATTCTTCTCTTATCCTGAACAAGACAAGCAAAAAGTAAATACTTACAATTATTGAGTGTCCATGGTAACTAAACTAACAAAAATAGCTCATTCAGCAAACTGTCATTTTGCATTCAAAGGATTTGTAAAGCCTTCTTATGGCAGCAGTTTGTAAACATTTTTCAGCCTCTAGATCTGTATAAATGTAAGCAGATCAGGAATACAAAGTACTGTTTATGTTATCAGCCAGCTCTACACTCTTCAAGGTCCCAACAAAACACACTGGGAAATTATAAGCTATGAGTCTAATACAATAAATAAGGCAATTCAACAATTTACCCATATAAAAAATAAGAGGGGCAATATCTCCTTTCATCTTTATCCCAGCCCTAAACATATGAAAACAGTGCAAAAATATGAAAAGCAGCCAAAATGCTGTATAATACGTAGGTTCTGGCCTTGCAACTCTGCCTGTGCAGAACTGGTTACTGGAGATGGCCAAAGGCTGGGGTCAAGTGTTCCATCTGCAGACACATTTGTATAGCACACTGCAAGGTCAGGGCTTGATTCCTGCTGGTACTTTCGGGTCTTCTGCATCTGCCAATGTCAGTGGAAAACTAAGATAATCAACTCACATTAGTGACCTTCTAAGCTCAGGGGGATCTTGTCAATGTATATAAACACCCGTTGGGAGGAGAGTAAAGACAATTGAGACAGATTCTTCTCAGTGGTATTGAGAGAAAGGACAAGATGCAATGGGCACAAACTGAAGTATAAGAAATTCCATTTAAATGCAAGAAAAAACCTGTAAGAGCGTTACTGTAGTTTTACCATAAGAGCAACAAAACATTGCGATATTTAATGAGATATTTAAAACCCAGCTGGACAAGGTTCTGAGCAACCTGCTCTAGGTGACCATGCTTTGAACAGGGGGGTTGGACTAGACTGATGCCCTGAGGTCCCTTCCAAGCACAGCTATTCTGTGACCCTGATGCACAGATAACAACCCCCCTGCCTTGTCAGGCACAACTCCTCTCAGCCAGTCTTCTCCTCTTCCCAGGAAAAGCAGAGATGAGTGGAGCACTCATCCCCTTCCCTCCAACTAGCGTCAACAGCAAAATGGTAAAGACGGGTATCAGGTTTAAGGGATAAACCTGGCTTGTCCTTCCATCTCAGCTGTGTCACCTGTGCCACCCTCTGGGAAACAAGAGAGAAGAACCTGGCTCAGACTGAACCACCACTTTCCAGCCACTGAACGGAGAACACCTTCCCTGCTTGCATCAAGCTTAGGCATGAAAAGGTCAGATGGCAGAGAAAAAGAGAGGACCGTTTTATGAAAAGATCGAAGGTAAAATCTTGTCCCAAATGAAGGCAGCAGGAGCTCTGCTAACATCTCAGACATACACAATTGAAAAATTCTCCTCAGTTGACCAGTCCTGTCCTGTGAGATTGTAGACATCCACCTCACACTACCTTCTTCCTGAACTTAAAGCCATTTGGGTTTTCTTCCCATCCCTAATATTTTTGAAAGGCGCTCTGCCTTGGTGGTCATGTTCCTCTTTCAATCTGACCAAGAAACACATGGCCAGAGCACAACCATTTGTTCTGGGGCCAACATGGGTTTTCTCTCCCTACTGATTGCGTATAGAGCAGACACAGCATCCCTCAGCCTATCCCACCCTGTTCCAGCCTGAATACGGGTGACTCGAGCTGCATATGTTGCTCCAAAGGAGAATTCAGGGGTGTCCTGCACTGTCACATTCACATTTCCCGAGAAATAACCCTCATAAATCCTCATGTGGCTGCATTTATTGAAACCCCTGCAGTTCCTGCAGAAGTCTTTTTGACTTTTTTTTTCATTAATAACTGTCTTAATTACACCCACCCCAGCTAATGTGCGTGCTTTTCTCTGCCGCTGTGCAAGGGCAGCTCATCTGCTCACAAAGTCACCATTGTCGATGGACAGAGCGTGGGGCTGGAGCCAGGAATTTATGAGGTCTTATCCCCGGCCTGCCAGTGGCCTTCCGTGTGGCCTTGGAAAATAACACTTAACGTCTTTGGTTTTTTAGCTGTAAAATGGGAATAATAATCTTTATTCATCCACCTCAAAGAGGCGATGAGAGGATTTTATGCAGTGCTCAGGATTTAAATGTTTCCAAACAAATTTTATAATAACCAGTCAGGGTTTTTAAATCCATTCTCAGCTCATCTCTTGCCACCTCCTCTGCACTTGGTGATAGTGGTTGCTTTGCTTATTCCCCTGAGCTAGCTGGATTACAGAGCTGTTACAACCAAAATAGGTCTAAATGGAATAATTTGCCCAAACCTTGAATTATATTCATTGCAAATGTATCTGCAGTTTCCAAAATTTAGAATCAATCTTTCTACTACTGAAGGCAAAAAGGCAGAAGCGAGCCAGCTCATCCTTTTCCCAGTTAAAGAAAAATGCACCGCATGTACCCTGTTTACTTATTTGCAGTATCCCATCACATCAAAAAAGCCTGTGACTTTGTGAGTCCATGTAAGGAAAATGCAGAGAAATGCCTGATAGCTTCCAAAGCCACCACAGGTACGGAGCAGCCTTTGCAGGATGCATTTTCCCATCCTATTGACGGAATTGGTAACTGAGTGGGCAGTTACTGAGTCAAAGCCTTCACATCAGCCCCTCTGGTACATCAGATGGAGTTGTTCTTTTGTTTGAAGGACTAGGAGAAAAACGTGGAGTCAGGAAAGGGCTGGTAGCTTCAGCACACCTACCCCAGCCACAGCACAGCCAGACACTGCCCTCTCCCCTCGAACACACCAGCCAGCCTCCAGGTCAGAGGTGAAAACTTCCATGAAGTGTTATTTCAGCACAAACATCTCGGATCTTTTGAATTTGCCCCTGGAATAATTTCAACATGCGATCACCAGGGAACATCTTCCACTTGTTCATCTTACCAGGGCAATTAATGCAATTACTGAAACTATCAAAACTTTTGAATGTACAGTTGCCTGGTTGAAAATATTAAAAAATAAGTACATTTCAAGGAATGGAGTAGCTTCAAGCAAGAATCACGGGAAAGCTGGTTGCTATGCAACTCAAGTATTGTCCATATTATTCTTATCAACAGATGACATATTGTATAAAATCATAGATCCTCCTTTAAAAAAACCCACAATACAGTAGAGGGCTGTTCAGGGGTGGAGAATTGGCAACAGCTCAGAGTGCTGTCATAAACCTGACATTGATGGTACATACTTCATCAATTACAGAACCATAATGTAATTATTATGATTATTTAAATGGCACCCTTGATAATACATATAAATTGCCTACAACGTAACAAATGGATCTGAGGAGATCAGCTACGTGCTTTCAAAAGAAATGCTTACTCAAACAAGACTTGGATAATATTTTCATATCGTGAAGCCAGCCAGGCTGCTTCATTCATGCGCTGCCTTAACTTCTGCATGTGCCCTTCCTTTTATTATCTACTTTGAATATATATTCCTAAAAATTCTTAGTGCTGGTGCATTTTAGTGGGATAGTAAAATATTGAAGGATTTGTTCTAATTCCTCAGAACAAGGTCAGAAAGTAAGAGCTATACACCTTATCTCTCTGCTTTTCCACTGCTAAATAATCCCAGCTCTCCGAAGAGAAACCTCCTCACCTTCTACTCCCTGGCACTGGTCCTCTGATCAGGGGCTTTTGAAATATGAACATAAAAAAATGCATTCTTATACAGCCAGGGCCTCCACACCATTAGGTGGAGGAGCTTTGAAATTATACCTTTTACATGAATTTTACTTTTTTTCAGAAATCTATAAATTGCCAAATAAAGACTCTTAGGGTGAAGATTCTATTGTCTGCCATCAGAAACACAGCAGAAGCTATCAGAGTTCAGACTGGTGCAGATTTATAGAGCTAAAGATGACACACATAACAATTATGAAATACTTATGAAATAAGGGCAGCAAAGAAGTGACTAGCCCATGCGCTAATTCTGCTGGCTTCTACCACCACTGCAATACCAGATTTTTATGAGAATTATTAGTCAATCTGCACTCCCTCAAAGTGCTGTCATTACAGCAATCATAAGGATATTTCATTTATTTTGTAATGGAATGTTAACTACACACACCATGAACTTTCGACCACAAAATGGCAAATGTGACCTTTTATACCTTTTATTTTAGGACACATATGTGATTAAACTTATCCAAAACTACACCATCATCTACATCACTGCAGGAGGAGCAGAGATTGATCAGTGTGTTTAGTTCTCAGATGGGGAAACTCCAACAGAACAATTTATCCCAAATCCAGGTAACTGGTCTCCAGCAGAGTCCAGACTGAGACTCGGAGCTCCTTCATTTGCACCAGGGAGGGAAATTCTTAGCTGGTGCCAAGCAGGGTAAACGGGTCGATGCCAGTGGAGCTTCACCACTCATGCCGTCTGTGCTGGCTCTTCACTTCAGTGACTCCCATGAACACACACAGGGTCTTCCAGAACCCAGGTTTATTCCATGAACATGCAAATACGAGTAACTCCAATCACCGAAAAAGGGACATTACGTTTTAACACTCTGGGCATGCTGCTGTACTAGAGAGCACTAAAATTGCATGCCCTTAAGCAAAGCATCTATCAACATACTTGAAACACCCTGTTCCTGTTTCCATGGAATTTGATGTTGATTTGGCAAAAATAAGACACAAGTACTCAGTAGTTCAATAGTTTTGAAGACCATTTAGCATCTCATTCCTCTTTACCCAAGTTTTGCCAGCAGTTGCATTTTTGCCCTTACATAGAAAGAGCAAGTGAACATGGGGTATTAATAATTACAGATTTCACACTTTCACATAATTCACACTTAACGTTAAGCACATGTATAGTCCTACTAATGTTAAGCTCAAGTTTAAATAAGTTCTTGGAATGAGGCTGTAGCCCCCTTGCAGAACTGATCTTGTGTTTACTGTTACGTACACAGAGTTCTACCACATCACCTCGTGTTTTCTTTAGGAACCAAAATGTTCACTACATTTCATAGATTATTCCAAACAAATCTGAAATGATAGACTGACAGAGCTAAGCAGCAGCTTAAAATGACACAGGGAAAACCCAGAAGAAATAAAAATTCTTTGAAATGTGAAGTGCAAATACATATAAACATGAAAGTTCTCCATATTCATCGACTGGTAAGGACAATGTATGAATTAAAATACAAAACCAACACATGTCACCAGTAACTACATTGTTCATAAAAGACTGAAGTTCAGAGATATTGATATCCTCCATTTCAATTAACCTTTGCTTACCTTGCCGTAGCTCAGCAGGATTATCCTCACCAAGACAACGTTAATGTGAGCACCCAGGGACTCATCATGATAAATTTCATTAACCTGCAAAAGAGTTCAGTGCTTTAACCACGGTGCTGGCAACAAGTAACTGTGAAAGCAGTGATACAGCAGTACCTTTTATGCACTGCCATTAAGCCAAAGATCACTTTGTGATCATATATTAAACAGGGAAAATTCCACTGATGTGAGAGGGAATGTTTTATTTTCTAAACTTGTAGCCTCACAACAGGTCATAATTCAGGAAATCATTTAAAATCAGAGACTTCATGCTAACAGGTATTTAAGTGCCAGCCTAAACTGATTTATAAATACGATGCAGCTGAACTGATGTAACAGCTACTGCTGCTAGGAAGGAAGATTCCCAGCTCCTCCCTACCTCATCCCAGCTGTGTGTGCCCAGTGGAGCCCAGAAATCCAAGCAAAATCCTGAATAGCTCTGCTGGGCAAGACAATGCATAGGGAAGGGACAAGGGAGCAGAGGGAAAGGACCTCTCTCCTGAGAGCCATTTGCCGGCTCAGCTCAGCTGCACCCTGTAACTCACCCATCTGGGACCCATCACATCACACTGACATGGGGACATACCTCCCTCCAAAAGCATGGCCAGCCACATGGGCTGGCCTTATTGTGTGTCAAAACTAATCAGTGTTAAACTCTGTGAGCAGAACAAAAGCTAAAAAATGCCAGCAAATTAAAAACTGTCTTCTTTTTTTATAATAGAGCTACAAAACTGAACATGCACACAGGGAAATCACCTTAGGAACACTGAAAAGAAAGCTGTAAATATTTAGAATACATAATGAAATGTGGATGTATAAAGATTACTTAAGAAACACTGCTACAAGCAAGCTAGGCTAATATTAACTGTTTAAAGAGGCTGATTTAGGTGGCATCATCTTCGGTGATGAAGACTGCATGACACTCAGCCAAATGGCAGGGGTTTAGCTTTACAAATTAGAAGAGGCAGACGAGATTCTCTGCAAGGGAAGTGTCTTTCCTAAAACCTCCTTCCCTTGGTAAAGGTTGCACCAAACTGGACTGCTTTGCTGGCTGGACCTAAATTTAATTTATTCCTGCAAAACAGATACATTACTACAAGATAATAAGTAACTTTCAGACAACCTTTCATTAGAAACACAGTAAATAATGTCCTGTTTCTTCAATCAGTCCCATTTTTAATAGCCCACCTTTTATCTCTGTAAAAATCATTAGAACTAAATACATCACCATGTAGGTTTTGCTAAGCAATCCCCATTGACATTTTGAAGTGTATTTTAATTCATTTTATCAGTATTTTTGGAAGTAAGAGCCTCATTTTATGCCCGGTAAAAGTCCAAGTGCTGAAAAGTCCCGAGCGTCCTGTGCCGATGGTAAGGAGACGGCGAGGCTGAACTGTGGCTCCAGGAGCAGACTCGCACCCTGCAGGGAATCTGCCCGGGCATCCAGGGAACGCGCTGGGGGACGCTCAGGATCCAGGCTCATTACCAGGCTCAGGCTGATGAGCTGCTCCTTGGCTGGCTGATGGTGGGTGAGGAGCCCATGGCTATGACTGGCTTCAGGGGCCGCTGTTTTCATTGCAGTGTAAAGTAACCGATCTGTTCAGATCTGCTTTATAAACAATACCTCTGGAAATGAGATCATTTATTTGCACGTCTAAATAAGATTTTAGCAGATGAGCTTTATATTCCTGCATTGAAAAAATCTGCTACTTTGAGGACCGCTACTGAATACAGATTATAAAGAGGTAAGATAAAAACATACATTTTACTTTACAAAAATTCTTTCATCCAGGAAAAAGACACTATGTGTTGTCAAGGGAGGCAAAGATATTAATGTGCCTCACTCTGTGTGGTGGGACGAGAGCACATGCATCAAGGGTAAGAGGCTGAAATAAAGTGTAAATTACCTATACGTGAAATGAGTACTGAGCAAAACCTTCTGCGTATAAAGGACAGTAAACATAGCATGTAAATAAGTATTTAATTAGTTCATAAAGCATAATCCAAATTGCTGCACACCGCTCTCTCATCAACTTCCAGAATTTAACCTAAGCCTCTTTTTAACAATAGTTGAGTAGCAGAACAACTGTATCGCTGTTGCGTGCCAAAATGAAACTTGGCTTGAAAGCATTGATGGAACAGAACTGAAACACTGTTTGACTGTTCATGCAAATGACATCTAACAAACAAACTGTGAATGAACAGAAGAGCACAAGCACTGTACAGAGCTGCCTGGTTCTCTTGGGATACCGGCTTTTCTGCAAGACAGTGGGTCAATTCAAAGCTCCGGGTCTTGGTTTCATTAATAAGGATGAGTTCAACCCCTCTTCGCACAGCAGCTGAATTGAATCCTCTGCGCCTTTCTCTAAGCTAAACCATGGCTTTACTAGTAGTGTCTCACTGCATGTAGATAATACGCTGAAATGGATGCTTTTCTTTTTTTCAGCATGGTCTAAATTACACCTATTTGTTTCAGGAAGTTATTAAAGAAATGAGATCCAAGCGACTGAATGTTGTGCTCTCAAGCGTTCATGAAAAGCGCACACACCAAAAGGGCCTCCGCACTCCCTAGCTCAGAGTCTCCAAATTTCCACCTGCCATTTCAACAGGAAAGTTGAACGTTAAGCTAATGCAGTTCGTGTAGGGCACAAAATGTCCAACCAGGCTGCGGAACTGGAAAGCTCCAGGCTCTTATCCAACCCAACTGCTGGATTAGATGCTGAAATGTTTGTTTCAAAGCACAGATAATCAGACAATGGATATATACGTTCAGAGATCTGTGTAATAAATACACATCGGTGTGAGAATGTTTACACAGTACTTTTACAGCACTGTATCTCCATGTACTTCGGTAGGACATCCTGGTTCATATCAACACAGTTAAAAATCAGAGTGGATCTCCTGTTTGTTCCTAGTTCAGTAAGTCTAAAATTATGTTGCTGCATAGGAAAAGAGAGTGCACAAAGACCATCCCAAAATCACAGCTCCTGAACTGAAGGCAGTGAAGATTTTGCATTAGATCTTGTTAGATGTCCTACAGTGATTCAGCATTTATAGAGGGTGATGAAGAAGGCTGGGGAAATCTCAAGGAATTCAAAGCACGGTGAAATACTGTAAAGAGACTTTCATCAAGCTATTGTAGTACACAAACTATTTTGGGATAACTTTGGTTTATTTTTCTGGGATATTTCAATCAAAGCAAAACATGCATTTCTATTTAAAGTTTCTGTTTAAAAATCAGGCTGGCACAGATCAGTGCTACATAAGAAAAACAAAGACTTTCTTTCTTTCTTTGTTTCTTCTGTCTCTCTCTGCTTATTTTATAATTCTTATGCCCTGAGCAAGTTTGAAGTCAGCACAGTAAGCACATAAAATACATCAAAAAACTCCAATTAAAGACAAGCTAAGCATCTGTGAGATGCATTGTGCTTTGTAAAAGAAGCACTGCAAAGTTTTTATTATTGAGCAAAGCGGGGCCCAATCCTAAAAGGGAATTTTGAAAACTGCTGTAACACAAATAGTAATAAACAGCCCGCAGTTTCGCTAGTTTTGGTGCAGAGTGGCTTCCCTGCTGATGTAGCTGGATTAAGAGGGAAAGTCAGGTGGTTCCCTGAATCTCTAACTAAACCAACGCGTATAGGAGAAAGAATAATTTGCATATTTTGGCAAGTCATTGTCAAACTCATTCATGCAGTTGAAGGAGTTCCCAGCTTGCAAAGTTTGTTAGTATCTGCTATGCAAAAGACAGCCCACTTCATCACAACGCGGCTCCGTCCTGCTGAACCATAAATCAGCTGAGCTCCTCCCGAGGCTCATCCTCTGCAGCTCCGTGCACGGCACCGTATGCTTGGGTAAGCACCGCTTCCTCGGGCTCCCTGGGCACACATCCCTGACGGACATCTCATAGTTTTAACCTCTGGCTACCACCAGCCTCAAACACATCTGACCCAGCTACAGCAGCCATCAGAGGGCTTATCTAACTATTTGCAGAAGGCACAATACAAGATGCGGTTTACACATCTGGCTTTGCAGCCACCACAAATTGCTGATCCATCCAACCCAATTAGGCTGCTCTTTAATCACCCAACATCCTTATGTAGCTACTGTTGCAGAAACTACCGATGGCTACATGCTCTCAGGCAGAGCGGGGACCACGGGCGGATCCCTGCCAGAGTGATAGCAGAGGAGCTGGAGAGCATCGGCGCCTTCCCCGGGGGATGGCAGAGCTCCTGGCAAGCCATTGTTTGTGCCCAGCCCGAGATGCAGCTCATTCATCAGATCATAATTATCTGCAGCAAAGCCTCAGTGCCTGGTGGGCATCCAGTGATTGTCTATTTCTGTAAGAAACGGCTGGTTTGAATTACAGAATAGGAACCAGAAATGTCATGGTGGATACTGAGCACAAACTTTTGTAATCTGACCCTCCCAAAAGCACTCCCCTCTCACTTTATTTTTCTGCATTCCCACTTCAAACGCCACTATCCTCTTCGATTTTCATCACCTCCTTTATGCTTTTGAAGATCCCAAACTAACATTTCTAACATTCCCAAAACTTCACCCTAATCCCATGGGAATAACATTACATCAATTCCTCGGGTGGATAAACTATGGTCACATAGAAAGTCATCAGGCAAAATCCAGAGCTCCCAGTCTCCCTTTCTAGTCCTTACAAGGCATTTCCTCATTTCCTCAGAGAGGAACTCTTTTTTTTCTGAAATCTTTGCTGAGCATCACACGGAAAAAAGAATAATGAAAGCACACAACACACATGAAACTTAAAGGTCAAACTGTGATCTCAGATTTGGAAAACATCTATCATTCTGCTCAAAACCACAGGCAACAGGCAGTTTTAGAAGAGCTTGGCAATGTACATTATGAAATGGAGATAAGGATCTGGCATTTTGTATGCAAATACGAGGCCGAGTTCTGATTTACCTTCCCTGGTGTGAGAGTCAGTAGATGTTACCAAGTCCAAGTTAGCTGCTTCTGATCAAAATGAAAAACATTCCCCAGAGCAGATGTGTTGGCAAGGCACTAGGTAGCTTCGTGTTACGGGTCTCTATCTCATCTTCGACTGTAACATTGGCTTTAGAAAGGTCATAGACTTTGTTTTCTGACTTCATGACTAATTTATTTTCCTTAGTTCCTCCCTCAGGCTCTTGGAACTCCTCATTCTTGCCCACAAACCACTGCTCTGAGAAGTTTCTCTAAACACTATAAATTACCTTTGCACCAAAAGACTTAGTATTTGTTTGTATCTGTCTCAAGATCACTTTAATAAAATCAACTATAGTATCATAAAATAAATAAGCAGATTCATTTATTATGCTAATACAGAAGACAGGGGTGTGGTGTCAATGGAATAAATATGGTGACCTCTTCAAATCTATGAGGTTTGTTTAAGAAAGGCATCCAACATTGGAAAGCTGATACTAATTATCCATACTCCATCACACAAACCACACTGTCACAACTCAAAAGTCCCTGACTGCAACCTTTATGGCTAAAGTTCACGTTGGTATTTGGAGTAATGGAAAAATCTATCTTTTAATGGTAATTACACTGTACCTCAAGGATGGTACCAACACCTGTGCAGTACTCTGTGCTATGTCCAACAGGGCAGCAAGGCACATTCCAGCCAGCAATAATGATAATGCTCGCCTAATTGACACTGGAAATAATACCCCTGTGAAAATGAATAAAACCTGTAAGAATTCAGAGAGGGCATTTCGTGTTGGATGTCCTGAATGCCCAACCACAACTTCCACTGTAGTGTGGCAATCAAGATAATGAACAAAAATAATCTCCTGAGGCCTCATCAGAATCTGTTCTTCTCACTAGTCACAGCTACCGGATTATAATGAACAGTCTAAACATGGAGTTAACGCACATACATAGATCTAAAATTTCAAACAAGCTGTAACTCAACTATTGACAGCTGAAGTTCCTCAGATGAATAGAGCTGGACTTGCATTTGTTATTTGTGGAACTTCTTAGAGTTAGTTCAGATCTGAAGAGTACATATTGAAATAAACTGATGTGAAATAATGAGTATTGGTGCTTATGAATTATTTAATTTTTTTAAATCCAGTCAATTCTACATTACTGAAATATCCTTCCCATCTACAAACATGCTTTTTAGTTTAAAAAACATGCTTCTGAATACAAGGTGCACCGTTACTTCGAAGTATTCAATCATCACTTTCTTTTTAACAGCTTGTATTAGACATGCTTTCAGGTTGTC
Source organism: Rhinoptilus africanus (assembly GCA_013400135.1). Classification (NCBI taxonomy): domain Eukaryota; kingdom Metazoa; phylum Chordata; class Aves; order Charadriiformes; family Glareolidae; genus Rhinoptilus; species Rhinoptilus africanus. The sequence goes on along the minus strand of VXBO01011402.1, from coordinate 1,222,955 downwards.
ATCCAACGGCCAGTTAGGAACCGATGGCACTTCCCCTCTCACTGGGGACTTGCTGTTTTGTACCAGAAATCTTCATCCCTCATCACCCAGAGATACGAAAGCAGAAACCTCATCTATAATAGTAGTATCATGTACATCCTATTAAAGAGGATGGATAATGTATTCAAAAGTGCCTCAGGGCCACAATTTCAAAGACATGTGTAGTGCTGAAAGATGCAGGTGAAAGACTCCGGGGACTTTCCAAATCCCCCAGCTGCATAACTCCCATTGACTTCAGTTATTCAAAAGAAAAGTTGTTTAATGTATTTGTTCCAGAGCTGAAGTTTCACTTAAAGTCTGGAAGAGACATAATCCCATGGGCTCATTTTTAAAATGGATTCTCACTGATTTCAAAGGCAGGTAAATGACTAAGTACTTGGATAAATCTAGCCCAAAGTGAGGTATAAATCCTACTGAGGGTCTATCTCCCTTTGAAATAATGGCAGTTAGGCACCTATCTACTTTGAGGAGATGGGATTTAGCATCACAAACATTTTGGCCATATATCCATTACACAGATGTAACAGATGTAACTTAATCCTTAAGTACTGCAATATCACATCTATTACTGTAAAGGAATGGAAATGAAATTAAAGACTTTTGCCCGTGAAAACTGTCCAAAAATCAAAAAATGTACATACTTTGTAAGCAAATTCTTACCAAAAAATATACAAGGATGACAACTGTCAGCATTGGAAGACGAGGTAGTCGAGGAATTAAGGAATATTGTGGAGGAAGAAAGACAAAAGATACAAGAAAAAGCTAAAACAGGGGCCACACTGGGAAAAAAAACACACAATTTGAAGAGACGCATGAAAGTTGAAGACTTAAAGTGAAGATAGATGGAGCCAACAGATTCAAAACCATTTGCAACTGAGCTTATTTCATGAAACTTTGCCATTTGGAATGGCCAAAATATTCTAAGTTCACATATTCTACCTCTGCCTGTTTAGGAAGTCTGCTTTGAAGACATCCATCCTGGATGTCACCCTAAATACACGACTGCAGAGACTGAAATATTCTCCAATCAATACTTCAGGCCCAGCCAGGTAAAGGTACTGGTGAGTCCCAGGTCTGCTGCTCTTCCACAGCAGGCAGCAAATGTCCTGCTTAATCCTGAAAACTATTTTAAAGCAGGTTATGGAACTATCAGAGAATTTCAGCCCCAGGGCTGGCTACCACCAACACCCACTTCAGCTCACCGAGGCCATTCAGCACCCTGCTCCTCCTCCCAAAGCATCCTGTAGTGAAATCCTTTTGTTTCCCAGGGAACAAGATAATTCTCCAGTGCTGCTTCTACCCTCGTGCTTTTCTAATATTTCCGAAACACTTGTACAGGCAAATAAAATCCCTGGGATTTTTAGCCATCTTCTTGCTGAAATTAAATTACCTTCCATGTTCTTGAACAAACTACAGAGCTGCAAGATACTGCCCAAATATCTCTCCTCTGTTGCAATGCTCCTGCATGCTATAAATACAAAGTTAATTTGTGCAATGTGTGGGCTCACGCTTGGAAATGCAGAGGCCTGTGCAAGCTAATATCCTTCCCAGGAAAAAACACAGCATGACGTACGAAAGAAAATGGTGCATGCAAGAGGCAGCCGAGGGTCTCTAAAGTGTAAATAATGGCATTTTTTCCAAAGATGGACTGAATGTCCCAATGGTGCTGAGCAGAGAAAAGAGGGGATGTCAAGAGAAAGCAGAGTTTTTGTATGAGGAAACAAGTGGAGGATGAAAAGGGGGTGGCAAGAGGCCGAGCTCACTGCGGTGAAACGGCTGGCATACAGTCAGGCGATACGTGGCTGCAGCCCAAAGTGTTAAAAATCCTCTGGCGTCTATCACCATTCGTTTGGGACTGACTTCATTTCCAAACTTTGGGATAAATACTAGCACAGCCATTCAAGACAGCCAGGACACCCAGCCCTTGTTCTTTCTCACTTTATGGCTTTTAGGTGTGGACTGTAACACGTCGCTTAAGCAGCACAAAACAGATTTACTAAGTCATTGCACTGGGCTTGAAAAAAATACATTGTTTTGATGGCCCTGGTGGAAGGGTTCCACCCAAGATCCCTGGGAAAAGTTAATTAAGGACAACTGCTCAGGCCATCACAAACAGCGAAATCAAGTAAAGTGGGGAGAAGCAGCCGTGCTGGGAGTTGCGTCTGGGAAAGTGATTTCATGCCTCCAGGACACGGGGCATAAGGGAGGATTCACCTGGGATTTTTATCATTTTTGAAACCACAGAAATTCAACTATTTGATTACCCTCTTATCTCCAGTAAATACTTCCACTATTTTCTGTACTTACTATGCATTCTTTGATTTTATGCTTGCTACCTTGTACGAAGTTAATTGATTACATCCATAAAACCAGCAGGGGCACACAGTCTGGTGGTTATGGTAGGATCTTCCACCAGATTTAAAAAGACAGCTGGCTTCTTTTGTAGCTGTCTCTTCTTTTTCAGCTACTCTTGGACCTATGCATCTCATTAGAACCATACTGTCTGCAAGTAACCCGTAACAGCTAGAGACCCCAAGGCTTTTTATTTTGGGTCCATTTTCTACAAAAGAAAAAAAATACTCGAGGAGGTAGAAGAGAGGACAAGGGGGGGCATCACTGTGTGAATTTCAGCACAGGAGACCAAAGCAATGGTCTGCAGAGAAATCCACCTTGCATCCATCTAGCAATGAGGGCAAGAGCTGGAGGAGCTGCCAGCTGGAGTTACACTGCCGAGGGGAAGGAGAAATTCTGTGTTGGGATGTCCCTCAACACAATACAGATCCCCTGCACCGCCTGGTATCTGCAGTAACAAACCCCTCTTGCTATACTGGAACCCCTATACTGGAACAACAACTGGACAGCTTCAAACACAACTGGTTACCAGCACCCACCCCTCTGCTAAAACACACTCTAGCCACCAGCCGTGTTTTTGAAGAAGGAAAGAAAAGAACAATGCTGATGACTGCCAAAGACTACCCAGAGCCTCCTCCAGAGGCCTTGGGGATTTCAAACAGCTCCTCAGATCTTGGACACAAGGCAAGGGACACATCCTCAGTCCCCAAAAGAGATGTTTCCACTTCAGATCTCCCAACAGAACAACTACTGCCGACGCCAAGAGCTGCTGCTGCCCTGTGGGTACAGTTACACAGGCCACACTTTCTAAACCACTTGCAGAGACGGCATGCTTAGGTGTTGTTATTTCTTACAATTTGTGTGTTGGATGGTTTGCTAAAATTAGGAGAAATTATATTCCAGAGCTGGAACATTTATGGCTTCTTTACCATTACTGTATATTTTAATTCTTAAAAATAAATTTAAGTGACATGATAAGTAAAGAGTCCAGTTTAATCTATTTCAGCCTGTTTGCCACATTCCTGGTTTGGCCTGTTTACCCTGGTAATTTAGAGATGTATAAAACCATCTGTTTCACTGTAGACTTTGTTTTAAGCCTCAGAGGAAACAAACCACACAAATAAATGAAATTCACTATGTCATTTTTGTTAGAGTATATGTATTTACAGCCATCAGGGCAGACACTAAGTATCCTATAACTCTAATGTTAGTGCAGATTTTTAACTATTTACAATACTGTTATAAAAAGTCAGTGCAACGGAATTTATATCACATACGGGATTTTCTTAAATTGTATTCCACCTCTCATTTGAAGTGAAAAACAGCAACATTTTACACATTGTTAGAAGAATATAATAAAGAAAGAAAAAAACCCAGCTTCATAATTAAAAAGATATATCTTGTAAAAAATACATCCCAGGCAAATGTACATAACAGCCTGGGGTTTTGTCCATGTATCTGCCTTTACGGTTTGTAATGCCAGGAAGTCAGCTACAGACACTCGTCCTCTTGACATGACTGTAAACTTCAGCAGTCGTGCTCTATTTGTCAAAACCAGGGCAGACCTACAGTTTTTTATTCAACAATATTTCACTTTGAACATACACTCACTGAACCTAAAGTTTTTACCGAAGTGTGTTTTATTGAGAAAAGAGTTCTATTCCTGATGAGAATGAGAAGGAATCCCCAAATGAGTTGCCTATAAGGGGGCTACCACTCACTTCCATTTTTTGGCCAGAAGAATAAAACGTATTTTGATTTTGATCTGTAATAGAGACGATTTTTCAAAAGTTGATTCTTTGCTTATTAGAGTCTTTGCTTACTGACCAGGGTACTAGAGGGCTGCTGTGTCTGTTGTGCTGATATTTAGAAAGTAAAAATGGTTCTTTCAAATATAATATTTTCTAGGGTTTTCTTTCATCACTACTACACTATATAGTCTGTTGCACAGACAATGGTTCTGAAGATTAAATATTTGACTGAGGAAACCTCAAGATGTCAGTCATGGAGTAAATACTAAATCGATTTAAGAAATTTCAGTGATGTACTGCAAAACATTTTACTGCAGGGTGAACAAGGAGTAGGTAGGTGGCCCGAGACCTAAAGTGGTTGTTGAAGAATCAAAGAATTTAACTGAGTAGTTTTAAAAATGTGTAAGCCAATTGAAGTTTCTAATAGAACCTCGTTTGAAGACAGTTCTCCAAACCATGTCTTTCAGCAGGGAGCTTAAGTTAAGGGAATATGCATCTAAAACATAATGACTTTCAAGAACCTAAGCCTGTGACCCTGTGCCCCCATCCACCAAAGCACAAAAGCAGGACTTTGAACATTTCAAGAGTCCCACAGTCAGCTTCTTCCTTGGCCCCTTTTTCTTCTTTTCCTTCTCCCTTTTCAGCTTTTCTGAAAGTGGCCTGGATTTTCCTCTGAGAATTATTTTATCCCCTGCCATGAGGAAAACCTGTCATGTCTTATTCAAATGGCTACACCAACCTACACTGGCTGTCCTTTCAGTGCCTTCCCACAGTGCGGTTAGCGGGGTTGTACTCACAATATTCATCAAGGTCAGCAGGTACTTCTGAACATGTTCTTTCCCATGGAATTGAACAACTGAGTCATCAACCCCCAGAAGGACTTCAATGTTGTAATCATCGTCCGTCGCATGCCTTCGATAGCGCTGCCTCGATCTATGCACCTGGTCTTCAACAAAGCTCAACGCGCTGTCGAGACTATCCAAATTAGTGAGGTTAGCCGCTGAAACCAAACAGACAAAGGAGTTATCAGCCAAGAGAGGTCCAGGCTCAGGTCTTAGCTAAGCTGGTATAAATGTGGAGCAGCAGCATTTGCTATGTTCTGTGTGTTACATAACAGCATTACTTTCACTTAAGGTCAATTAAAAATGACCTAAATGAGAGAGTAATCTGACCCAAAAGATTTTCGCTTTGTAAAGTAAAAGCAATACTTTCTACAAAGTAATATTGCGTAATAATGACAAGGCCAAAAGGATAGCAAGTCATACCAATGTCTTGATGAGAAGAATGGAGATGTTCGCAGTAAAATACTTGTTGCTTAAAAGTACTTGTAACAAAAAAAAAAAACAACATTCAGGGGTCTTGTGCTACCAAGGATATCCTCCATTTCAGAACCACAGTTCAAGACAGACATCACACTTCAAAATCTGATCTTACTGCCCACAGAATCGTATTTCAAGGCAAGTACAGTTGCCAATATAGCCTTTTTCTATCCAGGCAGGTAGTAACAAACCAATTCCTCCTGCTTCAACATATTAGCTCCTTTCCTAGATACATGTAATTCAACAGTGGCAACATGCATCCTCTTTATCATTACAGCTCAGGGACACGTTTCAGATGTGAAATGAATTAAATTATAGCTACAGTCACAATTTTTTAAACAGCTTTTCATTCTCCATTCTCAATTTGTCATGTCACTTTGCTTTGTTGTACGTCAAAGACCAATCCATCAGGCACAATATAGAAAATTTTATTACTAATGATTTCTAATAGTCACTGTGATATGAAAAGCACGTTCTCTGACAGGACAGGATACGGTTAATGCAGCACCTACGTACTAAAAATTAACATGAAAATATGGAATCTTGACATTTCACCCTATAGAATAACAATGATTAGCATTAGTATCATTATTATCATTTGCATTACAAGAGCCCTAGAAGCCCCAGCGAGAACCTCTTGATTTCAGAGAATGTCAGGAAAAGACTTGCTCAGAGAGGCGAAGAAAGGCGGCCAGAGCGCTGTGGATTGATTAAAGGCTCGCAGTGCTTAGTTCAGAGAAACATAATAGGAAGTGAAGGGAGGAAGCTAAAGCCATCACCTTCAAAGAAGAAATAAGAAACAACTCTTGGAAATGTTACAAAAGTGGATTCTCCATCCTCACTTACTGAAGTTTTCACAGCAAAACTGGCTGCTTGGGATGGGATGAATGAGTCACCAGATCACCGGGCTCATTACAAGAATATCTGTGCTCTTGCCTTGAGACCGCTGCCTCAGGCTGCTGCTTCAGCAGGTCCTGGGCAATGTACAGCCCAAGCGGAGCCACCGTGGTGACAGCAACGTACCAACCTGTACAGCCTCCAGCTGCCAGGAGGGACACACAGCCGATGCCCCTGGTCCCCACCGCCGCCTTCCTTACTGCCTTATGCTTCAGACTGTGCCTTGTGCGTGCAGTGCCCAAGCTGGTGAGAAGCTCCAAGGGCATGTTTGTCATGAGACCCACAGCTGCAGGCCACCACGCTGTACTGGCAGAGCTCCCCTCGCTCACCAGACAGGCAGAAGGCCCCAGGCAGTGGTCCTACATCCCCATGGAGCCATAACGTCCTTATCCTGGGAGGGCAGCATTTAATGCAGCTAATAAGGACAGCCACCATCTTCTTACTGCCAGCCTCAAGGCTCCCAGCAGCTTCTGCTCCTGGAGTCGTAAGTGTTTTAAAATTAGTCTGGTCAGAATCCATGATTCAGCATGAAAATTCACTCTTCACACAGAGCCCAGCTGTCACTCCCAGGTTTACTGTGGAGGGAAAACAGGTCTGGCCTTGCAGTGATGGAGACAGGGATCAAATCCTTCCAGGCAGCCAGCTCAGCCCTACCTCATGTTTTGCTCCATGGGGAAAACTTCAATGTTAATCCTTGCTGGTGCCCAGGATTAACTACCCAGCTACCACAGCGGTCTCGGGAGATTTGTTATGGGACCGTGGGGCAACCATATGTTTATGATCCATAAGGCAAATCACAGTTACCATAAAATTTGAACAGAAATCTTAAAAGCTCTCTAGAAAAGTAAGACTAGGCTGGCAGGGGCTGCAGGTCGTGTCCTCTCTCTGCTGTTCCCAAAACACTACAGTAATCAGCAGCCAGACAAAGCTATCAGACCTGCTGCCGCAGACCAGCGGTGCTGGGCGGGCGGGAGAGCCTGAGCCCTGCGTTGCGGCTGCAGACAGGCAGCGCTGCTGGCTGGGGGTGCTGTTATTCTGGTGGATTTTGGTCGGCTGTCAAGGTATCTAGAGCTTTTGTGCTTTCATTTCTTTCCCTTATGTGTCAAAGTCAAACTAACTCCTTGTGCAGTATCTTTATTCCTGCTGTGAGTAAATCAGCCAGAGGCAAAATGTGATCCTACCACCCTGCATTTACCATCCTGCAGTGAATACTGCCTGTCCTCCCTCTTTGCTCCTCACTTCATCACTGTCACACTATAGCTCTTACAGTCCTGCCAGCTCCTGAGAAAAGTTATCAGGAGGTTCCCTAGGAGTCATCTCGCTGCCAGTGGGTGCCAACCAACTACTTCAAAGTTTGCTTGGAGCACAAAATATCCCCATACCCACATTTACCTTCACGCCTCGAGTGTCACCCCCTCAAGACAACGTGCCCAGTGGGTGCTGGTACCTCTGAGGCACTGACCCAATGTGCTTCCCAGCAGAGAACGAGCTGCACCAGCTCCAGCTGGCACTGGAATCATCCCATGACCAGCAGCACAGCTCAAAACACTTATAACAGTAGCTGCAAGATTTTTGATTCATATTCCAACTTCCCACCAAGCGTCCTTTCCCAGGAGGCTCTCCAGGGACAGGCAGGGATGCTTCCACACATGGCCTGACCACACATCGCGGACTCCTCCGGCGCTGCTCTGCCTCTTTCTCTTGGATGATGACTTGTTGGATTTGGGGGCCCATGCTGTGTTATACACACACTGGATTTGCTCCTAAGTAATGGTTATATCCGAATCAAATTAATACCTGTATCTTACCGCAGAGGAAGTGAAACAAAGTGACATCTATGGCAAATGAGAAATTTGTCATGTTTGGGCATCTCAGCTTTCCTCAGTTAACATCAGTGACTTTGCTGTATCATTGTACTGCTAACAATATGCTAGAAAAGCTCAAGACAAAAACTCAAAGAACTAAATAAGACACCAAACTCCTTCACATTTTCCACATTACTTTCCTTCTGAACACCCCTGCACTTCGCGCAGTAACATCCCAAAAGGCATCTCAAACTGCACTGTGTTTTACTAAATCATCCCAAGACCTCTCCATCAGATGCTCATTTTCAGTAACTTTTGCCAAATCAGTGCATCAGCCACTAATTACTGGTGCCAACTTTGTTCTCCATCTCCCAAGAGCAGACATTTGGCATTTGCAGGGGCTAACAATAGCCTGTGTTGAAACCATCTCCTTGCTCCCACTAGGAAAAATTCACATTTGTGAAAATTAACCACCGAGAGACAAAGTTGTACTTTTCTCTCGTGCTGCTCAGGCAGAATAAATCAAAAGGACAGCAGCACCGTAACATCCAAACACTGTAACACTGTTCATCCAAAAATCCCTCAAAAACCCCTTTTTTCTAAAGCCAGCTAAAATCTCATTGATATTTTGGTGATTTTCTCCTAACACTGCAGACTGTCTTTCAGTGAAGGAATAAAAAGCGCCCAAGCTATCGATAGAAGGAAAACCTGTGCTTCTGGCTTAAGTATAAAATCAGGAGCCAGGCAGCCTGGCTTGTGCCCCTGCCTCTGACACAGACTTTCCCACGGTGCCGGGAGATGCAGAAGGCAGCCGAGGGCTGGGCAGCAAAACTGCCGAGGGAAAAGCGTGTGCCCAACCCCACTTGATGCTGCAGCCCGGGGAGGTTTTGGGGTGTCCTCCATTTCTGCTTGCAGCTAACGCAGGCAAGTGATCCTAACCGCTCCCCGGCAGCAAAGTGCTAGTCGCTTGCTGACTCAAGAACCAGACAATGTCCCCAGCTGTGACAGCCCCAGCGGTGCATTAATGTAGGTAGAATGCATCAAAACCAAAAGAGGAAAGGTCTTTATACCGTGCAGGTGCAAATTGCTTACAGCCTTCTATGTCATATAAGATCCCTCTGCTCTGCTCCCTTCTCCTGAGCAATGTGCAATATACCAATCTTTTACCTACACTGTTCCAATTTTCAACCTGGTATTTCCCTTCTAGTATCCAGGCTCTACCCGAGCTCCTGCGTCCACTGGGATAAGAGGTCTGAACACCCAGTACCAGGGTAGCATCATGCAGCCTGGCTCTGACCCTCATCTCTAGGCCAGGGAAAATTCACATTGACACAAACATCAGGTTTGTCTTTGCAGATCTGCAGGAGAATTCTCCGTCACTGACAGGTTGGGATGTCTGATACCACCTTGTATTCTGGGAAATTTTGCCTTGCTCATTAATCTTTGATATCATGTGCTTTACAAAAACGTAACTACATGACATCTCCTGATTCTGCCTTACCCATTGTGGCAGGCAAAGCTCAAACAGATGCTGTGAGCTGCTGAAGCACAAACACACTCCCTGCCACCAAAACCGCCTCTCCCCATGTTTTCTGTCACTCCCTTCAGGACATCCACCAGAAGCACAGTTGCTGGCATGTAATCTTGTTTTGTTTTTTCATGACCCCTTTCAAAAAGGCCCAGGGAAGCACAGCTGCACCTACAGCTCTTAAAGAGCCCCTTATGAAACTACCGCACTTTAATAGTACCAGCTTAAGGGTTCTTCCATCTCACAGCAGCAATATTGTCCTAATAAAGCAGTTTCTCATTTTTCACCTCCTCTTTCTGGTAGGGGCAAGGGGGCTTTCTGGCAAGGCCAGAGCAGAGATCAGAGATCAGGACGGGCAGGTGGAAGACTGAACTGTGTGTCATGTTCGCAGCCATCATCTGCGGCTTGTCAGCACAGCAACTCACAGGAATTTCTTTTCAAATAAGAGTGCGCAGCATTCACACTGGCCAGTCACCATTTCAAATGCAGCTTGTTTGCTTTTGCGGACACTTCATCTGTCACGGTGGGAGCAGACAAACACCTGAGCCGACTGCTGAGCACCTTCTCTGCAGCCTCACAGGGATGAGCACTTCTGACTAGCTGTTTTGCCGCTGATCTCCATTCTGGGGACATGCTCCTGAAGGGATTCCCAGCTTCCCATTCCTTCACGTGGCTTTCTGCAAGCCACCAGCCTTTTTGTTGTTTTTTTGTTTGTTTTGTTTTGTTTTGTTTTTTAATTTTTAACCCCAGTGGCTCAGCCTGAACACCGGTGAAGCACAGCTGGAGCCCGCTGTGTTGCGGTGACAGGCACATCTGGGCGTGCAGCTCTGGGACCCCACCCCTGCTCCGCTGCAGTGCAGCTGGTGGCAATGCCGCCGCGAGCCTGGGACTCGCGATCCCAGCATAGGCATGAGCCCATCCATCACTCGGTGCTGCAAACGCAGGAGGACCAGGCTGTGTGGTAGGGAAGCAGAAGGAGCCAGGGTGGACTCACTTTAGCTCTCGGCTTCCCGCTGCTCGAGTACATCTGCACCTCTGGAAAAGTACCAAACACCCTCAACAGCTTGACAAAGAACTGCTCTTTTGGGAATTGCACTTCAAATCACAAGTCATCTTCCTGTAATGCTCCCTGCCACTCGCATGCTGTAGGCTTCTGTCGTGTCTAACCTCTGTGATCAACTGACTCCCCAACTAGCCCCCAATTAGCCTGTTCATGTATTCTACCAAAATCCTCATTTGTCTTCCATGGTAAGTTGAAGCCCAGCCCTTGGATGTTGGAGGCAACAATGACCAGTCAACAAATCTTGCTCTTTATCCCCTGGCAATTTTCTCTCACATTTTTAAGTTCCTCAGTTTGGGGTTTTGTTTTTCATTCCAGTTGCACACAATCATGATGTGTTTTGTCCATTTGCTAACCAATAGTTTCTCTGTTTTTTTTAATTTTTTCTAATTTTTTCTGTTGGTTTTACAGCCCTGCTCACCTTCCTCATTGCTTTCTGTTTTGTTTTCCAAATGTCCTCTACTTGTCTTTCTTCTCCCCCTTAACCATCCTGCTCAGCTACACAGGTCTTCCATAATTTATAAAGCCCTTTCCCATACTACAGTCTGCGTTTGGACCCTTCTGCTATAGATCATTCATAAGAAAACTGGGTAAATCCAGCAAGGTAAATTAAAATGGAGGAGAGCTCCTGTGAGGTGAAAGCAAATTGAAAAGGGTCTAAACAAGGGAAGCAAATCACACAGAGTGCACTGGGTACGTGATGCAAAGTTAGGCCTGTTTAAAAAGCATCCCCAGGAGGACATTGCCTCAACACAATTTTAAATTAGAACTAAATTTGCACAGGATTCGTGTGATTTCTTGAATCACAGGTTAACGCAGCGGCTGCTACTTGGTAAATCCTTAACCAAGAACAATTACCGCAGCACAGCTCTCTTTGGGTGTGTGTTCAAATTCTTCCCCTTCCACGTTTTATATAAATCACAAGCAAGACCAAACTAGTAGTCTATAGACCAGGCACATACCAGGCATCCTCACCGAGGTTATGAATCCTCACCCTGCCCTTATCTGCAAAGAGGCAGTAATTCAAAAGGAAGCTTTTGGGCCACATGCCTTACTAACCGTATGATCTCATTACGAGCTCCTCGCCTCTTAATTTATGGCAATTTTGTTTCTCGCCAAATCACATTTTAACACAGAGCCTGCTCCACCTTTCACCTGTCCAGGGAAAGTTTGCCACAACTGTTAGGGTAAGATGGGGTGGGATCTCAAAAATAGGTCTCAAACTCCAGCTGCAGGAAGGCCAGCAGATGTGGCAGCTGAACTCCTGCTGGAATGATCTGGTCACGGCACTTTAAATCATGGGGAGTTCAAAGTATTTAGCGGTATTTCAAATAGTGTATATTTGGGCCTTCATAAAACAATTTTTGTAAACGTCTTGGGGCAGGAGAATTTTCCCGTATTTGCAGAATGAATGCACATTCCTGCAAACACACAGGCACAATCACTGCTCCCTTCCTTTCTTGTCACCTGTGCAACAGCACAGTGACTTTAAATCTCAGGACATGCTCAAGTGCCTGCCTGGTTCAGAGTTATAAAGAATAACGAAGCTGAAACCCACCAATGTGGCAAAATAGAGGAGAACTTTCAAAACTGAAAAAAAAATCTGTCTTTTCCGAAGGATAAACCAATTAGCGCAGTGACAATGGCCAGGTGGACGCTGTGGCAAAAAGCCAGGTGAGAGGCACTAAGAATAACCACAGCTAGATGTTGCCAAGGAGATATTTTCTGGCTTGTCACTACAAAGAGAAAAGGTATTACAATACTAAAAAGAAAAGTTGAAAACTAAATTGATCTCATCAGGGCCACAGTCACACAACGAGTAACACAAAGATGAGAGATAATTGCACTGTTAAAAGATTAAGTGAGAGCAAGGTAATAGAATACCCCAGGCTAAAATATTATATTTTTTTCTGCAAAATAGTGAAAGTTATTGTGTTACAATTTTAACTTTCGTATTACAAAATAATAGACAAAAAGGGGAAAGGAAAGGAATGGCAAACCAGCCAGGCAACCCAATCTGGGTGACTTGGTTGAAATGGAGCTCTTTGACAACTGAATATAAAGTTTTTTTCCAACAGCAAAACTTACCCTTTGGAAAATTTTCAGCTATCAACCTTACTAATGGAAACACAGGTTTCACAATTTAGCACCAAACAATGAATGAGCAAGATGTTTCTAACTCAGTGCTTAAAAGTAAGCTCAAAAAGGGGCAAAGCTACTCTGCAGAAAATTAATTTGTGGGCCAAGCTCTAAGTTTCACTGGCTTAATTGATTGCATCTGGGAAATGCTTATCTTGCAAATATTTTGGCAAGCCACTGTAAACTGGCCCGTACTGCAGAGCCTGTGACTTGCAAAACATGTTGCCTGATTTACTACATCCCACCCGTTTAGAGAGCCCCCAGCTGCCCCAGGAATCGGGCTCCGTCCCTTGCAAGCCCTCCAGCGCACGCGGGCTTTGCTTTACGTGACTCACGTAGAGCTACAAAGGGGGCTCAACATTCTCAATCTCATTTGCAGCTAATGCATAATTAACTAAACCGCAGAGGTCAGGCACATCTCCATGCGGGCGCTCGGCACAGAGCCACAGCTCCACGGAGCTGTACGAGCCCCAGAGATCCCACCTGAAATCCCAAACCCAAGCCTCCTCACTTCCCTTTTAGCAAAGGAGCAGGATCTGACCCACAACTTACTTTCCCCGACCAGGCTTTAACGAAGTGTTTATGGGTTATTTGAGCCCAAGTCTGCCACCGAGACACTCGAATGTCCAATTCATATTCCAAGCATGATTAAATTACAGCAAATTAGCACATTAAGTAAGCCGCCTAGCTGACCCCCTGGCTTTGTAGGTGACATGTCTAACAGTCCCGTTTGCATTTTTAACAGGATGAAATGCCAAACCATGGTACAGGACCTGAATAACAACAGGTTACAGGGGATGGCAGTTGTCTTTCCATAAGCCAAATATTCTGCAAGAAGGGGAAATTATGTTTAATTACAGTTTAACTAACAAACAAACATTAAATAACACACAGGTGAAAAAGAAAAAGAGTCAAATTCCACGCCAGGGCAGAGGGGGTGAGAAGAGGGAGAAAAGACAAAGAAATACATACAATAACCATGCATCATTGGAAATACTACTGAAAAATAATGGCTGAAGCAAATATGCATCTTTCCAATGCTTTTTAGTCATAACTACAGAAAAACAAATCTTGCCTTCTTGGAAATGTTTCAAAGTGGAATTATTCCATCCTTTTAAAAGGAGAGTTCTTTGTCAAGTACAAAGTCTCACAAAATTGTGAATGATCCAATTAAAATGTTTTCAATGTCAAGTATAATGAACACAGTGTAACTCTCACCAGAGTAAATAATGTATCACACAAATGACAAGCAAACAGCTCCTGCTCTTCTATACAATCATAATGATCTTTTAATTAGACAAAGTAAACGATCTGCTTGTTTCACCTTGTAAAGAAAAGCATAGGAAGAAAGTTTTCCAAATCCTAAGGTGAAAAATATGTGCACCTTGAACTATCTTTAAGTTCAACCAACTTCTTGTATATCTCAGAACATTATGCCAGAAATCAGCAGTCGGTGAGAAAAAAACCAAATCTGGGTTCCACAAGAAGAAAACATCATCCGGGCAGTCTGAGCAATGGCACTGCGATGTAGGACGCCTTGGCTACTTACACTTGCAGGATTTGAATCAGAGCAAGAAGGAGATATAATTTTACCTATGTTTTGAAAATACCCTTATTGCTAAATCTGCTCGGACTTTCTGCAAAAGCAAAACCAGCTGCAATTGATTAGAGACTGTAAGAAAGACAAAGCTAACTTGGAGGACACGGGAATTTCTTAAACTTCAAAATGACAGTAAAAAACCCTGAAAGGGAGAACCAGTCTCTGCTCCAGTGAAAGCACACGAGGTTTATTCTCAAGGCATTTCAAAATCAAGGGCAAAGGCTTCTTTTGTCATTTGTACAAGAGCTCTGAATCTGTCAAGCCCTACAAAAGGCAAAGTGCTCCACACTGCCCTTCCTACTGTGGTGTGTGGGTGGGAGCCGGGGTCCCAACAGCAGCGGCTGAGAAGAGATGCTTCCAAAATGCAGCCCTTCTCACAAGTGTGTACCAGGGATGGAGAGAGCGGGAAGGAAGGAGGGAGGAAAGAAGCTGGATGGATGCATGGATGCCAAAACCCTCTGGGGAGAAGGCAAATCAAGAGGCAGAGGCTGGAACACAAAGAGGAAAGTGGAAAGAAATCATGGTCAGGCTTCCTGCTGCAGTTCCCAACTGCCCCTGGGAAGGCAAAGCCAGGGCTTGCTCCCACCCTCTGCTCCCCAGCCTGGAGAGTGGCAGCCCCCAGACAGCCTCCCAGCTCCAGGGAGTACAGGGATGAGAGCCCAGGTCTGCAGGGCAATCCATCTCCCCAGCACACACGGGGAGGGCTTTAATGTTGCTTTTTCAAGATAAACCTAGCATTAATATCTGTGGACTACAAAGGGATTAGAGGCGGGTCATCATGCAGTTGCTTAGTTTTCTGGCAGGTCCAAGATATTTTTAATGCTTTTTGGGTCAAATGAATACTGAGAATTTTTTAAAGTGAAGAAACAAACAAATCATTTCAGTTCATCTAAAATCACGTTTTACTCATTTGAAACGAAATCAAGCACAGCAAGTCTCAATTCAGAGCCTCGTTTAAAAATATAAGACATTTCAAGGGAAAGAACGGAAATGGTTCTGTGAAAATCCAGTATCTTTTATCACCAATAAAAAATTTCACCCAACTCAACTGCAAGTGCCAGGCCCAAAAAGACTTTCCGTTTGCCTTTTTCCACCACCTATCCCCTTCCCCCAAAGGAACAATCATCATTTCAGGACCTCTATATTTTTGTCAGGTTATTCACATATTATTGATAAGCAAGCTGTACTCAGTGCTGTCTGACTTGTCCTTCAGATTGGCTTCCAGCCTAGTCAAACTGAGGTTGTTTGTCTATTAAATGGGATGTAGCCGGTAGGATGTAACATTCCTTGGCAGGCGATAGAGAACTCTCCTATAGGGACAGATCAGACCCACTGCACCTCAAAATAAAAGCCTTTCAAGAATTATGTAGCAAGGAATTTATCTCCTGAATCAAAGACAGTATCATCTTTGTTTGTGTAAATAAGGCTTCAAGTGGTCAGAAATTGCATTGGTATTCACTTTGCACAGTATTATAAAATTGCTTTAGTATTAATGACTACTCTGCTCTTACTACAGAGAATGAAATCAGACTTTGGAAAGCGAATGCACAATGTCCAGTAAGAAGGGCTGGGGAGCCTTGAATATATATATATGTACACATATATATAGGTACACACGCGTAATAATTGCTAAATTGAAAGAAATCTGTATTTTAACAAGGTATACTGGTGGTCAGAGAGTTGGTGGACAGCTCACCTGTTAGCTAACATTTCTATGAGAAATGTTTTTAAAAGGAGTTAAGCATTGGAAAACTATCAGAAACAACAGCAAATTGCGATATTCCGTTTTTAAAATTCAATTAACCTATCTTTACATGGTGTTAACCCAAACTGATGCTAAAAAGACTAAACAAGTCAGTGTCTGTTAGAGAAACCGTAGAAGCTGTTAAGGGTAAAACAGACAGTTGCTCCAAAGCTTCAAGTAGTTCCTGCCTCCTGAACTGGAACAGTGTATAAAGACCAGTTAGCCTCTAACCTGCTATTTTTGCAGAGGATTTTTCTCTTTTAGGATCATAGAATTTTAATTTATTACTTTTTTATTCTTTCCAATCTATTTCTGGCTAATCTCAAAAATTTCTGAAGTATCCAGAAAGGTTTCTTACATTCTGGTTTCAGTCCAAGGTGCCTTAGTCTGGAATACTGCAGTGCAGCTGGGCAACTCTGACGTTTTGCTGAATAACTCGTTCACCAAAACCAAGTTTTGATTGTTTTGAAATGATTTTCAAATTGAAGTGCAGGCTTTTTGAGGGGTAAAAGAAAAAATTAAAATAATGGAGCAAGGACTCATGTTTCATTCCAGTGAACATATACTCCACAATATGAAAGTGCCCAACCATCTCGGGCTACAGCAAGGAGCAGGAGAAGAGGACATGCAACCATGCAAGCACCTGGGGGTGTTCATCTTCAGACAACAACAGTTCTAGCTTGTCAAGTTGCAAATGTTGCAAAGTTATCCCGTGCTGTAGTTTTCCAAAGTATAAAGTGCATTAAGGAGGTTAGTTCACAGAAAAAGCAGAAAAGCAGGGTGTAAAGGAGGGCTGCACCTTGCCAAAGCCTTGGTACCTCTGGAGTTCGACACAACCAGGCAATACCAGGGAGATCCCCAGCCCTCCAGCCTAAGAGCTTGGGATTTTTTGCAGAGACTGTCTAGCTTTCAGCTTTTACCTACTTCTTGACCCAAAAGGCCATCTGAATGGGAGATTGTTATCCAAGTCTTCAGCAGCATTTCTCAGCCTTGCTAAAAATCAGGAAATACTGACTCTGAGCTGCCAGCTGCACTGTGGGGGGAAAAAAACTCAACAAAAATATCCTGTACAGTGAAAAAAAAAAGAATCACAGTATGAAAAGAAGGGAAGCAAAGCAGCCGGCAAAGGGAAAAACCTTTTAAAGGTGAAACCACAAAGCAGGGGTGTCAAACTGCGGTATGAAATTAGTGCAGCAACCGTTACACATCGCCTAAGTTTCAGCTGCCTCTTCTGCTGTAGCTGTGGGCTCTGCACTGGGGTTTTTGTTTGGTGGGATAAATATTTTCAGATAATTCCACTAAAATTATGTTTAAAAAACTCTTTTGGAAAAGCCAAGCAATGCCCTGGGAGACAAAAAAAGAACATCAGTATTTGGATCACCTAAAGTATGAAAGTCAGCAAAAGAACAAAATGTCTGAAGCATTAACCTGCCAGGATTATTTCTAAACGTCACAAATTTCAGGTCCATTTGAAGTCTCACAACAGAGAAACTAAGGCAACCGATTGAACTTCTTTCTGAAAAGATTAAAAAAGAAATCCTATAGAGTACAGCATGTGGTCTTCCAGATATGTCCTGAATTCACCCAGGAGAACGATGCCTGTTGCAGAAACCCTCTGTTGCCATTAGTCAAGGCAAAGAGGGGGCAAAAAAATGTACTTTCTCATCCAGCTGAAAATGCAGCTCTTCTCTCTTTGTTTCCCAGTCTTCCAGGCCTGGATCTACCTCAATCTAGACATCACCTACAGCTATCTATCTCATCAAGGGCAAAAACATGCCCAGTGGCCTGTAAGCAAATCCTGCCTCGCTGGTATGAGCAGCTTAACTTCAACAGAGCCGCGTTTCCATCTTCCACTTGTGACTCAGAATAACCTCCAGAAAACCAACACCCTTCCCCAAAGACAAGTGATGGCAAAACCCCAACAGGTTTCTGTCGATAACCATCTGGGCAAGAAAAAGGTTCACACCAAAACGCGTGTGTGAGGGGGTAGAGGGTTTGTTTGGGCTTGGTGAGAAGAGTTGCTCTGTTTGGCAGCTACATGTAGAATACGACGGTGGAGCCACTGGGCTTGGGGAAGAGAGATTTGATGTGCTCCCAAGTGATGGAGCTCTGATGGAAACGTCAGTGAGGAACTGCAAGAAAACAGGCAAAAAAGACAAACTGATGGCTCAAAAGCGTAGGGTCCTGAAATAACATATTTGGGAGGAACAGAGGAAAGAACAGAGAGAAAGAACCAAGTGACAAAGAAGCAGTGCCCAGCTCCTGGAGTGGGAGCTGTTGACCACCGGTGGTTTCACATTCTTCTGCACCACAGCCTGTCTTCTGCAGGCTCTGGGTAATGCAGGGTAAAGCTGACTGAACATCTGCTAGGGATGAAAATTTCCTTTAGGAAACCTAAGCAGCCAGTGGATTGGCAGGTAACTGTAAAGGAAGGAGCAGCGTTAACCCTTTGCCCCCGACGCGGGTGCCCAGGGCTGCTGTGTCTGCCACCGTCTGAAGCCTCACTGCTGCTCCTGACAGGGACAAGCACAGCAGGAGCATCTCTGCAAAGGGGCAGGATCACAGGTGGTGACACAAATGTCTTGGAAGACTGATGGAAAATGCTGAGGAGAGAGGCAGCCACAACAGACAAGCATGGTGGCAAGGATCAGGCTGCCAAACAGAGACATTTAGAGTATGCGGGGTTACTAAGCTTGGCTGGTGCCAGCACAGCCTTCCTCTTTCCCTGCCTTCCTGAGACACGTTATCTTTAGGCTTTAGGTGTAACCATCACGTAAGCAGCTGGTAGCAACAAGCCTTTTGTTCCCCGGAGCCAACTGCTTCCTCAAACATCTGTAAATCTCTGCCTCCTAACATGAAGTTAGCACGGCTCTGTAATTATGGATGTAGCATAAGGAGCAGACAAGCTGAATTAGGCTTCTGATTGCATGTCTAATTTATGTACAACTGCAGCAATTACAGATGCAAATTAAATAACTGTGCAGAAAATGGGTTTTATTAGCCATAACTAAAACCCAATAAAACTCAGTAGCTCATGCACATCTCTGCACTGAATGCGCCTCTTTACAATGCCAATTAGAAATGTGAGAAACGACTGGGATTTTCTATTTCCTAATCTGAATATAAAAAAAAAAAAAAAAAGATAAACTGTCAGAGCACATGTCTTTCATCCACAACAAAATGAACAGGAGCTCTAATTGCCAATTTCAGAGCAACACATTGTTTTACAGACAGCAGTTCTATGCAGCTTTTAAACACATCATTTATACTCAGTCTTTCATACCTGACGTGGCTGAGAAGAGTCTCATCTAATAAAACCATATGCTAACTGTAACTCAGCTTCAGAAGAGGCCCAACTCTGACTGCC
The DNA here is from genome assembly GCA_013400135.1 of Rhinoptilus africanus. Lineage (NCBI taxonomy): Eukaryota > Metazoa > Chordata > Aves > Charadriiformes > Glareolidae > Rhinoptilus > Rhinoptilus africanus. The sequence continues at coordinate 1,203,354 of VXBO01011402.1, read as the reverse complement.
TGGCAGGTTGGGATTTAAAAGTTTAAACTCAAAGCTGAGGAACACTGCACTTAACTTTGCAGCCCTTCTGAGATTTGGGAAGTTGGGGGCTTCTTAGCATCACGTCAACTGGGCCCAGGGCTGTGAAAAGCCTCTATGGATGTTTTAATGCTGAAACCACTCAAATCTTCTGTCACTCAGACTTAGCCCGAGTGCTGCCATGTCTAAGGAGCCAGCACTAACCTGTCAATTTGTTTAAAAGCAACAAAAAAAATTGTTCCCATTAAATCAAGGTTAATCCCTCCTGCATAGTTCTTATACAATTCCCTGCTACGTGTGATTAAACCTACTCCATCTATATGTAGCACAAACACCTGGATAAAAAGTTTACATATACCACGGAGTGTCTACACTGTCTGTTTGCTTCATTCCTTGTTTTGAACAGGGAGAGGGGATTTTCCTGGTTGCTGTGTAACACACGCGTGAGTTAATCACTCTGGCTTGGACTGGGAGTGACTGTCACCCCTCAGCATGGGAACCCTGGCGTGTTCCCATCCAGCCACCCACAGACAGCAGGTGAGAGCATTCCACTGATGTACAGCACAGAGACAAGCCAATGTTTCCAGCCACAGTATAGGTAATTCCCATATACATCACACGCCCATCCTTCCTTCCCCACCCAGCTCCAGGCAGAGGGTTAGGAAGGGCTCCATGTATGTCCCCAGCAGGGTGGGATTGCCCAGGTCCCTTCCCCAGGGTGCTCTGGCAGCCACGGAGCTGAGCCAGCCCCTGGACACCAGGATGAGAGAGAAACACCCAGGTTCTCACATGGGGCAGGCAGCAGACACTCAAAGGGGAGCAGGCAGCGTGCCACTGTTAGTGAGGCCCCTTGTCTCCAGGCTCCCTCCATCGTGGCTTCCACTGGTGCCCTTTTCTCCCACCGACATCCACATATGGTCTTGCCTTCCTCAGCTGTCCCACTTCCCGGTACGTTACTTCCAATAGAGCACCCTCTCCAGCACACACAGTAATACAGGTGGGTCTTGGCACATAAGATGAGCAGGATCATTCCTATTCCTACGCTGCTTCCCAATGGACCTGGTCCTGCATGGGGTGCCCTCCTGCCACTGTCCTGCGCTTCTGCCAGACCACAGCATGGACACTCATTCTGGATGCAGAAACCTCCTTCAAAATTTAAGCATACCACATCCACTGACTTCCCCTTATCTCTCGTGGCAGTTATATCCTCCAACAGCTCCAACAAATTACTTAAGCATGACCTCCCTTGCCTGAATGTCTGCCAGGTAGTCTTAATTAAACTGTGCATTCCCATATACACTCTCCCCACCACCCTGAGGAGAGGTTTCCAAGATTTCCTCATTTTGTGTATTCCCTTGGATCATCTATCATTAAACAGCAATAATGATAAGCAAAATGAAAAAGACAAGAATAGTTCTGCATCTGCAGAAAAATAGCACACACAAAATAAATAACTAGAAATCAGTTATTAGACCGGCCATCATGCCTCTCCCCAGACAGATCCTGAGATTCTGGACACTTCACTACAGCTACTGAAGTGAAAGATTTTCAAACACCCTGGTGATGAACATGGAGTAAAATCCAAAGAAAATACATTCAGAACAGGTCTTACCATAAGAAGGGAAATCTAAGTTGCTAAATAGAAGGAGGACCAGAAATATTGATTTTGCTTATGATTTAAATAACAGGAGCACTTACATGGAATCATTTTCAGCTTTCATAACTAAGAGACTCATCAAAGGCATTATCATCTGATAATTAGGCTTTTTACACTGCAGTTCTTGATTCAGATGTTCCAGAGTCCATAAAAAGCTTAAAAAAACACAACCCTCAATGTGTCCACTCCCCTTCCCGAACTGGTCCCCTGCTCTTTAATCAGTGTTAGATCTCCTGCCAGTCTGAGCAGGCGCTGGAGAATCCTGCAGCCACAACTGCACCCAGCTCTGCAAAGGCAGAGGGGCAGGCAGAGCTCAGATGCTGCAGTACCCAAAGGAAACACCTTCTCTTCGAGGCGAACTGCTCTGGGAATGGTGATTTTGTAACACTGGGAACAGCCAAAGGACAGAGACTGAACCTCCAAAGCTCCAGTCACATCAGTGGGGCTGTAACACAATGGCAGCAGCATCCTTGGCCCCAGGAGCCGGCCGCAGAGCGTTTAACATTCAAAGAAGGTGAGCAAGGTAATGTAAGGCGCAGGTTTATTAATCCTGTCAAAAAACAATTTAAGGAGATTTAGGATTTACACCAATCCCATGCCTGAATTAAAAAGATATTTCAAGTCATGCCTTTGTTTCCAGCTGTATTTTGCAGCTGACCTATTTCTGTTCATAATTAACACTGGGGTTTTGTTTTACTCCAGGATCAAGATATGTACGGTGAAATGACCTGGGTTGTGTTCGGACTGATGCAAGAAGATTGTTACCTAAATTCTGAGTATAAGACTCTGCTGTTGCTGATGAGGGAGCAGGAGAGACATCAACTTCATTTTGTGATCCCAGCTCGACTTTACATAGCTCAGCACTCAAAGAAATGCTTTAACAGTGCAATGAAATCTGGCAGCATTTATGCAATGCACAGCACAGCAATGCATATGGAAGTCCACAGTGTCATCTCTGCAAAGTCATTTTTCAGAAGAGAAGTACACCCACAACTGAACCACACTATGAAAACATTCCTCCACTGCTACCTAGCCCAGAGAATGTTAGGCAAATAAAATCCCAGCTGGTCACACCAATGCTATCTCATTCATGTAACACAGGAGCAGCTGAAGATAAAAAAAACAGCTTTCAACTAAAACTAATGTTTTAATAATTCAAGAAACTACCTACTCTTACGTCTGCTGCTGGTGGTTGGTTGGCGGAGGACATCAATGTGAGGCAAAGGGTTAGGATGTTGGGGAAGGAGGCAAGAGGCAAAGAGATGGGAAAATGGAAGGAGGAGAGTAGAGGATAAACTTTGCCTCCTTAAAATAGATTAAAAAATCAGGGGATACTATGTTATAGAGCAATGGATCTAATAAGAGGGTAGTTATAGTCATTCACGGTGGTCTAGAGAACAGGAAACTCTATGTGAGATAAATGAATTACACCACAGTAAATGCATGGGTACATCCATTTTGGATCTGGACCTTGTACGTGCAACTGGTGTGAAACCACAGACAAGACTTGGTAATGACATCCGTGGTTTGTGGGCAGCACTTCCATTACACAGGCAGGATACAGACTCACTGCAGGCAGAAGACTTACTGAGATCGTCTAGCTAGAAGACATTCATTTTCTTACCTTGCATACAGCGCATCTATGTCAAAAATTAAAGAAGACTCGGGTACAGCTATCAATAAAGATGTACAAAAGTGAATACTATGCGCAAGAGGATTCTGCACACCTGAGGAAAAGGGTCACGTCCAGTCTTCCAAGCAGAATACCACACACAGTTACTTTGCTGGTGCAGCATCCCCAAAAGTCAGTGCATCACCAGATGCCATCGATCTGTGCCAGGTTGTGCAAGGTCTAGAGCCCACTTCCTACAGAAACTTGCCAAAAAAGAAACCCTTTTAGTACTTAACTTGAGATTTTGTTAAGATTCACTTAATCTGGCTTCTCAAAGTACATTTACAAAAGCAAAACTGATCAATAATTCCACCATTAAATTGAATTACTTTGCATGGGTAATTTGGGACAATACATTAAGTAAATGAATGACTAATCCTTGAAATCTACGTACAGTAGGACAACAGCTTTAATAGCAAATCTCTGCTGGAAGGAAAACCAGCAATTCAGACTCACTCAATCTACGAGGCAACTTATGAAAACCAGAAAACAATCTGTTTCATACTGGAAGCAAACGGATTAGCTTTAAAAGACACCAGCGTAGCAATTTATAGCTATTACAATTCTTTTGACAACATAAATTTCCAATTTCAGCAGCCAGAGTAGGTGAAGCTTTAAGCACAAAGAGCTCATTGATTCAATATGTCTCTGCAGTTTAATTCTGAAAAATCAATCACCGTGCATTTCCTCCAACACTTTTTTTTTGTAGCATCCTCCTAAACAATTTATTATTATTGCTTATTGCTAAAATAGAAACGGTGATTCCACCACTCTCAGGCCTATTAAATCATTATTTAATGCTGCGTGGCTGCCCTCCTTACATAAAGGGATAGATGGGTTTATTATGAAGAACATTATTACTAAACATTTCTCAGTTGTGTTTATAGTTGGTGGCTATTATTTTAAGAATTCTCTGTTTTCTTTGAATAGATTTCCCGTGCCCCACCTAAGTTGTGTCGAGCTCTTGGAATCACCTCTGAGGGAAAGGGTCACTTTTGGCTTATGAAGTATCCCTGGGAAAAGCCAGAAGCTATAAACATGAATTTTTCATTATATTAATTGTCCTAGTTTAACTATGCAACATGACTCAAGATAACCGAACAGAATTTTAATTGTGTGTGAAATATTCAGTTTTTATAATCCCCTTTCCTAACCTTTTTTATACTGGAGGGAGCTTCTGCCAACAAACACTGCCTCTTAGCTCATGTTCAACTTTCTTTGTAATTCACTTTCCTGACCTTTTATTTTGACATTTTCACCTTATATATTAATTTCTGCCTCCACTGAATACTGCAGCATTATAATTACTTACATATAAACCTTTCATCACATCTTTCTTTGGACTTTGTTAGAAGATGCTGTATATCAAATAACAGCAAATTTCCCATTAATCAGCTGGCCTTTGAGAAGAACAGGCTGCCAGCAGCCGAGAGATGATCACACCTAGAGCCTCTGCGCCGCCGAGCATGGGCCAGGGGAGCCTCCTGCTTTGAGAGAGCAACACGGGGCACCCAAAAGAGAGAAACCAGCCTTCCCAGACCTCCCATGGCGCCTGTGGACGTGTCCCCATCCTTGCCCTTGCCCAGCTTTAGGGCAGCAATAAATTAAGCAGGACATCGGGCACCCTGCCTGCACACCCCCGGACCCCACCGCCCCAACAGGAGTTACCTTTCTCATCCTGCTCTCTGCATTAATGGAGATTGTGGGTAATTTAAACCACATTTTCCAGTGAGTTTATTACCCATATCAAGAAAAAACCCACATGAATCATGCAGGGATTATGGTGTATTTTTATCTGTGGCATATCCACACACAATCTCTTCAAACGGGTAATGTGCTGTGACACACTGAAACAGTCACATTCCAGAAACGTTCTTCTCACCTGGTTTCCACGCTAGAAACAAGGAACAGAAACTGCACAAGGCATAATTCAGGTGATCAGCTCAGGTGTCCATTGGACCTGACACCTCCTAAAACCATCCCAGCGATGCAGCTAAGTCGCTGCCGCAGTAAGGTGCCATTCAGCAAACAGCGCTTTGTGCATCCCCGTATGCACCAAACCGCCACACCGGGGTCTGACCTGCCTCACCCGACCAGAGGAGACCTGTCCCATTGTCAACAAGCAGCCGGTGCAGGAGCTGTTCTCCATGGCATCTCTGATTCTTTGGGATAGAGATGAAAGCCTCCAAACTGCCCAGGTGACTGCAATATCCCACAGTGATTTCCATACACCAGCATGGATTTCAGCCCTCCTCTACCATGCTGGCTCCTCTTCTCACAGCACAGCGATGTTTAAAGTAGCACCTTCCCAGGGACAGGAGGGTGTCAGGATGACAACCCACAGCAAGCAGGAGAGACACTTAATTCTCAAAGTCCCAGCCTAACTTCTTTTTAGTCCTGTTCCATAAGATATCATAAAAAGCATTTAAATTTTTTCCACAGCAGCTGCCTTCAGAAATTCTCTTGAATGTGACTGCTCTAAATACAATTCCAGCCCTTTGGGGTTTTTAATCTTTTAGTTGCACTGAAGGAATTGTAGGACCTTCACAGCTGTCACAAATTTTTGATACCTAGACAAAAGAGATTTTCAAATAACGCATGCAAGCAGCACAGATGTTGTTGCACTGTTCTTCCAGCTTCCATTCGGCCAAAGCCTTAGTTCTGTTATTTACCATGGAGACTAGTGAAAAACTAACCCAAATATGTGGGTGAATTGAAGTAACCTTGTCAGTAGTTCTGAGAAGCGGGTCTGTGCTCGGCAGAGCAAGAGAGACAGGAAAACACACCAAAGCCATTTCAAATATCATACAGTGTGAGCTGCAGTCACACCAAAACTATGCGCCAGTGGAAAATATCCACAATTCTGTTATCCATCCTTTTATTTTACTAGCTAATAAAGATATAACCCAATTGTTTGCAGGCAGACACTGCTGAGTATTCTTCATGTAGAGATGTTAAGTCATTATCTAGTACCCTGAACATTAAACAGACTGAGAATCTGGAGAGATGCTTGACATGCCGGATAGAATTGCGGAAGAAAGAAAAAGAAAGACACAACAGCTGATTATGTACACGCTGCCATATATTAAATACATGTTCTGGACTATAAAATTATATAGGGGCAACATCACGAAGATGTTCACGGGTTGCTCAGCCTTTCTGGTTCCCATAGGCATTGCATATTTCTCTTCCTTCCTCTTGTCAAGGTCCTTTCTTGCACCCAGCTTAGTGCTAGTCCTTAAACAAAATCTCTGCTCTAAAATCTACAAGCACATTTTCAACTCCTGACACTAATAAGAGATTTTCCCACTAACTTAGAGAGCCACAGTTTCATCCTAATCTTTGCAAAATAACCAAAATGCAACTAAGAACATAAGCATTACTAAGCAGACATCATCTGTGCCAGAGATAATCCTGTTGCTGAGAGAACTGTGAGATATCTATCCCGTATTTTCGCTTTCCAAGACCACCAGAATAGTGTTTTGTTAGCACACTTGGAGATACCATTAGCTGAACCGACACGCTATTTTATTGGTCTCAAATTCAAAAGACAAGTCAGCTCAAAACTCCAACCACGGTCTTTGCTTCTAACTTGCTAGGAAGAAGTGGAGAGCTTACAATCAATGTCCCACTATTTTTTAAATACCATTTCAAATCTCTCTCAGCAGATTATTTCAAAGCTTGATTCCAGCTCACCACAGAGTGATGCTCTTGTGGAACTCCTGGTAATGGGAAAAGAGCAAGCAACACAATGGCTATTTATCAGAGCACATTGTAGGAGAGAACTTTGTGCCCATAAAAGCACAGCTGGGCCCCTTGGGTCTGTCCAGACACCAGCGCTGCTATTTAATCGCTGAAAGCTGGAGGAACATTCAGAATCCTGGAATGCAAGTCAGTAAATTAAACAAGTGAAGCTTTTCTCTTCTTTAACCATTAAAAGGAATTTTCAGCAAAATTCAGAAACCCGGGCAATATGGATGCTTTATTCCCAGCACAAGGAAATGGAAGCAAACCTTCCCCGGCTTGGCAAAGGGTGAACGACTGACTCCTTTCGGGGTTTCTGTGTGCCTTCAGTGCATACCTGCACAGCCTGGGGGACACTCCAGAAGTCACAGCTGCCATTCCATAGGCCGAGCCAAGGCTGGAACTCGGAGTGAAGCTCCAGCCATTTTCATATGAAGGATACAGTATGTCATGCCCAAAGTTACAAAACCTCATCTCTAAGAATAGTGTCCTGCCCTGAGAATGCAGAAGCAAATCTATTTTTTCACTTAAAACTTTAAATTAATCAAAAATTGGCCTTCCAAGACGCTTGGCACCACGTACTGCACCAGATATTTGCTCTTTCTGACTGAACAATTGAGCTTTTCTCTTTGGCCTTCCCACTTACACAGAACTCGCATCTTACCCATTTTTTATTACTTTGCTTAATAAATATGAAGGAACATTTTCCTCTGTTATTCTTCATAGATAAAAGCCTCCTCATAGAGGAACTCAAGCAAATACTTCTAATCACACCGATCAGCTTTATACAGCAGTTTGACACAGGCTGATTGCCAGCGCTATGGGTATCACCGCTCCTGCTGCTGCAGGGAATTCCAAGATAAACCCAGATCCTTCGGAAAGGCTACATTCCCCTACAGCTCTACAGGACAGGTTTTAAGGTCCACAAATTATATCCTGTCACTAGCCCAATGCTTTGTCACTTGGCATAACAGGACACTTGCAGATACCCGGACAGCGGATGCTCAGCAGGAGGCCAGGCTTGCTTTGAAGAGCTGCCCCCCTCGCGTTGCTCGTGGCAGGAGTCGGAGCAGCAGTTGCAAGGAAAGGGGCAGGTGGCACCTCACAACAGAAATCTCTGCTGTCTTTTCCCAGTACTGTTCCAAGGGAAAAATACATGTTTTATGCTTCCTTTACATTTCTGTGTCTTCACTCGCTTGGATTTCTTTGAATTTAATCTCATTATCAGATATATCTCATTTTTTGTTACTCCTAATTTAGGGATAATTACATCACCCCTAAATTATATTATCTTTTTAGATTACTCCCAATTGTAACTTCAATATACATAGTCATTTTTGGCAATGTGTTCTTACCAATCAAAAATTACTCTGGTTCTTTTCTACCAAAGTTGGGAGTAACTGACGTCTGTTACATTGGTGCTAGAGAAAACCAAGGTTAAACTTATCTAACTCGAAACGCAGAAAGATGCTGTCTGTGCGGCTAATGAGACACTCTTTAAACCCAGGAATATATCCTGTGCTATCCCAACCCCACATATTAACTGAAAGTTGGCTCAGTAACAGCATAAGCATTTTGTTTTGTTTAGTGTCGGAATGGCCTCCAGTTAAGTGCAGTAACAGAGATTGTATTCTGCACAGAGGGTAACGAGCCCTGGGAGAGGCATACACACGGCTGTCGCCATAAAGCAAAACTGTCTGCGCGAAAGTTTGTTAATCTCCGCTATGAGACATTTCCATTTAAACATGTTTCATAAAGCCACAGGTTCGTTCTGCCAAAACCAGGCAGCTAGACCGACTCGTCAGCAAGCAGAGCCGCGGAAGACCTCAGTCTCTGTTTAACGACCGTTTCAACAAAACTTGCATTTACCAAAGACCAACAGCAAATCTTGTTCTGCACCGTTTCCCAAGCCAGATACCTGCGTCCAAACCTATGCACTCATAGACTTTTCTCTATTTTGCTACAGAAGCAGGGGGTAAATTCTTCAAAGACCTGAATACTCATGTATCAGTTAGAAAGAGCACTCCAAAATCAACTGATTTTTATATTCATCATAATATTCAACAAGATCCTTAACACTGACTTTACAGTAAGAGATGCTATAAATTTAAGAGACCGAATTAAGGAATAAACAAGACAGAGGAGAAGGCTAAAGCCATTTATTACAAATACACAAAAGAAAAATCACTACAACTTCTAGAAATGATAGATTACATTTTTTTTTTTCAACAGACCCTGAAGGTCAGTCGATTTGAATGACTTTGGAAAAAGGGAACACGTTAAGTCTGAAGCTAAAAATCCACCGCCGAGAACGTCTAGACAGCGAGTCTTAAATCTCACTCCTAAATCAACTGAGCTGCAGCTCAGCCGTCCCTGCCATGTCGTCATGCCGGGTGAGAGACAAGTCTCGGGAAGGAGGAGTCCCCAAACACTGCCACAAAGATGAGCTCTGAGCACCTGGGGCTCTGCCCCGAGGGCAGGTGACAGCCCATCCCTTCCTGCAGCAGAGATGCTCTCTATAAACAGTACCATCTCGGGGTGGGATTTTTTAAAGGAGTCAGTAATGTTCTGCCTGAGCTTCCAGGTGGATTTAACAAGTACATCTGCAGCAGTGAAAGCAAAAGCAGCAGTCAACTTTTTAATCTACAGATCTCAAAATACCTACCCAAAAAAAAGTTATATCGTTACACCATGGTACAGAGAGAGAAAAATGTGGCCTGGGGAAGGGAGGTGACCAAATAGAGAGCAAACGTCCCAGCCCAGGGCCACCACAACTTCCCCACCTCCACCACTGCCATGTTCTCTGAAGGTGCCCACTAGCTCTTCTCCACCTTTAATAACAGCAGATCTTCCAGTTTTTACTCGTTTCAGGTATAATCTGAAAGCAGCCTAAGACAACTCAACATCAAAAGTTTAGCATCTGTTTTTCCCCATGGAAAAGAATATACAACTCCTTTTACTAATTTCTAATTCCACTGGCTTCCCAGACCTCCTTCCGACTTGGATACAAAGTTGTGTTGTATTTTGTACACCAGAGGGTAAAAGCTGTAAATTGTATCACTTCTTCCTCAAACATGATTTATCAGACTCAGCTCAGCTTGAGGAATATTATGCAGGGGAAGAAGAGTGATAAATGCCACTAATGACTGGCCTGAGAACATGCAGGATGCAACAGTGGTATAATGAATAGTGTGGGACTCCTACCTCCTGGTCATGGCTTTAGACCATTAGACAAAGATAATGGTTTATGCTACAACAGGTTCAGATGTCCTCCATTCTTTTGTTTAATCCATGAAAAATAGACTTAGCAGAAAAACAGATATGCAGGAACTCAAAAATTTTTAACAGAGAGGTTTTTCCTTTTTCCTCCTTTTTCTTGTATTTGTTCTTTTTTTTTATTTCTCCCTTTCATTCATTCCTTTGCTTGTTCTTCCTCCTCTCCCCCCTCAAACACATCCTTTTTTTGTTGTTGGGTTTTTTCCCCCCAGATAAAGACCGAAAGAAGTCTGATGTGAAGCCATCATGACTGAGCCTTAATCTTTGCTAGTCCTTGGTTCAACTCTCTCTAATTTCAGAAAAGATCCCGAAGCTAATAAACAATTAAACCACAGAGGAAAGCCACCTGGAAGATGTATTGCAGACAGAATTAAACAGTGACTTCTATTTTTTTTTTTTTTTTTTTTTTTGGCTAAGCAGCCAGAAAATGCAAAAATATTCTGCGGACTCTGACGGCTTTGGGATTCATGGGGTGAGACTCATGAATTTGGGAGCAACTGTATGCAAATAGCAATAATTTTGCATAGGTGTTCCAGTGAGGAGGAAAATATATAAATAATAAGAAATAATCTTAAAGAATAACTGGGGATAAGGGGTGGTGCAGAAATCAAAATGTCAGAGAATGTCGCAGGCAGAGGGTAGGTATGGGAATAGCAGATCCAGAGCAAGTCTGCTGGAGATGTTAAGAGCTGGCAAAAGATCAAAGCGATAAGAAGCAGGAATGGAAATAACCTTTAATTCTGTGCCTATAAGAGGACGTGAAAAAAAAGGTTGCAGCAAAGGCCAGCCAAGGTAACATGGAAAGGGGCCTAGTCATGCGCTGGGAGCTCTGCTCCTCTCAGTCCAAATCTAAGGCTTTTGTCCTACTTTAAAAAGCACTCCGCTAAAAACATAGCCCAGAAAAGCTCTGAAACAAAGCTGAAATACTTTGTTGGTTTTTTTTTTTTTAGTAAGCCAAGGTTTTAATTGCAGTTTTCTAACTCTTCAGACATCCTAGCTCTGCGAAGATGCTTTTTCACTCCTTTTCCAGATGTGGAGGGAAGCCTGTTCCGCTGTCCATAAGGAGCACTATTTATGGCACCATGTTTAATTAGGTGACACGGTCAAATGGCCAAATCCTGCCTTCCCTCCCAGCACCCTATTACACCTCTGAAGACATTCAGAAAGCAGTTACTCATCAGACACCAGCTCCCTCCTGTTACTGAGAAGCTGTACACAGCCCCTACTAACCACTATTTGCTTACTAAGAAGACATGCAATGGGTAAATTATCTTTTCATTTGAAATCTGGTCATTATTGCTTTGCTACAGAGCAGGTACAAACCTGCCCAGGTGCTCCACCAGCGCAGGTCCTACAGCCCAAGTCCCCTTCTTGGAGTGCACACAAGCTCAGCCAAACCCTTATCTATTGTCTTCAAAGCGGAGGAACGCAGCTTTGCTGGAGCACAGGCAAATGCTGATCTTCTCTGAACTTGAGCCGAGTTTTTCCTGAATTCAGAAGAGTGCATGGAACTGAAACAGAATATAACCTCTGATCCAAACATGCTTCTATCTTTGAAACACCTGTTTCTACCTTCCTCATCCCCATCCCAAGGTGCTAAATCACTGCCAGGGAAGGTCTGCGGATTTTACAGCTTGGTCCAATTTAGAAATCCCAGAAAAATCTTAACTTTACTAAAGTAACAAACACAGTTTTGCAAAACTTGAGATGCTTCAAAAAACTTGGCTAAAACCTGAAGTATCACTGAGCTTTTGAGCAGTATCCGAACTGAACCACAGAGAAAAACTGAGGTTTGTTCATCACTAATTAAGGGCTTAACTGACATTACCAATGCTTAGCATATGTTCCTCCCTATTAGCTTCCAAGAACAACAGGCCCACAAGATTATTTTGAGCTTGAGTTGAAATAAGGTCAACCATACCTTAGGCCAACAAAGTTTTCCAGAAGGAACAAACACTTTGTTTACTCTGAAGTCAATTCTAAGACACAAAGTGTTTACCCAAATTCAGCACACACGGCCACTGATAGCCACATTTCCAGCAAACTGAATTCAGCTTTATTCTTACTCCTTCACTTCAGCTATTTCAATTTGCTCATATAAATCTGAATGGTGATAAAAGATATTATAATAATGCCCATTCCATTCCATGAGCACGTTTTTTCAAGTTGCAAAGTTTTTCCACAAGATTCTGTACACTATTCTGCTGGTTATAATAGGGCTGATATCCTGAGTACCTGCACGATGCTTTCTCTAATGCACAGAGATGCAATACACAATATGCAATACAATATACAATATGAGCAATATGTATTTGTGATAGGAACTACCTACACTGAGCCCTATCAGAGACCTCAAAAAGGCTAAAATAGGGCTCTCTGTAGCACAGAACTTGCTCCACAGAAAAAAAATGAATCCTAAAGTGGATTTCTTGCCATATTATGGTCTAAAACTACACAGTGCTTCCTAACATCCTTATCTGAAGGCACATATGGAGTTCCAAAGAACTTGCTATGATGCTTTTATATTTAAAGGTTTATATGGTCAGAGGCTCAGATGTCATTATTCAAGAGCACATAAAATTTCAGAACTGCAAGGCCCTATGGAAAATGTCAAATGCAGTTAGTCTCATTTTCACTTAATTTTTTATCATCATTTCATCAACATCATTTAATGTTATTGTTTGTTATACTGGGAAAAAATATCACTCCTATTTTTAAATTGGAACACTCAGTTAATAAAACAGTATATTTATTCCTTAAGTTTTAAAAATCAATCTGGTTCCTACTCAGGCCAGCAGAAAACTCAATTGATTCCACTGGGAAATAGATCAGGCTTTCAAATACATACCAAAAAAGTAAGGTTTCCTACAGAGGTAGAATAAGTCTATCACTGAAAGGACAAAAGCCATCAGGTGCCAGCTCTCCTGCAGAGACTGGGTGGTGGGATGGGGTGGGACAGGAGGTTCAGGGTCACCCATCTGGTTCAGGATCACCCGGCTCCAGTGCAAGGGAAAGGGCTCAGACACTTTTGTAACGCAGCCCAGATTTGGGCTGAACCGAACAAAAGGAAAAATCTTATCATTTCCTTCAGCATCAAAAATTTCATCACTGAAAGGTGCTGCCATTTATTTAGCGATGTCCTGCCACATCCGGGTTTAATACACTTACGGCTGAAAGCCTTCCAGCCCTCCCCACCACCACTCCAGTCTCTTTTGCTAGAAAACCAGTATCGCTGGCATAAATAAATAGCTGGCACCAGGCAGACTTCCATCCACTGTGAAAAGGTCAGACACATCCCAGATTATTTTTAGTGCATATTTAGGGCCCATTTGGGCTTGATTTATGCCTCCTTTTAATTCTGAGAGTTAAGAATAGCACAAAGTTACAGTCCTTTAAAACTCATTTAGGAAACATCTAAATGGAAAACCTAATGACCTTGCAGTGACCCAAGATGGATTTAAGTGTGATTAGCAACAGAAATGAAAATTCATTTTCTCATGATAAAGAACAGTCGGCCTCATCATTATGATTTAGTCTTAAACTAATTATATTTATAGCCTTGCTGGTGTTTTACGCCATGTCTGGCAAAACAGTTTTATTTATCAAAATCCAAACACACCCTGAGTAGGTGGGATCTTCTCAGGCAACAGGTGCTTTTTCATGACTGAAACGTCTTCCATAAGCCTGAGCTCTCCAGCCACCATGGATCAGCACTTTTTGCAAACGAGGCCTTTGCAAAAACAAATTGAAATTCAGCAGCTACCTTCAAAAATGTAGACCACCTGCTGCATTCAGTGGAAAAATAATCAGGATGCTGCTTCTCAGATCTTCAAGCAAGCCAAACTGGCTACAAAAAATGATTTCGCTTCCACAGACTGCCAAAGACAACTGTCTGGTGTAAGAGATGATCAGGTGGGAAGTTGCTCCTGTGAGGAAAGACTATGAGCTAAGGACTGCTTAAAGGGACTCAACCGCAAGAACATCCCAGGACACAGTCCTTCGTGAGATAGAGAGATGTGCTGCTACCTTGCTCTGGCCAAATTCAGATTCGAAGAAGCATTGTGTGTGTGTATATATACATATATATATATGTATATATGTGCGTGTGCGTCCAGGAAAGAGTCTTTCACCCACTCAGAGCAACAAACGCCAACAACCTAAAAATCTACCACCAGAGACTTTACCTGTCTCACAGAAACTGTAATTGCTTTCATGGTATCACTGACACACTGAAACTCTGTAACCTACATTCCAAGCTGTCAAATCTTGCAGCACACTAATATTCACAAAACCCAACATACCTCTTTTCTCTCCATATAACATACCCTATTTTCACTAATTAAACTACAGAAAATAGAGGCATTTTAACTGTCTTCTCATTTCTTAGACACATTTTGCTTTACTTGAAGAAAGTATTTTTTATCTCCAAAAAATAGATTAATAGGAGGTTGGCAAATTTATATGATGGAATACAGACAAGACCTTTGTTAAAAATGGCATTTCTAGCAACAAACCAAAAAGTGTTTAATATAAAATTTTGTTTTCACATACCCACAGCAAACATAGCCGTACTGCCCTCCCATACTGCCAAACATTCTCCTGCAACTTGCATCATGTAAGTCATGTCCTTCACTGAAATTCACGGCAAAACAAGTGAGCAGAACACTACCGCTTATTTGGAGGCCTGGATGGACTTAGGTCATTATCTCACTGAGTTCGTGCACACAGGGAAAGATTCTGGTGATCTAACAACGTGCAATCCATTTTCCAAACTAGTGGCCTGATGGCCTCAGAAATCCACCACATCTCCCTAAAGCTGAGGTTAAGTAGAGAGAAAAATAAAGCCAGTGAAACAGATTTCTGGCAAAATGAAAGGGAAAGTAAGGGCTTGGCTGGCTGCTGCCACTCATTGACTGGATGTTTCACCAGGAGGCACACAAGAGAAGAGATCTGTACATTAATTGGGTGGCATTGCAGCTGAGTTATGTTTGGGGGGGTCTTTAAAAGCAACCTGCTGCCAGGGTAAGGAGCCTCCTCATTTCACCTTCAACTAATGGTTGCACACAGTGCAACTGGATACACAAGCAATACTCACCCGTTTTAGCATTTTAATAGCTCTTTATGGGTAAATATGACAAGCATTTAAATATGACAAGCATTTAGGAAGTTGCCCTCTTGGCTGTGTAAGCTTTCATAATTCAGCGATACTAGCTGTCTGGAATAAGAAAGAGAAGCTGCAGATTTAACTCAGAAAATGAGATGGGGTGTTTTGTCTTTATTCCTTTCTGGACGCTGTCAGTTCTGTTTGATTTCTCTGTCTTTTCAGTAATAATCAATGGCCTTTGCACGGTAGTTCCAGGAAACTGGCCTTTGGGTTGAAAACCTACACAAACTTCATGCACCCACCCCAGTGAGGAACTCTTTATATATCTTCCTGTTTGCGTATTTGTTGCACAATTTGTTGCTTAAGGAACATCCACCCACGACTTCTGGTAGGAAGGTCAAGTCACTCATGTACAATTTATGAGGCCTTACCTTTCCTAAGCTCCTTTCATCCTGGAACCTGTCGTATGAAAGGTTTGGCCTATAAAAACTCTACGTAGATATAGTAGAATTTCCCTGACGTGCCCAGCTTCACGGCTGTTGCTATCCTTACAACAGTCCCTACATCTCTTACACACCTTCGCCTGCAGACAACCCAAACTAGGTCACTGTCCTCGCAGTGAGTCATCCTGCCTAACTTTAGCATCTGATGCAGCTAGCTGTTCAGGAATCTACTCACCTTAGACCCTATAAATAGTCAGCAAAAGAAAAAAGGCATCTCCAGACCGTGATTCAGAAAAAGACATCAACCTAGATGCTCTGAGTCCTTTTCCAGAGGATTTTCTCTACGTCTGCTGACTACATAAGATGGAAGCCATGGGATGGGGGTGGGCAGCTGTGTGTCAGAGCTGGTAACTATGTGGGATGCCTTACTATTATAGTGAAAGCAAAACCTGATATTAACCTCCATTTTAAACTCTTGACAGCAGGCATAGACAGATCATTTTCTTGTAAAACAAAATCCAGAGAATCCATACGTAATAACTGCACTCACATACTTGCACTTCTTCCATGCCGCCGGCTGATGCTGCCCCTGCTCCCAGCTGCTCCAGTGGCTTGGGCTGCACTGGAGCCTCACACTGTGCACTACTTCGGGCAAAACAGACTCCCACCACCCGCTCCAACAGCCTCAACAGCTTCCCCCACCGCAGAGAAGTTCCTCCCAGGCCCTCTCCTACTCCCAAAAGCTCGCTTAATGGCATCATTTTCTCAAAAAAACCCAAAGCCCATTTCTGTGCTGAAAAATAGTGTCCCAGTTTTCACAAGCAGCATAACAGGAGGTAGAAGGAACTAAAGCTCAACAGACAATCTCTATCCAGCCCACGTTTGCTTTCACTGGATAGATGTTAGTACTTTGCAATTGTTTTCATTCACAGCTTTGAGTGGGGACCTTAACTGGTGTGTTTGATTTCATGTTATATCGTGAAAGCAAAATTTGCCCTTTTCAACAAGCTGAGACATTGAAGTATGTTTTCAAAGAACAGAATATTCAGAAAGATTTAATTAAAGTTTTTTCAACCAGTATCTGTGATTGTTCTCAGTGATGTTTCCGTAATCTCAAGTCCAGCAAATTTTTACAACCGCTGCTGCATAACCCAACCGACTGAAACACTGGGTAGTTAGCAATGTGCCATTTAGCTAACAACTGTACGATAACTTGCCTCACTCTGTCCAGCCTAGCAGACATGATTTATTTTTTCAGTGCTTTTTCATCACACCACTCAAAATACAGGCCATGGAGGCTCTGTCTTATGGTAAATTCTAGTCTCTGTTAAAATGTCTCAGAAGACAAATACCTGCCCCACCCTGGGACTGTAGCACTGATTGTCACCAAAATTTCTAGAAACTTATCAGGGCAAAGAAAAACCTCAATGACTAAATATTTTACTGCATAATCTCTTGATATTGCCTTTTAACAAACAAAATTTCTTGAAATAAGGGAAATCAGTCAAAGAAGCCTAGACTGGCATTTATTAAATACCACTTATCCACAGCATAGACACTGATTATTTAAGCCTTCTCCAGCAGTCTGGTGCTCAAGAATACCAATGATTTCACTGAGCTTTGGATTAACTCCCACTGGAATTATTTCAGGAATCAATCACTGCCCAAGTACCCATCAGAAAAGACCTCAGATGGCTTCAAGTCCAGTAGGAAACAGCAATAGGTACAGATTGTCCTTCAACTCTCTAATACAGAAAAATAAAAACCCCACATTTAAATAGCATTTCTAAAGCAGCAGTGTCAAAGGTTGTCTCAGCTACAAAGGTTGCTTACTGGAAACAAAGGTTGCTTACTGGAAATGCCTTAATTGATGCTTGTGCAACCTTAACCCTGGTCCCCAGTGCTTATCTATGACTACAGATTTTAACAAGATGCTCACGTACTCTTTTTTCCACTGAACCCCTGACCACACAAACTATAAGCATGTGCAGACATGAATCAGAAGAGAGTAGTGAGTAATTTTCTGTGAAATTTCTTTTATCACATGTTGCAAAAGATGAGAAGTGCGTTGAAAAGTGTCTAGGGAAGGAATACAAAGTGACGCGCTGGAGAACTGAACTCCGCTCTGTCGCAGGCACCACAAAGGTTTTTCTTTGCATGTACTACGAAGTATGCGCTCTTCATTCAGTAGCCATCTGGCTTGAAACATCAGCCTTTGATTTTCAAAAGCCTCAAGTCCTTCTATCTGCAACTGGGCAATACAGGTGCTCAGTGTGTTTTGAATGTTTGAATTGCTTTAAAAAAGGTGCCTCAAACGGGTCAGCCAGGATGCGAGGGAAGTTCAAGCTCTAACCACTGGTTACTCAGGTCTCTCCACTGAAAGACAGGGAAAAAACACTCTCTTCTGGCAGAGGGCTCTGAAAACAGATGCATTAATGGCTGTGAAATGTTCAGGCAGAGCAGTGATTAGCATCAGGGAAAAACCCTGGAGGAAGCTCAGTCATCAGAGCTGGGTCTGACAAAGGATCAGGGACGAAGGCATGAAGGGAGACCCTGGACAGCAGAAAGAAAACAAAATGCTGAGCAGATGCTCCCCTGGAGAGCCTTGTTTACTCTGGTTATCACATAGGACCTGAACAGCACTGCCAACAGCCAGTCTGGCTGAAGTCTCCAGTGTAACTTGGCCCTGGCAGACACCTGACACAAAAAACTTCAGCCCAAACCAGTAAAGCATGGCAAATTTTTAGCAAAATTATATCAGAGTTCAATAATAGGAAGCATCATGTAAACTCAGTGATAGCTGATACTACCCACTCTGCTTACAACTCTGCCATCTCTTAAGATAAACCACCAGCTTCAAACTGCCCACACAGAGATTCATTGAGATGCCCGGAGGAAAGTACCACGCTGCTTTGTTCAGGGGAAAGTGTGAAATTTATCATATGTCTTTTTTTTTTTTTTTTTTTTTGCTTTTGCTTTTCCCCTTGCTTCAGACTGACAAGTGCAAATTAGAATTTCACACCCAGCCTCAAGCAGGGAGCATAAAATTCTGATTTGGGGGATTTAGGTAGATTTCTCCAGGATTACACAGACGGCAGCTCTCCAAGTCAGCGCCACCGAGCCTGCCCTGCCCTGCTCTCTGCCAGAAACTTCTTGGTGCAAGTGTTTAACAAGGAGAAAATGCTAGTGTAGCACTAATAGCATTATTGCACTTTCATATTTCTATTTTTGATAATAATAATAAATATTGATACTTTTAAGTACCCTCAGATCAGTCAAACTACATGAACCATGAACAGACAGCTGGTTCTCAATGTCAGTGCAATGGGCCACTTACGGGGTGCTCAGTGATAACCAGAAGGTATTCACTTTGAGACATATAAAACTTAATACATTAATAGTATTGAACAGAGATTTTCTTGGGCTGATTCTAGAAACAATAAAGGATTTGTTATTTTGGACCATTTTTTTAGATATTCCCTGTCCTTAGAAGCCTGTTGCTATTTCTTCTCTCTCTGGAGGCCCCACTAATCTACTCCATGTTCTGGGAACGGCTGAGGACAGCAGAACTATTCCAGAGATGCTGACCTTGATCTCCTGGGCACGGTTATTCTATGACAACCTCAAGAACACTTCTGGCATTGCTAAAGATGAGCCATGGAAAAGAGTAATGGGAGACAGAAACAAAAATGATTGAGAAATTTTGGTATTGTAGAGGTACTGAGCAACATCATCGCCTTTGTTACCCTTTGCCCTCAGAGACCTCTGGAGACGCACAGTGAACATCACCTCCGTGTGTGTCTCCTATTTCCTTCACAGTTTTCTTGGACGATTCATTGGTCCTTGAGAAGTCCTGCCTATTGTTGTGACCCAGTGTCACTGTAGTACCAACAAAGAGCAGCAAATGAGGGAATAGTTTAGCAAAATTTATGAGACACACTTTTACATGCCAGAAGCGTACCATAACACTTGACCAAATGGGGGGCCCTGGGAAAGTTCCCAGTAATCTCAGAGGAGCCACAGCTTCACTCGTGTTTGATTGTCCCAAAATCACTACTGTCTGTTGGGTAAAAGCCTACATTTGGCACTGTAACATTTCTAATTGTCAATTTTTGACTTTCCAATTATTTCATTAAGCAAAAAAGTCATTATCCCCATTGCCAAACTACTGCAACACGGCAGTGCTGGACAAGAGAACACGTGTGGATGTTAGCAAGTGCCGCTCGCTTCTGGATTTTTCATTACCTTGAACAGTGGAGCTCCATTTTTATAACGTTAAATTCCCACCAGTTCCTGCTGACATTCATGATTTAACTGGCAAGGACCGCAGCAAGCTGCTGAGCAACCCATCTAAAGAAATAGGTTGGATATATTAGCTAGGAATTTTCTGGCACCAGTTCTTCTGTTTTGGTTAGTGTATACGGCAGCACAGACATTCAGTAATCTATTTCCCTCTTTGCAGAGAACAACATGCTCCCAATTTTTGGAGACAATCTAGCACATGGAAAATAAAGAGGTGGGACTAGAGTCAACTCTCAGTTGTGCTGGTAGGTATTTAGCGTCATCTCAATGAAGACAATGGTTTTGGAGAGTTTTGCACCATCACCAGTGTAATTGAGAGAAGTTCTTGGCTCAGTAACTCTTAAAAAGCCTTTGTATGACACAGACCTAGGAACTAAACACCTGCATTATTAAGGGTTTTGGTTTTGATTATACTTGATTGACTCTGAAATCTTTTTTTAAAGTCAATGTCAGGATGTGATGCCATTCCAACACCACACACCCACAACACTTCTGGAAGAGTATTCATTAAAGAAAATATGTCAGGACCCAATGTCAGGGCAGCGCTGCAGCATTAACAGCATCCTCCGCGTCTGAATATTGCTTTGTCCCAATTCCGAATCTCTAAAAACCAGCCCTGCTCAGTCAGGATGTTTTGATCACTGAGACTTACTTGGGAATACAAACGTATGAATAAGAGTCATTCCTCCTTCCAAACACCACTGAACCACAGCAGAACATGAACTCTGCTCAAGGACACACATTTACTCAGCCGATGACTATGTTGCCAAGCTGCCTACCCATTTGCTTTATTTTTCTTTCTTAAGAGCGTGGAAAGCTTTGTTCACTTAAAGGCGTCCTTCTGGCTTATTGTCCTACATCACTCACTCACCTTCTGGGTGATGGTTATCAGTATAAGCAACAGTGTGGGTCCTGGGATAAAGGTGCTGTATCCCAGGCAGAATTTGTCTTCCCACAGAACTAAGTTACACAACGACACGAGCGAGGTTGCATCATCCTGACTACAGGAGGTTACATTAGTACGATTTTTGTATTTAAATAAAGATGAAGAAAAAAAATAATCATCTACAGGAACTAAAAAGTACATCTTGATTGATAGATGGCTGAGACAACCTGATAACAGCTTATGTGTCTAGAAAACACTGGCACATGGAAGGGAAGGAATTTTTTTTAAGAAGAAAGTGGGGGAGGGTTAGCTACAAAGGATAGATTGTGAAAAATTATTAAACCTAGACCCAAGAAAACATTTTTAAGCAGTGAGATCATTTAGACTACAATATAGGCTCCAAGTGCAAATTGTTGAATTTCTTTCTCTGGAATTCTTCTAAATAAGTCTGAACAATGCGCAGGAGGGAGCGGTGGTCCAGGGCTCAGGCTACACTGAAGGACCAAAGAGATTGTTTCCATAGTAGAGAGAGGATACTGATACTGCTACACAACCGACCTCAAAGATCATTTGGCTTCTGAACCATAAAGGATGATAAACATCTCACAGTCTAACCACATTTCTAAGGTTTTTCTTACACTGAAAAATCATACATTAGACGGCACGCAGAGCAGCACGAGGCAGAGACAGATGCGAAGAGAGAGGAATCATTTGTAACTGTCGCAAAGCATCCCTCCGCGGGGAATCCTGCGTTTCTTGGGGCTACACAGAAATTATTAAGTATATTTCCTGCCCATTTGGTCAGAGGGAGTGAATATGCAGAATGGAAAATAACAGCCTCTCAAGACGAGTAAAATTTGAGAATAGCAACAGTCAAGAAACAGATTGGAAATACCAAGTCAAAACAGGACTTTCATTTTAATTCAGCAAAACATTATCAAACACTCAAAGCTAGGAGAAAAATACAGCCAAAACCAACTAATAGCAAGGAAAATGCCTTCAACCAACAGTCTGACTGAATGCTTCTCCACGCGCACGTAGAGAAAGGCTGGTATGTGTGAGTCTGTCCGGTCAAGAACTTAGAGCCTTCATGATAAATCATTTGTGCCAAATTTTCAACTTCATTTTTAATTTATTTTCCTTCAGCTAATTATGCATTACTTGTAAAATTCAAACTACATTTCACTCCTGCTTTGATAAGAATGGTTATAAAAATCAAAATAGGCTCTGATTTTGGCCAAAATTTATTGTATTTTTCCAGAGGGTAAAAAAAAAGAATAAAACCAGAAACAGAAAAAAAGAAGCTATACCTTTGTGGGTGGCCTCCTGCAAAACTGGCAAAAGAAACCCACTGCTTTCCAGTTTCACTTCTATATTCAGGCATGTTTGCATAACTTTTGCATTTGGAAAGGATCTTTCATTTTTCAGGGGAAGATGGTTCTAGTAAGAAAAAAAATCTTTACGCAATAACAAGTTCCTTTTGTATTCTTCATTTTTAGTTTAGCAAAGAAAGCTTCATCTTGTTGAATAACACAATCCAAAAACCACTGAAACTTGATTCTTATCAAACACAATCCTAAACACAAGCTCTTGAGAACAGTACATCCTTGAAACTAAGGTTTTGACAGTAGTTGGTTCATCCAGGTTTCCTCCTACTTCGGCTCTTTATCTTCCCAGAAATTTTGCCCAGGTGGAATTAGAGAACACTGGCTGTTTGTCTCACATTTCTAGATGTCCAGATGTCTGACCAAGCTACCGGTGTTTTGGACCACTCCACCATGGAAGAGCACTGGTCATGAAGTAACGAACTCCGTAAGTGCAATAAATCTAGTGCAGCTGCAATGTACTGGAGCCACACACGTACCCAGCGTTCTGAGACGCCCTTCAGTGCTGTCTCACACGTGCAGAGCATGCTCTAAAATCTCCTGAGCACACGCAGCAAGCAGGACACAACTGGTATGTACAGGGTTTACAGTGTATAGGTGGACCAGTGGTGCAGGGCACGCACACCGAGTCCCCCACATCTTGCCTATGAAGTCCTACATGATTTGGACACTGCACATTCACTCTGGTCAAAGCACACATATATCCTTGTTTGGAAAACCCTGGACAGAATGGTGACACCCAGGGTCTAACGGATTTGTCCAAGTCCTATTAAAATGCATCAAAAATCAGGTGACACTGAAATTCTTTATGAAACTTGATGATTTAGCCGTAAGGATATATACTTCTTGCAAGATACAGCTAAATCAGCAAAGAACAACACTTCAGATTGGAAGGCAGATTGGAAGAATCGAGTTTTTTGACACTGCTTAATTAAGCTATGCTGCTTTTCGCACCAGGACTGCCAGCAGAAGGCAAAACATATTGCAAGCATACAGTTCTCTCTACAACCAGACACTAAATGGCACTCCTTCTTCGCTTCCTCACTTTGCTACGTGCCGTTCCACCTTGCCTACCAACCATCCTGGCAGGAAACCATTGTGCACTGAGCATGCACCAGAGCTGCTCTTCCCCAGGAGCAAGGTGAGCAGTGCTGCCGTCCCCAACCATCTGCCCAGGAGCCAACAGAGCCCCTCAGCAGGGACAGGGCACTACATGTCTATACTCTGGGCAGGACAGTTTTTTTCCTGGCAAAGGGCAAAAGCACAGAGCAATGAAAGCACCTGCAGCAGTGCTGTGTGTCTTCAGACCCCACTGCAAAGGGAGAGCGGATCCCCGCCTGGATTTGCACAGCAGCCCCCTCTTCCAGCCCAAGCTCGGCACTTCCAAGGGAAGGAAATTCACCCTGAGCTCTTGGCAGCATTTCTGAAACATCCTGTTAATCACTCTGTGGTTTTTAAGAGCAAAACGTGAAATGAAATGAAGTCCAAGGGCTTACCCTGACTTTGTCATCAAGGCAATTGTGAGAGGGAAAAACAAGAGCAGAGCAGCTAACGGGTGTACAGAGGTCAGAGCAGGAGCTTCAAAGTGTGGAGGTGCCTTATTGATTCTCCCTTCAGATCCTGAAACCAACAAAATTCCCTTCTTGACATCTTTTCTAAAAAGACTGAAGACAGTAATTTCTCCAAGGTATCTATAGAACTTGAAATTCATTTCAAAAAACTTGAGCTATTTACATTTATGATGAAGGAAGTGAGAAAGGTATTTGCACATGACAATGATTTCTGGAAGAATGGTGAGAGATCAATACTGCAAGACACTTTTGATGTTAAAGCGCAGGGAAGTGTTTCAATCCTTTTCAGCTCTATGAGAACTGAGAGCTGCTTTACTTAGATTTAATGGCTATTTTAAGGTTTGGGGAGCAAGGATTGTCTTTTGGTTTCGTGTTTTGAGACATATTTTTCCATGAGTCAAAAAGTCTCCTATTAACACAATGATAACAAATTCTTGCAATTTTACTATAAATTGAAAGAAAATGAGAGTACTGAAGGCCACATGCAACATGACACCTTGGTATACAGAGGTCAAAATTTTGAGGGAGTATGACTGGTTCCTTGAAAAAATATGGATGAGAAGCCTAAAAGATACTGGGATATCTGGGAAAGATGGAAATCACCAAGACATCACCCGGAGACCTAAGTTAGTCTTCGCTAATTGGCTTGAAGTGGCTCAGGTGGATGAGACAAAGAGAGAAGAACTGGAAGAACAAACCAGTAACAACTGAGCTGAGGAGTAAAAATTTCAGACTTATTACAGTTACACTGTAGAAGTTGAAATAGTTTTCGCGAACTGAAGAAACATCCAGAAAAACAGCCCAATGCCAATTCAATTGATTATTGAAATTCACTGAGCAGTTTTCAGAATACTGGAGCAGAGGGATGAGAGTAAGGTACTGCTGCAGGAACACAAAGCAGTGATTTTTGGAAAGTACTATGGGAAAAGAAGGCACGATGTATGTCCTGCAAACTGGATTAAAAAGTAAGTATGAATGGAATAGTGAGAATAAGCGCAGTGAAGTGCGTGTCCCAAAAGAGGGCTGTACAAAGAAAATTCGGAAAATTATTTAATCAGAAAGCACCAGAAGGAATGAAGGTGCAATTATTACTGACAGAGCTTATCAAAATTACATCCCAGCTCTGAATGCATCTGTAACAAACACTGGAGGAAGGCGTACCTGAGCAGGTGATAGGAAGGAAAACTGCGCTCATTAAAAAGAAAAAGGAGCAGCTTGCTCTGAAAGCTCAAGACATGTAACTCGGTCGCTTATGATCTGGAAGCTTCTTATCAGATTCATTAAAGACAAATTGGTCGAACTGGTTGAAACTAATGATGTGTTTCTTGAGATGAGGAAGGGTATCGACAAAGCATAAGTGGGGGGGGTAGAAAAATCAACTCATGGTGGCCCAGCTGCCAAAGGCAGAAAAAGACTCCGCTTGAATGCTGAGCAAATTATGTGAATGTGTAAAACATTGTGAAAAGACTGTGTGCTAAGCAATGAAAGCACATCTGTTGCAACTGTAATGTCTGTAAAATAGCACATAAACATGTACAATCTATGCATGGAAAACAGCAGCAAAAACTCTAAGAAAAGTGAGAATATTTTTCAAGGGGCTCTGATAATTTTTCGTGAACAATGAAAGATGCTGCTGACTCTCAACTGACGTAGAAGAGGTGTCAGGCAGTGAGGAACCACTTGTGTGGTTTCATTAGGAATACGTAGGTCCATTCCATCACATCCATAGATGCACTCCATCATTACGAATACATAGGTCATAGTCTCAGTTCTTACCATAGCTTCAAGTTACAAATTAATTTCACTGTGTTCAAATGAATCTCAAAGGAAATCATGAAACCCAGAAGGTACAAAATTAAGCAAAACAGAAGCAGAAAAGACACTTTGCAATTCAGGCAAATTCAGCCACACAGTTTCCCACAGCCTTGCACTGGGTCTGCCCCCACTAAACTCACTGGGAACTTGTCCAGTGTGAACAGAATCAAGTGCATGGCTTGGCTGAACTCTATCCACTTACCAACCAGTAATTTATTATTACAAAAGCAGTTCCCAGAAAACGCATTCGTATAAGGTCTGTGAGAATTCGCTATCACATAACGTGCATTGCCGACAGGGATTTTGAAAGAGACACTGTAATTTATTTGGTGGGAGCACCATTCCATCTCACACTGCAAAGACTCCGAGCTCTCCTTTAAAAACTTCAAAAAATTGAAAAGAAATAATCTCAAGGAAGAAATGTGGCCTTTTAGCTACGAGATTCTTTCTCCCAGAGGTTCTTGGAAATGCCCCCGCCATCACTTCAGAGACAAACAGGCTTTCCAGTTGTCTGACCTGAGACCCATAAGGACTGTAAATCCTACTAGCGCAATCAATCTTATCTATCTGCTGCAAATCTTCAGAGCTTAGACACATCAGTTTTCTTGCAAGGAATACTCTGCCCTTTGCCTGTGCTTTCCACCAGGGTTTCAACAGCACAGAAGACCATTTAATTCTCTTCAGGATGTCTGATAAGAGGGTCCCAAATGGAACAGCTGGAAATCAGGTATTATGGACCAGTAAACACCTCCACTTAGATCTAAGGCTTAACTAATTTAGGCCATGCACGCTTCCCACCCCCATCCTACCATCATTGCCTACAGCCAGTGTAACAGTAGCATGAAGGCAGCCAGGTGAGGCTCTCCAAGTCTGTTAGCACCTGTAATAAAAGCGTAATAGGAGTTGCTACAATATTTTCACAATCATCCCACCTCTATCACACATCCAGCTACAAATACAAACCACATCCACAGCCAAAAAACAGCAGAAACTAACCCCTTGGGGCTGTTACTTGATGTTGCTCACTGTCAGTGGAGTCTTACACAAAACTTCCACTTAACTTTCAGCCCACACTTTATTCCGAAGCTTGTGTTTTCTTATCTGCATTTTGTTGCTAAGCTGTTGTCCGTATATCTTGCAGCAGACTGATAGATTTTACCAGTCTTCCAAAAATATTCTGCTTCAGTAATTTATGACCTGCAGGTCAATATCTGAAACACTACAATGGGTTGCCATGGAAATGTCAATACCATCCGCTTCTCTGCACACATGTAATTGGGATATCTAAGAAAAATACCTGGAAATTTAGAAATTATATTCAAGTCATCTTATGTTGACTCAAAATCAGATTTTCCCCCTTTGTTATATTTTACACTGTAGACTGAGTAGCATTTTAGGGCTGCCTAGGACATTTAATACCCCTAGCTAGAGCCTTTGGGCTGCCTTTTTCTAACCATTTTGTAGTTTAACAAGTCTCCGGAGACTCTGCTTAAAAAAAACAAAGCAAAAAATACTTCAGTTTGCAAGTAGAATATAAAGTTAAAATATATTACTTTCAGCCTGCTCTTTTGTCAGCTTTCATAACAGGGATTGGGAAAAGGCTGAGCTGAACTGGCTGGAAGAGTGGCCAGCGAGCCTGTGAACAAGGATTCAAGCCCAGATTTAATCTATGGCTTTAGACAATACATCATTTTAAGCTCAGATCCCTCAAAGAACTGATTCCCCAATCCCCACAAAATCCATTTTTTAATGTATTGGAAAAAAAAAATCTGCTTTAAAAGCCACTGAACAAATATATTCAAGCCCCAAATATTGAGGGTTTGGCATACTCAACTTCACCATGAATAAATGGGTATGAAAGCACTGAGATGCAGAAAAGATCTGTGTAGAATGGGGACCAAACCTCTGCCCTACTCCACAGGGACAAAGATATGAATGACTGCGATATGTTCATTACTATAAAAACAGTGTCTCTCCAAAAAAGGAAAATCCTAGAAAGAAAGAAACCAAGTAGGACGAATGAACTCTGAACACTATGATACTGTGAAGCTCAATTAGACAAACAGAATTGCTGCCCACTCAGCAACACAAAACGCAGCTCACAAGATGTAATCCTCAGTGCCTGTTAATTTCATATATATAAATAGCCAGTCAAGGGTGATTTCTCATGTCATTATTTAGTTACTGGTGCTACCAGTCATACCAGATGCTTTCCTACAAAATGACCTGGCTTTGCTAACCTATGGAAGGATGACGTTTCCAAAATGTCACCACTTCCCACATCCAAAGACCCACTGAAAACCCCACATCACTTTAAACCGCACCGCCAATTTATTCCAAAAAAAAGAGGTCAGACTGAGAAAACAAAACAATGGTTGATATTTCTTTAAAAGTTGAAAAAAAAAATCCCTACGCCTCCAAGGTAAACCTTCTCTGCGGACTTCCCTGCTAAGTGCGCGAGGTGGTTTTTGACGGGAGGCGTGGGGATGGGCGTTTCGCAGGCAGCTGCTTCAGGCATAAAACATTTCTCAGTGTCTCTCACCATTCGCAGTTAGCGAACACCTTCAACAACTGCTATATGCCTCCACATGTACAACAGGAAAAAAGATCTCCTGTACAGGCAAACAGACATGGTACAAAGTGCAGAGATACCTGACAAGATTATAAGTTTAAAAAATTTCCACAGGTGGCAGTTGATAGAAACCACTATTAGGCTTTTCTTTTCAGGTTACTTTTAGAATTGAGTATGTCCCGTTTGCGACTCGTTCTTTGGATGAAAGAATCCTTCCTAAAACGTTCTGTAAATAATACCCTTATTTTTAAAAAGCTACATTTATTGAAGCAATGTTAAAATTAGAGTTACCAGGAAAAAAAAAAAAAAACAAAAGCCATGTCTCTTTTAAAACTGACAGTCTTTAGTGGCCAAAGCCTGCAAAATGGAGCAAAGCCCAGGGAAATGAATTTTCTTCCAAGGACAACTGTCTGAAGCCCAGCAGTGCTACAGAAAGTGATCCTTAGCACGGCGAGGCTCCTGCAGCCTGACAGCCTCCTCGCAGGCCAGCAGCGAGGCACTGCGGAGGCTGAGCCGCCAAGGACCGCGGCTCCAAACTCCTCCCCGACGCTTGGTCCTTCGGGATTTCTGGATGCCTTTCCTCACACATCCATCAGGCAATATTACAAAGGGCTGCTGAGAAACCTTCTCTGAAGAACTACCTACCTGTGGAACTGTCAGATCTGGAGTTGAAATAAAACCAATCTCTAACCCCCTCACCATCCAGATTGTGATTAATAATTTTTCCCCTTGAAAGCACTACACATCGCCGGGCAGGCGAGCTGTGCCAGATGGTCTGAGCACACACAGAGAGCTGGAACAAGTAAGTGACTGCACAAAACCTCACAGATAAAAGGAAGAGCAAAGATGCATACCAGGCTTTTAATCAAAGAACCTGCTGAAAAATAAAGCACATGGTGTTTAACCCATTAACAAGCACGGCAGTTCCAAGAGCCGTGCTACATCACATAGGAGAAGAGGAACCTCTTGGTCTGTAAGAGACTGCGTCCTGTGCCACCGGAATGGGACAGAGGACAAGGGAACCAGGTGCCGCTCCCTGTGAGGGTCTCTGAAGACATGCAGCCAGAAGAGGAGAGGGTCTCCATGGGCACCGAAGAAAAAATGCAATGATTTAGTTGCCTGCCTTGGCATTTTTTGCCCAGGCGACAGCCTCCAGCTGATGACTGCACCCCTTTCAGCAATGCGGCTCAGACAGCAACAGCCGCAGAGGGACTGCGTGACCGGCAAGAGAGAGAAGGACCAGTCTGTCATTAGCACAGAGCTAGACTGGTTTAAACTAATTACTAAAACATTCCCTTGTCTTATTATGATAGTAGAGTTTCAGCCATAAAGTATCAGGATGCAGGTCTGCGCAGGCAGCATTGCAGGTCTGAACTGGGCACCAGCATCACGCCATGACGGGGATGTGACACGAAGCCGCTGAAGCAGAGAGCGGTTCCTGCCCACGTGTGGGCCTTGAACAGAAATGGTTCAAATCCAAGAAGGCACCTCTATATTAACAAAATAATGATTATCTGGCTTGACAGTACATCAAAGTCCAAGTCAGACCTGCAGACAGAACACTTAAAATCTAATTCGCAAATGTTAGGTAACACAGCTTCTGAGGTTTGTATTCAAATGAGCAAAGACAATTAAATTCAAACTATTAGCAGCAAACATGCATGTGAGATATTGTGCCCACACACGATTTGGGACAAAATATTTTGAAAAGTAATTATAAATAATCATTTGAAACATGATCATTTAGAAAAATCAGAGTTTGAGCTCATAGTTTGCAGTAATATAGTTTCTGCTACTGCCTTAAACTTATCCCACTGTTTCTAAACAGTGTTTCTGCTTTACAGAAAAGCACAAATTTTCAAGAAGAAATTAATTTACTACTGTGCCAAAGTGCAGATTCAAAGCAACTGAAATCAGAAATTTTACTTGCTTTTTCCTGGCCTGAGATCCTCTTACCTTTTATAATTTCAGGAAAGCACAGGGGAAAGAAGACTCGCACTAGCTGAAATGAAAGTCAGCACTGCTGTTGCTTATTTTTCAAGGGAAAGTTATTCTTACCTAAAAAGTCCAGGCAGCCCCAAGCATTGCTCAGAGAATTCAAAACACAGAGAACACAAATAAATAAGCAAGAGTTACAGAACGGCTACAGAAAGTTATTACCCAATACAGGCTCTAGCTATAAACCAAGGCTCTGTAGACCAGGCGCCTAATTCATACCAACCACTGGGTTACTACAGGTACCCTCCCCAGCCTCCCACCGAGCTGAACACATGCTTTACTAAAGCGTGAGCATCAACGAAGCACATGTTTCCCTGCTCATCACTGCACGCACCAGGGGAAGAATCAGGCCCAAAGAGCTGCATCCCCCCCTCGCCGTATCTACAAAAGGCAGGTGAAATGCTCTGTATCCTCTCCGTCTGGCCAGTTCACCCAGCAGATAGTAGAGGCAAGTGGCGGGTGGCTACACTGCTGCGTCTCCCTGAGCCACGACTGCAGAGGGGAAGGGAGCAGGACAAGCAGTTGTGGTGATACCGGGAGATGGGGTTTGGGCAGTGGGAAGAACAGCCTTTAAAGGGAGCGGTGCATAATACAGTGATTAAATGCACTATATCGTTCATAACCCACCATATACATGGTGCATAAAGAAAACAGCTCAGGCATCAGCTAGCTGGGCTTTCGCATTGAACATGCCCAACAACGACTGCCTATGCAGCACCAGCTCTGAGGCACTGAAATACCCTAACTGGCGTTAAACTCATGAGCAACACCACGTTTGCTCATACGGACCTGCTTGGTGGCCAGTAGCCACCATGAATTAAATTAGTGCAGAGAAAGACCAAGCGATTTGTCTCTCATTCGTCAGGTGGGTCTCGCACTGCTGTGGAGGCAGTGACCCTCCCCGTGCCTCTTCTGCAAGCACCGAGATACCAGCAGCGCACAGCATTGCTTCAGTGGCGGCCACCGAGGAGCAGATTTCACACAGCTGAGAACAGTCAGAACCGGCTGGAATGCATTTTTAATCCTTGGACCACTTCACAAGGCCTCACATGTGGCTCTTCTGTTGCAAGAAATGACAGAAATTTAGATGTTTGAGGGATATCCATCTCCTTTGCAACTCTGGGCTTGCCCATTGCTTTCATTTGATGATGCCTGGAGCTTTTCCCCTGATCAAACCACTTTATCATCATTATCATGGACAGCAGGCAAAATTTATGCCACGTTTAGTCAGAAAACATTTTAAACAGAAGATGTTTATCGGCATTTTCTACTAGAGCTTATTTTAGTGACGCATACCAGATGCTATTTTGCGTATTGTTATTAAACACAGAGTTTGAATCCCATGGTACAAAACAGCAAACACTACATGCTACCCATATTTTTGAATTCTCAGTTCCAGAATCCATTTCCTAAACAGAGATATGGGTTGCAGAACACTTTCAGTTTGTCAGGACAGAATATTAAGGTCTTTCTGTGAACAAGTTTCTCCCCCTTTGTGCCTGGCAGAGACACCAGAACCCGCTGGATCGTTGCCATCCTCTGTCTTTCTCAGCAGGTTGGACAACATGAACACAGTTTGTAAATAAACAAACCCCAATAGAATGACACTTCGGGGAAAAACTCACCAGTAAATGTGAAATTGCAGAAAGCGTGTGGGTGTGCACATACATTTTCATAAGCAAAAACTCTTCGCACGCCTGTGGGCGGCTGCACACACTCACACACGCAAGTGCTCGCACGGGCTCCCAAGGCAAGGGCTGACTTAGGAACTGCTGCTCCAATGAACTCTGCTCTTACACCCGGCTGTTAACAGCAAGAAACAGGATCAGCTTTCAAGACAAACAAGGTTTATGTTACTCTTGTCCAAAAGGCAAATATTTTGTTCTGTCTTTCCTCCCGGGAGACTGAGAGGCTAAATTAAGGATTGTGAGATCAATGGATATTATAAGAAATAATAAAAATGAACCTTAATGAAATCTGTTGCAAAATGTTTTGTCTCTATAAACGTGTCTATAAACAAACAAGTGTTGACTAAATGTAAACATAAACAAACAAGTGATTAATCAAGCTTAGTTTCACATACCCCTAGTGCTGAATTAATTGACATAAAAATGTGAAAAATAAAATGAGCACTTTCCCCATGCTTTCATCAGTGCTTCTCACAAAAATTTTGCAGGAGTATTTGTGTGAGAACTGGGAACTGTTGTTTTATAGACCAATATCAGCTTTATTATCATTTTGTTATATTTAGCTACATTTGGTAATGTTCAGCTCCAGCTGTGAGCTGTTCACAGCAATCGCTTAGGAGAGCCTTACCATCATGTTTGAATTTAGTAGACAGGCTAAAATGGACTGACCGGTTGAGAATTAAATTAATTTTATTTTTACCTTAGCTAATGATACAAGCAAACCAGTGATATTTAAACAAGCACAAATAATCAAATTGTTTACCTTTAATTCATGCATAGCTGAATGGAAGTAACTAGCGCCGGTAACTTGCCTCATAACCAAAACAGAAACCCACCTCCATTCAGAATAAAAAATATTTAGCCTAAGGTAAATATCTGAATCCCACTGAAATCAATTTGACTGAAGTACCTGCTTAAAGTTAAGCATGCACTTAAGTGTTTACTCAAAGTCTACATGAATCTCAAACTACCTAATGAGAAAGGCGGGGACAAATATAGAAACTGAGCTTCTTGACATAATATTGTTATGTTTCTGCATTCCACATTCATCAGGAGTTTCTTAAAGGAAGGACCATGGGTCTGTGGCGTGGATGGGAGAGGGAGAGGACAGCTCAGCGCCAGGAATTGGACACGGAGCCAGCCCATGCAGCACCTCTCGGCTCCAGCCTCTCCCTGCTCCGCCGGGCAGCATCTGCATCCAGCTCTGCATCACTCCCTCCTGCCCCATCGATTTTACTTGTCTACAAGAGGATTTCTTTTCCTGGTGGAAGAAAACGGTGCTGCAGCAATTACAGCATTAGACGTCATGATAAATAATAATGAGAAAGTATTTGATGCACGTTCAACCATTCCAAAAGCAATTTTTAGCATCTGGGAAAAAGAGATATTTAATTAAGAGCAAAAATCCTTTGAAGCTGCAATATACCTTCCAAAGCAATCAAAAATTCAAAAAGCCCACTGTAAAAGTAGCCCACACAGCTTTACTGCGGTCTCAGCACGCATGCACATCACCATGCAACTTTAGTTACGTGACCACTTCCCTTCCCCCCACCTCCCAAAAAAACACAGCAAAAATACTAGTATTCGGCGGGGGGAATTCTGTTATTTTCATTATAATTTTATTTCCAGGCAAAAGAAAACTGACTGTCCCAGAAGCACAGGACAGGTTGACTTTTTACCTCAGAGCATTCTGTGGCCCCACTAAGGCCACCCGGTCTATGGTAGAGAATTCCATCAACTCTAGAAAAACGAGGCTATTCCTTGTATTTCATACCAAGCCTATGTAAGAGCATCACCTTAGCATTCACCTAATCATCCCAGATGATTTATTGCACCGTTATAAAAATAGAAACCTTTAGATTTATTCTAAAGTTTCATATTCAAATTGCTGCAGTCTTATTTGCCTGTGCTAGCGAAGAACTGCTTCACCAGCTGCGCCTACGGCTGGGAAGGGGGACATCCAATGGCCAAAAACCACTCTCCGGAGACTTGTTTTTTTCATAAGTGCATAACCTTGCTTCTTATTCAAAAGCTGATTCGCAACTGAATTCTCAATCTTTCTCTTCCCAGAAAAGCCCCATGAATCTGCAATGTGAAATTCAGAGAAAAGCCAAGGCAGGAGAAAGACAGATGTATTTATCATGCACAGATGAGGTAGGAAGGAGACAAAAAATATTGTCATCAGTGCCTTACTGACTGCAAAATAAGGGAACCGTAATTAATCAGCAGGAGTACAGGCTGAGAGGAAATATTGATTGAATTTGGAGAAACTTCAGTTTCCTGAAGGAACTGTTCCCTTGCAAAGGTAACCAGGAAAGTTTCTGTAAATTAGAATGGCAACCAGCCAGTCTGCAGCCAATCTGAGTGTCGTTTCAGGCAATCCAGAAAAATATACACCAGATGCACATTGGTTTCTAAAAAGTAATTTAAATACATTAGTAAATCAATGGCATCGACAGTTTGATGGGCTATGATGGAGGAGTCGTCTTCTGAAATCGTCTTTAAAACCTGCAAAGCTCTGGCAACTGAATTGTTACAACTTTATCATATTTTTAACTTTTTCATCTTTTCCAACAGCTTCTAGTGTTTGGTTATTTCAGCTTAAAACAACACGAATTTCTACCTTGCTAAATCGGCCCCCAACCCCTCGGGACTGCCGAACACCCCATCAGTGTGAGGAGGAGGAAAGGCTTTTGTCCTTTTGCACCATGGAGGGGCAGGAGATGTCAGTAACAGCAGCTCTGCCATGCCGAGGTTTGGGTGTTGGGCCCAGAAAGGAGCTGGTGCCTCTGCTGAGTAGAAGCAGCAACTTATTTCAGTCCTTCTACCTGACTAGTATGTGTTTATGG
This sequence comes from Rhinoptilus africanus, assembly GCA_013400135.1. Classification (NCBI taxonomy): domain Eukaryota; kingdom Metazoa; phylum Chordata; class Aves; order Charadriiformes; family Glareolidae; genus Rhinoptilus; species Rhinoptilus africanus. The sequence continues at coordinate 1,168,374 of VXBO01011402.1, read as the reverse complement.
CCGGGGGATGTTAGCCACGTTCCACATACAAAAAAGGAAACAGTAGTAGACATTAAAAAACTATAAAGGACATTTTTCACCCTAAGAAGTACATTCCAGGGTCAAACAAAACGTTCATATCCTTCAGCGTAAGCTACCACCCCCCTGAAGGTCTGACCACAAACAAACCCAAGTATTGCTATGGGAAGGGTGACGAGTCTCCAGCAGAGGCTGTGAGTCTGTCCATCCTGTCAGCGCAGAGTATATTCATGATGGGACTTGTGTCAGATTGGGTTTGGCCATTTCAAGGGATTTAATTAGCAGTTAAAGAAACAACAATCTGCCTGCTTTAAGCACATTTGGAGAGTTACCTTGCTGTCTTCTAATAAACTGTTCTTGGCTAAGGTCATCTTTCATCTGTACAGTAAATAAAACTGTCAGCTAAAGTCGAGTTTCTGTTTCTCATCAGTCAAGCAATACAATAAAACCCAGAGCAGCGTATTTATACAATGATTTTGAGCGAGAAGGCAAACCTTAAGGAAGTTTTAGTACAATCATTTCCTCTCAGTTGATCAACATAACAGACGCAGTAATTTAGCTGGGGAAATGTGATATAAAGCTTACAAGCCTGATAATCAGATTGTCTTTAGAGACAAAAATCAAGCTGGTTTTCCAGACTTCACCATAACCATTTATTAAATACCTACACTCTCTTCATTTAACATCTAAAGAACATTTAAGCAAAAATCCACCAGTTTCAAGGAAAAAACCAACCTCCTCTAGCTTGCCTATTTAATTCTAGTTCTATCGTGTAGGAAGTTTTACTGCTGTCAAGCAGTATTTCTCATCTTTTAAAGAAGAAATTCAACTGGAAGTATTAAAATATTTTCAACATGCTGCTTATTTTTATCTAGAGGAAGATAAATTATTATATGCATACAAGTAGTAAAAGCAGTTGCCAGAAAAAATAGGGTTTATTCCCACCATACCTGCAATACATCAACCACTACATGAAAATATTTCTCTTTCCAAAACAATTAGCCTAATTTGTAGTGAGCTCACGCAGACTTTCACTCTGCTGCAGATTATTACTTGCCTAAAACACGATGTTTACATTTTTCCAGTACATTAACAAATAGTATTGTTTGAGAGGGGAAAAACAGGTAGAAATACCCTTTACTCTGCGATTCTTGCAAACACCACATAATCCTACACCCGTCAAAACGCAGTGGTTCATGCTGCCAAAACAAGTATTTGCTTTCCCTAATACTCGGATAGCGTGTTACGTAAATGCAAAAGCAAACCTGGTACGGTCTGAAATCAGAGTACAGCTCTGCCACTCGTTTCACGCCCATTCTCTCCCAGCACATTCCACTTCTTAAAACCCAGCACATCAGCAGAGCCTTCATAAAAGAAGACGCATACCTTCCTCTCTCCAGGGCTTAGGAGGCTGTGGGCTTTGTTTGTTCATATTTTTAAAACAGATGGAATAAAATCTCGATTTCCCTTACTATAATATAAAAGAGAGATAATAGCGTATGGAAAACGCTAGAAAAACCCTGCTGTCAGGTCCACCTCACTGTACCTCTTAGCACAATCTAGAATGTACTTCCACAATTGGAGAAACATCTTTTTTTTTCTTTATGCATCGACAACCAGTCGATGGATCTTCCATTAGTCCTAGTTATCTTCTGGGGAAGATCAAATGGCCATCAGCTTCTGGGATCTCTCTCCTGCTGTCCTGCAGCTCCACGTTACAGCTCTCTGCCTGGGCAGCCATGGGAGCATGAACATTGACTCAGGGTACTGAGATGTCCAACAAACCACCATCCAGAATGGCTACATTTAGACTATGTCCCCGTATAGATTCATTACCAGAATAACTAGTTAGTTCTCCCCCACAGTCTCAAATAAATGACTAAACAAGACCACCCGCTCAGGCAGCACGTTGGGCATGAAGAGCTCTTCACTTCTGCATGGAGAGAGGGGCGTAAAGAGCCCCCCGAGCACCACACAGGCCCATGCCCTGCACCACAGGAGGTCCCTTGCGCACAGTTGGGATCTTCTGCTCCACAGACCCAGACCCACTTCTGCAAACAAGCGCCTGGAGAGATTTCCCTAAGAGCAGCGTCCTAACAGACCCACCGACCGTGGACTAAATCCCAAAGCTCTTGCACCACGCAAGGTCCAGTGTGACCACTGCCCAGCACAAGCCCCAAGTCCTTGAAACAACAACTGACCCACACAACTCCAAGTTCTTGGAGCTTTGAATTCCTTTACCTCCTGTTTCACTGGGGAGAGAACAGCTTGTCCTATTTCTTGTGAAAAGAGTGCCAAAGATAGGAATATTTATAAGGAATTCATATCTATCTATCCAAACCCAAACATTCAAAAATCATGACTCACAATCCCCTCCCAAATCATGGGATTAAATTAACATATCACGGGATTTAGAAAGATGTTGTCTTAAAAATTATGGAATACTATATACTTTGTGTTACTCATTACTCTAAGATATTTACACAGTCAGAACCTATGAAGTTTTTATCAACAGTTAAAATAGCCAGAACTTCACCTAGGAAAAAAAAAAAAAAGTCATCACATATTTATAATATTCCTGGAGGCTGGACCTTTAAAAATAGTCCAAGTGTTACAATTCATCACATGTAAATTTATGGGACTTGGCAACAATGCAGTTGTCTCCAGGGATGGTGGAAGAGAGGGAGTGCTCTTGGTTAACCTCTTTTTTTTTTTAAATAGATACAGCATGCTGAAAGTGCCCTACTAAGTATTTCCTGAATAAGTCCATTGATTAATTTAGAGCACTATGGAAACATGCAGAGCAGAGAGCTTATCAACGCCCAGTCACTAAATATTTTGACGTTTGTCAACCAAAACTAGATGCATTCTGGAAAAAGACAAACTGGAAAATAAAACTACAATTTTTGAAAGCTTGTCCTCTCCATGCCTGTTGCCTAGAGCAAATCAGAAGTGGGAAGCCAGGTTTAATAAAAAGTAGATGAGAACAGACCAGCTTTGTAGTAGTCATTGTTAAAGGCAAAGAGAATTTCATGTGAAAAAAACCCCATATAGTATATTGGAGGTTTTTTCCAAAATAAAAACTAATCTTGAATCAATTTTACAAATCAAAAGATGGCGGAGGAAAGGAAAGATTACTATTCTTAGTATTTTTTTCCTTATTTAAAGATTTGAAATATGAAAACTCACAACTATTCCTACCTATCACCAACATTAGCTGTTCCGGACGCGGTCAGTGCTACGTCTCAGCCTGGCCTGCATGAGTTCAGCCTCACTTTTGCTTTTTGAATCCCACAGCGCTGGCTGATGGCTATTATTACTTTGTGCCTTTGTACCAGAGCCTACAGACTTCAGTCTTTACCCAAGCACACAGCGCAGGTGAGGTGACACAGAGGCAGATGTCTGGTGGCATCCCACACCACACGTAGCTTTGCTGCTGGTCACGGCGGGCAGCCCACGAGCAGCCCCGCCGGCAGCTCCACGAGAAGCCACACAGTTGGTGCTGCATTTCAGAGCGGTGGTTTCAGAGGCTGCTCTCAGAGCCCTCCTCCAGCAGGTACCGCATGCCAATAACTGGAGCTGATCTACAATTTATGCTTTTCTGTGTACCAGACTCCTACTCCTGAGGAATATTTACCATCCAAAAACAAAAATACTGCCATAAGGTGTGAATAAAATCAAGTGTCTTTTGTTTAAGAAGCAACATGGTGACTGGCTGATATTTTCCAACACTGCAATAATTTTATATACATCTACTAACAGAGCAACTTCCATCCTACGATGCTGTGATTGTGACACTGGGCTTATGACTCCAGCGTCCCCCAGCTCTGCTCCAGAATGAGTACAAGGGCAACTAAGGAGCCCAATACAGCACTGCATCAGTCACAAAATTCATGGGTCATTTTGATGGCCAAAGTGGAAAAATACATTAGTTGAATGCTATTGCTTGCTTCCTTTTTTTCTCACCATTCCAACCTGAACACTGAGAAATTTATATTAGTCACTTGGTCCTAATTTCAGTGCCCCATCTCTGTGACTATCTGTTCCTCCAAGTGGATTCTGGGCATCATTATATGCAAGATTGACGGTACAGTTTTTACAACAGGTACCATATTCCTTGTCTTTTGAAAATGATTAAGGGAGCATAGTAGAGAGATGAGGATCATTGCGGAGATCTCTACAGAGGACATTCTAACACACTGTTTTATACTCAAAAACATTTTACAGTAATAAGATAATACCAGGATATGTGTTGCAAATAACACTGCAGTTTGGTACACACATTTGGAATGAAAATCTAGCGATTTTGTTGTTTCCACTCAAATGACCCAGTTAATTTCAGTGTTAACATCAGCTGTCAAAACATCCACTTACCACATTTGCATCCCTTATTTATTAGGCAAAAAAGGTGCAACATCCGAGCAGTTACCAGAGAAAATACTACATAGAACGGGTGTTTATGTTTAGCTCCTGTTATTCCATCACTGTCTATCACATACTTAGTACATTAAATTGTGTACTTGGAAACACGAAAACAGATCAAGAAATTTTGTGTTCATATCTGAAGATATCATTCTTTCACTGTTGGAATTAAATCCAGCCCAGTGAAGACACCATCAGTGAGAAGCCCGTGTACCATGTCAGCCTCGGTGACCGTGATGCAGCCTTCCAACACAGCCTTTGCAAAGCCAGCACTGTTACCTGTCCCCGCTGCTCCATCCACCATCCCCTGCTCTGATCCAGGGACACAGTGGAACACACGACTTTATGCTGGCCATCTCCGGAGCCAAGGAAACTCTTTAAAGCATACACAGGTCCACCATCCTGGAGATGGCTTTGGCTGCTCCAGTGGTTGCTTACCCTGGGTAAAGTGTTCAACTCCTTCCCTACCTCTTCATCCACAGAGGGGGAACACCACATTTCCATTTTCAAGGATAAAAAAGCCCGAGACAGCAGATCACATTGGCTCCATACCTTCAGATACACTTTATACATCAGCTGACATTAACATCTCTGCCTTACCTTTATACAGGGTATCTACATTCTCAATAGGAAGCTGCTTTTTGGCGGCTGCTCTGCGATAGACCACGTGCGTTCTGCCTCCGCCCTCCTCCTCCTCCTGGGCCCCCTTCTCCAGAGGTTCAATGAAGAACTCGTCCTTGTCTGTGCGAATCATGCCAGCCTGCAGCGACAGGGCAGAGATCGAACATTTTGCGTTACTGCACATACAGCAGACGTTGTGAGTAAACAGTTACAATATGCTTAAGCACACTTTAGTGCTCTCTAGAGAGCAATTAGGATGCAGAGAGGAAACCAGGTGAATTCTTTATTAGAGCAAAACGAAGCATCATTTCCCCAACTTGACAAGAAAGGACAAAAGGTACAACCCTGAACCAAAAGGACTTCTCCTCAAACCACATGAGCAAAGTATGGGTGTAAAAATCTGTCTAGGAAATACACTCTCCATTAGAAACCATCTACAATGGAAGTTACTATGACCTTAGCTATCTGTCAGCTCCAGACCACTCCAGTGTTTACTATCTCTTCTAAATAAAGGATCGGTTCAGCGCAATAAGCGGGTCCTGATGTGCAGTTCAACAGTCAGAAAATGTAGAGTCATCCTTTCTGTTCAGAAGCAAGATGGAAAAGTACTACGTCTTACATGCAGGCAAGGCAGCTTTGTTATTATTTCCCCCTTGACACAAAGGGTTCCACTGACAAAACACTCTTTCAAGAATTAGCCACAACTGGTTTAGAAAAGGTGTCAGTAGTGCACTGCCAAGAGATAAAAATCTTATTCAGACTGGACCAGATACCCTGGTATGAAAAAAAGAGACATTTTCACTTCTACAGAGCACCTCAAAGGAACATCACTCAAGCGATTCTCACTGTGTTTAGGGGAAACCCTCATAAAGATTAGAAACTTAAAAGAAAAAGTCTTTTCATCATTTCATGCAGGTGAAACAACGTGTGCACCTGGATTGCCTGCCTTTGTCTCTTCTTGCAGTCCTCCCTACTGCAGAAGGTCACAGCAGCCAGGAGCTGGCTCGCAGAGATGGTTGGCTTGAATCAATTTTTCTGCATATGTTTGCACATCTGTGTTTGAGAACTTAAACTAATGAATTCTTAGCTTGCAAACAGTACGTCTCACTATTAAAGTGAAAGAAATTGTTTAGATTATTATTGAGAGAAGTCACAGATCTGATCTTAGAAGCTCCTTCATCATGCTCTTTCCCACTCTGCCCACTGATTACCCCAGAATCACTGGACTTTCCGACCGGGCACAGGAGAATATTTTGACACTGTGACACATTTCATCTCTCTATCTGAGCTTCTGGGAGCCTAAATCCTCTGCTGAGTGAAGCCCTACCTCAAGTTTCCAGAAGAACCAGTTTGTCCCCTTTGAACCCAGTATCAGTATTTGCAACAAGTATCGTCTAAACATTCTTATCATATCCCAGCACTGAAGTTCTCATATAATGCATATTTTTCTTCCACAAGCAGCAAACTATATTCCTAGTGCTATAAATACAGTATGTTCTTTGGTTCCCTCCTTGGAAAAATGTCAGGTTCATTTGTCATGTCTTAACTTACATTAGGCAAGATTTCCAGTCCCAGATTTCATATATATAATGTATACAAAAACAGATTGAAGGGGAAGGATTAAAGAAGCAAAATTATATCGAAGCAATTTAAACTCATGCCATCCTGCCTCTATAGAGGAAACTGAATTTGAAATCCTGTCCTGTTTCTTCTTATCTAATTTAGATTCTACATCAGACACAAAAAAGGTGAGACAGGCTCAGCAGCTCAAGGAAGCTAAGACAACCACGAAAATAAGTGCTGAACCCAGAGAGACAGCAACTGATCTTTTACTGTAAAAAGGAATACATGAAAAATTCAGAATTGATGTTATTCTCCATGTAATGTATATTTTAATTGTATACACACGTGCTTCTTCTGGATATTAAATATTATATCCAGAAATCTTAAAGTCTTTTTATGAGAAATCCACAACTAGAGATCAAGAGGGAACAAGCATTCGCATGCTCAACCGCACAGAATATGATGCACACGCCATTCCTACGCCCGGGAGAAACACACAGAGAGCTTGACTGTCACGTGGAAAAAATGTGATTTTGCTTTTTGCCAGTAAGCTATATGGTAGCACGCATGTTCATATGTATTTCTAGATTTATTAAACCTACCGTTAACTAAGCAGCTAATGCTAGATCTTAGTTTAAAATGCAGAACGCACTTCAGGGAAAACGCTGCTCTATGCAGCTGGGGGCACTGACAGGAGTTTGGAGGAATTTAGATTTTCTAAGAAAATTAACAGGTAGGCAACATCTACAGTCAGCGTTTGAACTGATTAGACAGCAGAGCAACTTTTATAGGTGAACTTTAGCTTCCAGGCCATGGTGGCCTTTTGGAAAAGAAAACATCTGTTCAGAGTGAAGTCTCCTCCCTGGGAAGATGAAGGCAACACCCTGGGACAGACGGTAAGACTAAACCGAAGAGATACTTGAGTGCTGGTTCCCAAAACATTAAAAAAAACCCCAGTGGTCAAATGCTGATGTTTCCTGCAGATCCTTGTGCCTGGTGCTGACCCTTCTGCATGCAGGGGGATTCATGGGGCACTGAATACTGCCAAATAGCTGGCCATCCATCAGGGGCTCTTACTTCACACTCTGCTTCTCGGTTAGACACACCACTCTGTACATCCCTATGGCAGTATCCTCCCTAATCCTGATGGAGTGTAGAAAGGAAGGAATTTAACCTTCAAACATGGCTGAACATTTCTTTTTTTCATTTTAATCTTGGACTAAATTAACTTATGCTGGAATTTCTCTTTTTCTTTATTCTTGAGGAACCCATCAATTATTTTTAGTCAGAAGTATTAGGAATGAATTGGTGTGCCTTTGAATAGTAGAAGAATTCAATATGTTTATATATTGTATATCCCACACAGTCTTTGAATTAGCCGACATATTCTCATGAAGTAAAGTAAGAAAATATGGCTGTTTAAGATTTTAAGAAGAAAATTCATTTAGACTGCAAGCCAGAGTTCTACAGCAATCCACAGTTCAAGCCATCTGCCTAATAATATACCCACAGTTATAAATGATTCATTAAGAAATACGTGGGGCTCCTGAATGTCTCCACCACACATTTCCTTGCTGCTTTGAGCAAGGCATTTAACCTCCTTACTTCCATTTCTCCACCTCTGAACCAGCATAACAACAGCCTTGCAGGATAATTACAAAGGCTGATTTGTTATTTTTTTGCCAAGTGCTTTGAACATGAAAAGCTCAAGATGAATTGCCTAATGCATTTTTTCTGATAGTACTCAGAGCCCCCTCAGAAAGCCACCAGGAAAGTGAGATTGCTCTTAGTCATCAACCGAACACCAGTGGTGCGCACAGCCAAGCAAGCACCGCTCTGGTGCCACAGCATGGGTTTGCCCATGCCCTTCACCCACCATTCCTGCTCTTATCCACAGATGCAATCACCCTCATGCACGTTTGACATGCCACAACAACTGTCAGACAACCACCAAGTTTATGACGACAACAGAGAGCATTAAATTGCGGTAATTTCCTGGAGAATGCCTCTGGATGACTAAAACAGAAATACTGTCTTGTTTGAGCAAATCTGCGCCTTCCCTTCAACGCACTTAGACTAGAAGGACTTCAGAAAATTCTTGACACCCTCTGGACATTTAATCCAGGGGATGTGAAAGCAGAATTAAGACTTTCAATTATCAGTGTCGTGGTTCCCCAAGTTCTGAACAGAGGAACAGTAGTTGCTTTCAGGAAGTAAGAGCTTAAAAGTAATGGCTCGCAACAGTGTTTTTTCTATCCTATACTGCTTATTGCCCATCCTGGGACTGTCGGATGCCCAGCAGCCACAGATCAGCAGTGCCTCCCCTGCACTACCATCCTGCAGTCCCACACGTGCTGTGTAATTCAGAACTAGGTGTGAGATTGAGCATCTGCCATGGAAGAGACTTCCAATTCTAGAAAAAATGCTGAGCTGTTACCTCCTCCCCTCCTCTTCTGGGACTTTTAACTTGAAACTAAAGTGAATACGGGAATATTGCTAAATAACAATGGCAGCAGCAACAGTATCCTGTGGCTAATAAAAATATAAATTAATTGAAAATGTGTTTGCCTTTGGAATGCACCAAACTGTAGCAAAGAGCCTATAATATTCCACAATTTCCCAATGCGGGACATCCCCAGGCCCTCCTTCCAAGGGTTTTTTGATCCCAGCTGCAAATTACTCAAGTCAAGCACTGCTTAGCACTCATTAATATGCATTAAAGACTAGAGCAGAAGACACTTAATCAAAAGGAAACTGCAGTTCAGAGAATCAAAACCTCTGCTAAGGTTAGCTAGGCGGTTATTTAGAAGTGAAAGCCACATAGGAAAAAATTCACAAGGAAGGCAGAGAGTTACTGTCCTGTCTAATTAACACAAGAATTACATTATAGTCACAAATGAGTCCATTGAAATACACAGGGCTGGGGTTTAGAGCTCCACTAATCTCTTTTGGGGGTAATGGGGCTCCTTCACATTCCTGAAGACCTGCTTCCAAGGCTTGCAAGGAGCACAGGATCTACAGTTCCTGGCAATGGCAGTGGCCACATGGACTCTTCTCCAACACTCAGGCTTTACAAGGCAAGTCCACTCTGCCATCAGGTCACCATCTCCACTTGGGGCTTTCTGCCCAAGGTAATTACACTAGTCTCATCCCACGATGGAGACATTACGATGGAGACCTTCTCTCTAGCCCAGGAGACCTGCCAGCAGCCCAGGAGACCTGCCAGCAGTTTGCCACCACACCACAGAGTTCCTCTGAAAAGCAGGTCTCTTCTCCAGTCTCAACATCCCCAACTCCTCTTGCATTTTTAAAGGCACTCTTTAAAGGTCTAATTTGACAGAAAAACCACCTGACATATTCAGATCTACAAAAGACTCCAGGTTTTAGAGCGTTAGCTCCTGTGGATAATTAAATGTCTCGCTGGCTCCGTACTTGGTGAGCAACTTAATTGTCTCCTCATTCCCATTCCCATCACAGCTCCCTGTTCTAGGCTGTAATGAAGTAACCCTTCTAGCTGCTGCTTCAGGACTCCAGAGCCTCAGCCCATCCTGTAACCGCAAGTTTAATTAATGTTCATTTTCTTCCTCATTAGTACAGCTTTACAAAGTTTCTCATTGCCATGTAAAGGCATATTTACTTCCCAGTCTCCAAGCACATGATACAGACAGGAAGCTAAAATTAAACATGAACAAATCTGAAATTAATATTAAAAAAAAAAACTGTATTAGTTAATTAAATCAGTAAACTAGAAAACCAGAGTGTTTCAAAAACTCTTAGAAACAGTATTTCTGTAAATAGAGCGCACCGTTTTCTTTGAGTGTTTGATTCTGAAAAAGGTAACCAGCCACACAATGCACCTCTGCATGAACAAAACCTAAATACAGTCCTGAATTTCAGATGGTTTTCTTGTGACCAAAGGGAGGTTCAAACTGTCTGGTGTTTAACCCCAGTGCCTGGGTTGGGAGCCTGCACTCCCTGCAACACCAATAAAGCCTCCGCAGGGCGATTTGCAATATGGTATCCTCCCAACAATCAATTTGCAGAGAAACAGAGAGAGGAGATTTACATTTCACTGAATCATTGCCAAAAAATACCCTGTAGATGACTTGAAAGAGAAAATATTTATATTTGTAGGACAGCATATTGGACAAGGTCTTATTCTATTTTTATATCAATGTGCTTGTACGCTAAATACACATGACTGCTATACATTGGACCAAGCCTAGCACTAGTATTGGGCAGTGAATTTGAAAGCAAATTCCAATAGTTATTTTTATCTATGATCCTGCTCTAGGCCTTAGAACCACAGGAAGATGGTTTTTTCTAAAGAGCCACAGATGTGTCCTCCCAACACTGAAGTACAGAAATACTATTACTTCAATTACATGAGAATGGACCTGATGCACCAGGAGCTCTGATGACTGGGGCGAGATGACCCAGGAGGTCTGTGGCAGAAGTAAGGACATAACACAGACCTTCCAAACTCACCCTGCCCACATGGGATCTCTCAACATTTTCAGTTCTGCAATGTATTCATTCCCAATCACACAGCACATTGATTCAGGAACAGACGTGCTCTGTGGTTTATTTCCATTTAGCTTCATTCATATAGACAACAATGAAAAAAAAAAAAAAGCTTCTTATGTCATATTTGCATTTGATTCTTTGAGAACATGCCTCGAAGTACTGAAGCACTGCAGAGGAAGAATTGTGCACTGCTGCTAATTCATCTTTCTTTACAGTGAATGGAGGTATTGAAAGAATTGTAGCCAACATTCGAAAGACGTTGCCACTTACTGTGCTGTGCCCTGCTGCTGCCCTAAAGCTACCCTGATATACTCAGTCTCAGGCTGGACAGGGAAGGGGAGAAAAGTTTGTAACTGAGCATATATATTTTTATTACTGTTAGTCTAAAGGAGTGCTTTTCAGCTTTTTTTCAAGCCAGTTTGCAATTAAGTTGCTTTATCTTCACATATCCTCAAAAAATTAAGGGGGGAGACAATTGTGTATACACATAGGAATTGCACAGACAGACTGACAGAGAGGCAGAGCCTGCTGGGGAACCCGATGAGAGCTGCATGTAACTTTGGGCCCCTGTTTATCCTCCGCAGAACGGGCATAAGGTCACATTTGAACGCACTTTGAGATCAGCTACTGAAAAGCACCACGCAAGAGCTATTCGTACCGAGAGTGCTTTCCTGATAGGCTGCTTTCGTGCAGTCCTTGTAGGTCAAGGGAGGATGGGTATCCATCCATTCATGCACCATCTATACACTTCCACTGCTACCAAAAAATAAGTTTTGTCCCTGGAGGCCAGCTTAGTCACTCCACAATTGCAGGTGTGATTAATAATAGCTGCGGGACAAATTTGCAGCCGATATAACCTGAAGTTAAGAGAACTGCATTAGTTTATTGCAGATGAGAATCTGGACCCAAAATTGCATTTGTATGGTATTGCTATAATTCATTTTATAAACTCAGAAGGGTTTTCTGTGGTTTTTAAGAGACACAATAGTGAGACAGACCGTGTCTCGTTCTCACTAAACCATCAAGAAAACAGACACAATTAAAGTGATTTCACAAAGCAATGCCAGCAGATTTCAAGACAAGGGTCCTGGCCACAGTGCCTGGCTTTTACCAGTGGACAATGCTAAAAACATTACTTCCAACTTCTCTGCCTTTACAAGAAAATCACCAGATTCTCACCTCTGTCACTCAGTGCCTGCCTAGGCCAGCAGTGCAGGAGACCAGGGCCAGGACCCTGAGCTTCACTTCCCTTCAGTAAAACTCCTGCCTCTGTCCCCCACAACCTGCTCCATCCCAGCAGCCGCTCACCTCTGAATCCTGCTATGTCACAAGAGATAAATCTCATTTTCAAAAGGTTGAGGTAATACACAAAAACATGGCTTTCTGCAAAATGAGTATCTGCAGCAAATACAGAGTACAGCCTGCAAAAGTGTAACAGAGACTTGGGAGCGGGTAAAGTCAGGGCAGAGTTCCCTGGAGCTGTGATACAGGGAAACAGCATCACACCTTCGCCAGGCTGGCTTCCACCTTTTGGATGCCTCCGCCTACAACACCAGGAACCTCATTTCCGAAGAATTCAGCTGCAAGAGCTGCTACAACTCTGTAGCTTTTTAAACAGAGACAAGTAGTTCTTTTAGCTAAAATAATGCTTAAGCAAGAACATTTTGGAAAGTCTCTAGGCTTGATGTCCACAGGTATGTGTAATTCCAAGTGGGAAAGAGGTGAATTATTAAATAGCTGTTGAGAATGAAAATGATAAATGCGGCAGATCTTGCAGACTCAGGGGATTGTAAACTTGATTGCCTGTTGTTGCAAGCAGGGAATAGTAATTGCAGTTCCCTGCAACAGAGTTTCTCAATTTTAATCTTTCAGGGAGGAAAAGCATGAATATCAAGTCCATGAATTTGCTAACAGCAAGATCCAAAAGGATTAACTTTTCCAATTTTAACACAGGGAACCATTTGAAATGAAGCATTTCTGAGGTCACTTTGACAAAATGCATAGTTGAGTCCTACCCTCAGCAATAAAAATGAACTGACATTCTGCAAGAAAACAAAACCAGTCCGACTGGAAAGCTCTTCAGCTCAAACTCTCACAAAATGAGATAGTTGCTACACAAGTTTCTTTTCAAAAATATATTTGCTTAAGGCACAAATCACCACCCAGTGAAGTCAACGAGTGTCACATTCATAAATCTCAAGGCCAGGATTCATAAATACTAAAGCAGTTTAGTCTGACCTTCTATATAAGACAGGCCAAAGACTTTCACCAAAGCATCACTGCAGCCTCCCAAAAAGTCTTCAGCCTGAATTCAGCAGAGCTGGATCAGATCCATTAGCAGTAGGAAACAGAGTAGGTCTTTGCTATGGTAAACAAGATAAAAGGATCCAGATCACAAACTGAAGAAAAAGGATTACTGTACTAAAAAAAGTTTTATATATTAAATTAATCTGAGCTGAAACTTAGCATTTAAAGTAATTTCAAGTTATGTTATAGAAATCCTGAATTTTCCCTTTAGAAGATGTCACTGCAGCAACGTTTCCTATTCCAAAGGAGTGTGGGCAGCCAGAGCCAGCTCTGGCCTGGGCCACTCCATCTCCTCCTCCTCCGCTGTGCTCTACCCCCCTTCTCACACAGCAGCCCCAGCGCCCACCCAACCTCACAGGGAGCGGGCTCAGGAAGCTGACACCAAAATCCCCATCCTAGAAAGACATGCACCTTGGCAGAACCAGGACTCCCTGGTCCACAGCCCCTGCCATTATCTACTACAGTGAAAGCAAGACCCCCAGCAGGTAAAAATTCCCACCTGGGAGAGAGCATCTCACACTCACTTCGCACTGCTCAAAACCCAAATCTGGCCACAGGTCTGGGGGAGACCAATGCAGTTTCTCATCAGATAGGGTCCCCCTCAGCTAAATGCATTTTACTTAAACCGGATGCCCATATGAGTGAGGGAAAACAGAAGCACCCAAATTTTGCTACAGCTGGGGCTTGTTTTCCTTCTCATGTGCTACAGACAGGCTTATTTTAACCTTCCTTCTTATGCTGTGTTGGAGGAATGAACCTGGAAAGGGGTTATCCAAATGAGAGCACGAAAAACTAATGAGAGATGAGCTTTCAATTTCATACAGCACTCAGTTGCAAGCTCCCAGTACAAGATGTCAACAAAGTGCAAGATTCAGTACAGAAACTAAAATAATTAATCCCTGGAGGAACAGGCTTATTAAGAAGGATTAAATCAAAGAATTAATGTGCACTATTTGTCTATATGACAAAGAGGAAGGGAGGCATATGATAACTCTCCAAGATTTGAAAGCACAGAGAGAATAAGAATCGCTGATGAGAAAAGCTTGGACATACTAGGAAACAAACAAAAAAAGAAACTCTAGTAGAAATTTTAGCCTGAAATGTTACAGGCAGTCTTCTGCAGTTTAAAAAAAAAAAAAACACCAAAAACAACCCAAAAAAACCCCACACACAAATAAAACCCCCAAAAGCTTGTTCTTAAAAATCTTTAAATTAACATTCCTTATTCTTTACACTGCACTAGTACCTACTGTTCAAGGAACAAGGTTTAGACATTGCACAATAAGAAATACATCTTAGCAGACTTCTGCTGAAGAAGAAATAAAGAACATCAGCTGAGCCCAAACCAGGCTCAGGGAACTTGGCAGTCAGTCGCTGGTGATCTGTGTCCTTGGAAAAGCAAAATGAATTATCAGCTGGGTCATTTCTGCGAGCCCCTCGCTTGAGCGCAGGGAGCCCAGCCTGTCCCCAGGCTCTGCTTTGTCCTGACTGAACCAGCAAGGCAAAGGGGAGTTTCAGGGCAGTTGGAGCTTAGTTGTAGCTGGAAGGAAGCTGGAGGCTCTCCAGCCCTAACTTCACCAGCCAGCCACAAAAACCGAAACCAGACAGACCACCCAGAGACACCTGAAGCAACCTCCTCACTGCCAGAAGTGAAATAAAGTGCACTCATCTAAATGAATACTGGTCCTTAAGGGCAATGTATACACATCCATATGGCAATCTGTCTGCTAGAGCAAATGTGATGGATCTCACAGCAAGCCTTGAGGGCCACTTAGGAAGCAGTGGAGAGGAGTTACTGCTCATGGTCACTGTGGGCATGAGGACAGAGGCTGTGGATGTCAGGTTGTAAGTTGAAACCAGGAGTTTCATCATAGCATTGTTTTAATGTTCCCAGACTGATGAAAGGACAAATCAGAGAGACAGGGCGTGGCTGAGGAAATGAGCTGTGGATTCCGTGGATATGTAAAAAAGAGTTTGGATCACCAGGCACTGAGAAAAACTCTGGAATGGGTAAAGTCTGTACAGGAGAGATCAGCTTCTCCCACATCACCACTGCATTGTGTACTGGAAAGGCTGTAAAGAGTACTTGAAATAAAAGGAGAGGAGTGTACAGAAGGGCAAGTTTGATGTGTACGGATAAGAACGTATCAGACACTCAGTGAAAAGAAGACAGCAGGAAAGGAAGCACACAGGAACACCAGCCTGCCAGTGGAGAAGACAGCCTAGAATTAACTCAGATTAACCATTTAATCATGTCAAAGAAGAATCCAGAATCCCTCTAGACTAAATTTCTAGACGCGTGTAGGAAAAGAACAGTGTAAGGCAAAACTGTCAATTGCTTGACCAGGAAGACAACAGCAACTGAGATGCGCTGAGGGAGAACAGAAGCGCTACAAGGGCAGGAAGCACTTAGTTGATGTCCTGGCAAGAGCAGCAAAACCTGTCATATTTCTGCTGTGATATCTACTTCCAGAAAGGACAACTACGTTAGAATAAAGAACCTTGTTAAAGAAGAATCAAATGGGCACCTAAAAGAGAACCTCCTTATTGCAGGTGGCATTGAACTATTTAAAGACAGTGTATTGAAGGCCCAGAGTAAGTGTATACCATCCACTACAGAAGTTCAGAAAAAGGAAATTAAATTCAGCATTGCTAAACAGCAAGGCAAGGGAGGGTTATTGGAAGCATACAGGCATTCTTCAAGGGGAAGGAAAAAAAAAAGCCCAAATTAGGAAAACAGAGAGTCATAAACTGGCAAATTAATGGTAAAGTCACAACAAGGCAAACTTGCAAAAAGCATAAAAAGTAATCATAAAAGCTTTCTGTAACGTATCAGGAGATGAATACTCATCAGGCTATCTGTAAGGCCAACATACCACCTAGGTAGAAAGGAGCACTCGGAGACAGTACCATAACAGCAAAATTAAATGAGGTTCTTCAAAACATGCTCACCTTCAAAAACCTGGAGGAAGCTCCTATGTAGGAGCTCTCCCCATCTAAGGTTGAACCGAAGGATCTGCCTCAAACTGAAAAATCAGAAGAGGAGGTTATAGAATAAAATCTACAGTAAAGAAGTTCCAGGACTTCATTCTGACACAGCTAAGACCTGGAACAGTCTAGCTACTGCCTGACTTATGGTTTGCTCAAAACTGCTTCAGAACCAGAGGACTGAGTGCAAATGAAAATGCAAAGCCAGGTTCTAAGAAGAGCTCCTAAAGAGAGCTTGGGTACAAAGACCAATAAGCCTGACAGACGATGGGGGTACGGCTTCACACACCACACATTTCGCTTTCGGAACTCCTTGCCATAGCAAGTGTCTACTAAGAAAACAGAAGGTTCCTAATGCTAACACACCAAAACCAACCACTCACTACTGGCCAGTTTTGAAGACAAGATAAGGACTTACATGGACATCTGTCCAACATGGTAGGGCACATATGACTTTGTCTTTCCCTCATCTTGATCACCTCCAGTTTTTTAAATCGTTTGCTGTTTTTGCTTTTCCTGATATTTTTCTCCACTCCCCCTAAGGCTGCAGCTACTAATAAAACAATTTAATATTGCCTGAATTGAAGAACAAGAATGTTCCCTCTGCCTGTTTCTCAGACTATGGCTCTAGTAACCATAAACTTTTCACCAAATTCCAAGCAGCACAAAAGAACTTAAAATAGTCACATGCACATACAAAACTCTAAAGGATGCAACCACAGCTAGCTAATAACTGTTAAAACACAAAAAATTAGCAAGCATTGAAGTAGAAGGTGGACTATTAATAACAATGTATTTTGGAAACCAAAAAGCACCTTTACTCTTGAAAGAAAAGTGCCCAATTTCTCAAAAAAATAGAAATGAAGCTTGCTGGACAGAATATACACTGAGTCAAATGGAGCCTTTAAAGGATGCACTCCCTGAAAGTAAAAGTGTGTGAAAAAACGCAAAGAAAAAAGCATAAATCAGCCTGTAAATCTTTCAGAACTACTAGAAATCAAATTATATACCATATGTCATCAGGCTAGTACATTCACATCAATAGACTTGGGTCACCACACATTCTGGTAAGTTTACAAGCAGCATGTGTTTATTTGAACAATACTATTACCACAAAAGACATTAAGGAAGTTCTTCAAGAGGCAGTTTCCATACTTCACACATCTTCTATAAAACCATGCGGCTTTCTTATTTAACGCTGCCTGTAAATCTCATGAGATTGCTTTAGAATTAAACAGACGTTATTAAGTTAGACTACTAGGCAGAGATAAAAAAAAACTTGTTGCACTTGAGCCAACAGCAATGCTTACAAACTTCTCAAAGTCAATTGTCCAAATATAGTTGCAAGAACTACAAGCCAGGAATCTGTATCAGAGGAAATATTATAGTAAGAAAGCCAGTTATCTGCCCTTATAAATGCAAAAAATTATAGTTTTCCAAAGAAATTATCAGACAATCTATATCAGCTCCACCACCCAAACCAAAGTCAGGTATTGCAACCACCTCACTAAGTCCTGTCTAGAGGAGCAAATATCTAGCACTGGGCAAAACATAGCTGCTCTGCGTCTGCTGAGGGCATCCAGAATGCCGATACAGATACCCATGGGTGACATGGGGGCACTGAGCGCTTGACAGTGAAACATCCCTCATCCAGAAAACAGAGGTCCCAATTCACTCATGTGCACCCCAGACCAGACAGATGAACACACCCGTGGTAAGACATGGCCATAGGAGCAGTGAGCCACAGAGCTTCACAATGAACTTCCAACATTTCAGAAAAATTACAAAGAAAGTTATCAAAATCCTGACTTTTCCAGTTTAAACTTGCTGCTAACTGCACAATTCAGTCTAGAGATAGCACCATCAGGAGCCCAGGAGACACAATTCAAGAAGATCGGGGAATGAACACACAGACAACTGTCAAATGGAAACTAACATTGACAAAAAACTCCAATGCTTTGGCAGGAGCATTTAACCAATATACACATCTTTAAAAGTCCTAAATTAGCTACTTCCAACTCAGGTAAGGGACGGATGATTACTGCAAAAGTTCAATGAAGATTTCCTCTCATTCTACAGACAAAGTCAANAAAAAAAAAAAAAAGTTTAAATATAAGATTAACAAAGACAAGCCAGACAGCACTATTATTCTGTTACACAAGTCAGTGGCATCGCTGCATTGAAAACACTGGATTCCGGATGCCTGTAAACAGAACCAAACTGAAATGTTTCCAAAGTAGTTGAATGGGAATGACCAGGACCTCAAAACCACTCTCACTTCAGCAGGGAAACTGAAGACATCAAATATTTGTTTTAATATGAATGAGAAAGACAGAGGAAAAGAATTAATGGTGCAATAATGAATACCTGGAAGTCATCTCTTCGTTTCACAATAAAGAGTAGAGAGCATCAATTAAATTAAAACAGGATTTCCCCTGCCTCCCTCTGCCTACAACAAATCACAGAGTAACTCCATGGTTTTCACTCCCCAGCTGACATCTTATAGCAAATTAAAGACCTTTAATACAAACAGTGAGGAGCCTCAGAAGCTCCAGGGTGCCCCATAAAGAACAGAAGCAGGTCCAGACTTCTTGGTCTTGGACTCCTGCCAGACCAAAAGACTTTATCAAATCAAAACGCGCAGAGGATCCTAAAGAGAAAAATCTCTTTTAGTTTATTTGTTTAACTAGTGATATTACTTCATATTTACGGGTTGACATTGTGCTGGTAGCTTTTTGTTTTTACAAGTCTGTGTTCCAGCTGACCCTGGTTTCACAGTACTTACACCTACTGTGACAGTTTTACAACCTGTTGTAGCTGCCCCACGCAACACAGCCAAAGCCGAGCTGTTCTTTTAGTAACACCATCAGGTTTCACAGCTCTCCTTCAACAGGTTTCAAATTCTATTTAGGTACCTCATCTCTATGGTAACTGCCACCCCTACAGAGCCTCACAGCACTGTGCCGAAGGAAAGCAGTCCCCCATCCCTCGGTGGGGAAAAGGCATGCAGGAAAAATGGATGACTTGCCCAAGGACATGAAGGAACTCTATGGCAGAGACAGGAAACCAGATGTCCTGAAGGCCAAGTCCAGAGCATGAACCACGAGGTACCCTTTCCTCTCCTACCAGCAAAACCTGACGCTCCAAGCGGCTCTCAGCGCCCGAGTCACTTCCGACCATAGCGTGGTTCTCAGTTTACAAAGCAGGAGCCTTAAGGGATACGTCATTACATGCTCCGTCCTTTTGCAACCCTGCAGCAAAGAGCTGGCCAATGACCAACCTCTCTTCCAGCTGCTTGCCCCCAGCACGGCCACCAGCCCTGGCCGGTCACTGCAGTGCAATGAGGAGCTTAACGCAATTAGACTTTCATGGGATTCATCTGAACTCTGGGGAAGCAGGAATTTCACAAAACTATAAAGGTTGTTTTAAAAAGTTTTCCAGATTTTATCATTTTTCACACAGTCTGCAATTCTCCTTCCTGGCTTTTGAAAAACGACACACAGCTGTGCTTTGGATCACAGCTGTGCCTTTTGGCAGCAGGCAGAGGAGGCCCGATGCTTGGCCGGGGTAGCCAGTGTCACCCTGAGCCACTCGGCATTTCTCATGGGTGAGGAGGGACCGGTCCCCCTCACCAGCACGGCAGGGTGCAGCATTGCGGGCTCCTGCTGTATCACGGCATTTCTGAACTATTAAATACCAATTGGGACCTGCTCTCCTGAGTAGAATCAAGGTGAAAAAATGAACACACGCATGAAAGGCAGTGGGGAAGAGACAGGAGAAAAATCTAATGACTGTTGGATTTCACCCCATTTTATGGCAGTTTTCTGTCTTGTATTTTCTACTTCCAAGTTTTTGTTTTGTTATTTTTGGTCTGTTCTGGTGTTATCCAGGCTCCTCCCAATTCTCAGCATCTTATTTTCACATCCATCTTGTCCCCAGATTCTGCACATATTTTCTGCCTTTTACAAAGAGCTCACTGGGTTTCATGTAGCTGCAGAACAGATGGCACAACACTGAGATTTGCTTTAGTAAACGGACAAATGCGATCGCTTTGTTCTTCTCCCCTCGCATCTGCGCTTGGTGGAGTCCATCTCTGCGAGCCAGGCGGCCGGGGACAGTGATGCAGCGATGCTGCGGCCAGCAGCCAGCAGCGGGGCAGGACCAGGCGCTCGCCGAATCTCCCGGAGCTGAACCGGCACTCGAGCAGCATGGGTGGGCACAGACGCAGCATCTCCCAGTCGGCAGCAGGAGAACCAGACACAAACAGCCAACTTCCCCCCAGGTCTAGAGGAATAACAAACCTTGGGAAAGCATTAAAGGGCAAGGGGAGGTAGGGAGAATGAGGAGCACAAAAGAACAAGAGACATTGACTCTCCCAGAAGAGCCTGAGGACAAGTACTGTCATTTTTAGCCATATTTCAACCTCTTAAGCGGCCTTCCATCAGTCAGAATTACAGTATGTGGAA
Source organism: Rhinoptilus africanus (assembly GCA_013400135.1). NCBI lineage: Eukaryota > Metazoa > Chordata > Aves > Charadriiformes > Glareolidae > Rhinoptilus > Rhinoptilus africanus. Next base: position 1,147,462 of record VXBO01011402.1, on the reverse strand, counting down.
GGAACCTGTTCCGTCTTGGAAAGCCAGAGGCCACTTAGTCTCATGACAGCAGACTACGATCAGACCCAGCTTCTTGCCCAGAGTACGGAGCAGTGAGAATTAACCCCTCTCCTGCCAAGTGCTCTCCTGTGGTGGCAGACACACACAGCAAGTCATCCCTGAAAGTTTTGACTGGTGATTGATGAAACCATCAGTTGCTTCTTTAAAAATCTAGGTATGGCTAGGTCCCATCATGCTCATATTATATAGAGGACTCCACTCATTCTTCCAGTAGTCTCTCATGTGCCCATGAGGCACAAACATCTAGGGCCCATAGTGGCATCTCCGGGTCTCAGTTAGGTCCCCAGAAGAAATCTGGACCGAAGTGCCTCATGAGAGAGATGATGATAAGCTCATACCTCCAACTGACCACATCAGCAACCAAATGTGTTTGAGAGAGGTCTAGCCTATGAGAATATTTCAAGTCACCCCTGTCTGGTCTTCCAAAAAAGCATTAAAATTAAATGGCAATCCTTCTAGCCCTCAGATGTGATGCTCACCTTCCTCTTACTCTGGGCTATCAGCCTTTTCTCCTTCTCCACAAAATCACCAGCCCATTTCAGAGGGACCGAAGGGAAGTACTTCAGCCCACTCTGATTCATTAAAGAATTTTCAGATACCCATTTCTGGTTTCCATTTGGCCTAATACCCATTTAGAAATATCGTAAATTACTATGAGAAGGAGATGTCATTTTTCAACCCATGGGGATAATTGCAGAGGAGGAAGAGAAGAAGTACAAGGAAGGTTAATTAGCCCTGAGGTCTTGCTTTGGGAAAAAACATAGCATGTGAAGAGAGGGATTATTAAAACACCTGTGTGCTCCCAGAGCTCAGATTCCTCCTGATTTTACATTGGGCTTCTGATCCTCAACATAACACATTTGGGATGTCTTGGCTTTATCAGCCAACATTAATACAGATAAAATTTTAAACATACTAACGCAGCCTTGGTTATAAATGCATCAGTGTGTTCATGGCAACCAAATGATTTTAGCATGAACCAAATTTTTCATGCACTCACTAACTTCTACATTCACCAGCGTGTTGTATTTGTAAAACTGGTCACTACAGGTAACAAGACGTAACCACAGCTCTGACGGAAACAGTCTTTGGTAGCTACTTCCTACCTTGGGCATAGAGGAGGAAGAAGAGAGCAGAGTAGCAAAGGTCAACCTTTTTCTATCCATTTTTTTTTAAAAGGTTTTCTTACAGAATGTCTCCTGAATTTTTATCATTTATGGGAGGAAAAGAAAAAGTCATTCTAGTTCAGTCTCCCAGGAGTTGAACATTTTTTTTTTTATTTGACTCTCTCCAAGTCCCTTTATGTATCTCTCAAGAGTGAACAAACTTTTGCTTTTTTCCACATCTTGCAGAGATTTTTTAAATTAGCATAATGCTTTTAAATTAATTGCATTTTTAAAACAAGAATAACTTCAGCTTTCTTGCAGGCAGCTACTGAAGTGAAGCACATGATTATGCAAACCACAACCAATATTTTGGTGCCAAAAATACAGCTCAGCAGAGAAATTTATAAATACTGGCCAAACCTTGGGAAATAAGGGTTACAGAAGTAGATAACAGAACTCTCACCAGCTATTCCAATTTCCTTCCTTTTTAACTTCCTTGGAAAGGAATCAATTAAAAAACAAACAGTTCTTCAGTCTCTGCACCATCCTTTTTTATTGCTTCTGTCTCATGGGGGAAACTAAATCACACCTTAAAAATTCTCATAATGTTTCCGTTCGGAAAGCAAAGTCAGTCGCTATGGCCAGAGCTCTCTGTGCTTAGCTCCAGTGCCTGAACAGTCACGGGGCTATAACTGCAAAACCTCAGGAACTACAAAATTCAGGTAGCACAATTGGTCTTGGAGACTCTGCTCTTCTCCGAGACTTGCATGTGAGTGCAGCAATCAAGACACTTGGCAAAAGTGAAAGACGTGTGCAAACAGAGGGGTTTCCAGTTTTACAAGAATTTTGTAAGTGATTCCAAGGGGAAAAATTTCCGAAAGATCCACTTACTTTCAAATTCCTTTTTGTGCTTTGCCAAGGTAAACTTGGGCATTTGTACATTTCTGTTCAGTATTTGTACAAATTTTATAGAGGACTAAAATTAACATACAGGGACTCTTAACTACACCTCATTAAAAAAAGAGCTGAAATACAATTAAATATTTGTATTCATAAAAAAGTAAGTAAACGTGCTTTTCAGACCTGGACCTAATCTTTCCCCAGTGAAGCACACATGCGAAGAACAGCCAGATATCTGGCATGTGCATGTACTTCTAAAACAGCAGCCAAGGCCTGATATTAGGAGGCCCCTGTGAATTTAATGGAAAAAAAAAATCATTACATTAGAATATCAGTAGCACAGACCAACTTTGCAGTGCAAATACACACACTGATCAGCACAGACCATGTGATCACACTATCTGATGTAACTACAGTGTTTTTAAAAAGCATTTGATTCATATGGAAAACATGTGGATAGAGAAGCCTAGAAAGAGACTCCCCCATCTGCCACCTTTTCCTCCAGTAACTCCCATCTCACTCACTAGTCACGCTAAGCCTGTAACACTTCTTAGCAAGGAGTCTTAGGTCTTGTAAAGTGAGCTAATGCTCATTAATCATACACATAGGTTTATTGAAATTTGTTCTTCCTCTTTCCTTTGACCCAAGTGTAAGGAACTGTGCACTGAACAAAAATACAGATATTGGTATTTTTGTCTTTTTGTGCATTTCAGACAGCCCAATATGCCTCCCCTACACACCCCTTTTAAGGATGCGTAATGTCAAATCAAAGCAGGTTATGTTCATCTCATCTATTATTAACCAAGAATCTTCTGTACAGATTTGAGTATATGTTTACTCTGTGAAAACCTATGTATCGCGATCTACAGTTAAGAGCAATGTTAGACACCTACATAAACAGAGAAAAAGCAGGAAGAATTCTACAAAGCAAATGAGCAAATGCTAAATAGCTCCTATTATATTGCTCTGACTGTTGCAGTGGAAAAGGAAGAATAAATATCAAACATGCAGCATTATATATTTTTGCTGAAGTAGCTGAGGAGTAAAGAGTTAGGCATGGCATAAATATGCAACTCACAAATTGCTTATTATCAAACTACAACCCTGCACGCATGGTCTAGATAGAAAAAACAAACCAGGAGTGGGGTAAACATCAAGCAATCGGAAAGAATTATGAGCTGCCGATACACAGCAGCTGGAGAACTGGAGTTGGCCTCACTCAAGCCTGGTTACTTGAGGCCGAGATGACATGGCTCAGCTACGCACTGCTACGCAGCACGGGACACTGCAGCTGCCTCCTGCCTGCTGAAGTTTGCGTATAGAATCAATGAATCATCATGTTGGAAAAAGACCTTTAAAATCATCGAGTCCAACCGTAATACACACGGTCCAGGGCACAGAACCCTGGAGGCTCGCTCCATATGGGAGGCACATGGCAGGCTGAGGGCACAACCATGCAAGAAATGATGAAAAAGCAACACAGGTTACAACAGATTGCCAGTTATCAATTCAAATGAGACAAACGATCCCTGTGGGCAATGCTATTTCAAGAAGTGTCTACCTGGCAAGGGAATAGCTGAGTCCGGGAGCGTGGGCTGCCAGGCTGTGCTTTCCTGAAGTTGTACTTTCAGTGCGCATCCAACAACATAAAATACAGTTGGGGTAAATTACACACATTTCTTGAAGTTCTTGCGGGATTTTTAAATTGCATTTATAATGACAACTTGATCACTGAGACACACTAGAAAGAGAGGCAACAAAACAGGGTGTTTCATAAGGTCAGCGTTGTGTCCCAGCTTGCGGGAGTCCCCAACCTCAGCACAGTGTAATAAAGAGCGTGCAGCCAGAGTGATTACAGCCAGCAAACCTGGCGTAGGCAAGATGCAGCACCTTGTCAAATAAGCAGCAGTATACATGTCTAATGCCTTTAATTTTGTATATTGCAATCTGGTGCTTTAATAAAGCAAAAGAAAGATTGGAGTAATTTCTACAGATCGGTATGCCTGGATGCATCACATTGGCCTCCAGTTTTGAAAAAGTGCAAAGATACATGGTTCTCATTAGCTGACGAGTTTTGTGAAAATTACTGAAAAGATATTTGAAGGTACCTGATTCTTGCTACTGTGCAATTGAGTCAACATCATTTAAAAAAAAAAAAAAAAAAAGGCAAAACAAAACACAAAAAAACCACCAAACAACCCACAAACCAGCAATCTATAAATTTTATAATCTCTGAGTCTGACACGGACTTGTTCTGACCCATTATTAGGAACAGGGAAACAGAGGAAAAAAGTCAGTTTTCCTCTTCATTCACTCACCCCACAAACTGAGGCCTGAAAGAAGTCAACATTAGAGTCTAGTAACGTTGCCACAATGGAGATGGCCTTTGTATATTGGTTACTATGAAAATCAGAAGTTAAGTTTCAGAGTAGATAGTAATAATTTGACAGTTTAAAATTGTTAATGAAATCACTTCATCTGCCTTCTAATGAAATAATGATTTGGCAGAATAGCTGGCCAGAACAGGAGATCCTGGCAAAAATCGCAATATTCTCGTATGCTCATGAATCATAATACTCTGGAATATTAGTCAACTGTTTGAGCAAATCAAAAATCAGCAAGTTCTGATCACAAAATGGAAAACTAAATCCTAGAATTTCTGTGTCCAGTGTAACAGCTGAGCTTCTGAACATCAACTGTTCACACCAAATTTCTTGTGAATGAGCTACAAAGTAAGGATTGCTGACAGAAACTATTTGGTGCATAATTTTAATTAACAACTAAATTCAAGCAAGTCATGCTTTATTCCCAGGCAATTCACAAATAGAAAAAGGTGACATTCATAAAATAAATTACTCTTTATGAATTATTCACCCAGTTCTAATATCTTTTTCAGAATTGCCAATCTGTTCACTAAACCCTACTGTGAAAAGTTCAATACCATATTCATTAAAATAAACTTAACGTAACTGAACCCTGAAGGAAAGCACAGAAGGATCGATCATTACAATCAACTGTTCTGCATCTGAAATTCCTGTTTTACACAAATGCAGACTGTGTTCTCTTACCTGTGGTATAAAAGACACATTAACAGCTGGATTAAAAGTGCTATCCTTCAAAGAAACAGAAGATACCTGTGCATGACCTACTGACCTACTTCAAGACAATCACCGGCAGACTTAAAAGACGTGGCTCTCTCCTGACAGTGGCTGGCTGTCATAAATCTCCGGTTGAAGCTCTGATCATAGACCCTTTCCCTTGCCATGTGAAAGAACATGCCTAAGGTAAGGTGAGTCACAGGCCAAGGGAGTAAACTTTCCCCGTCCTGACCCTCCCCTTACACTAAACCACCACCTTGGCCTGGCCTCCAAAAAGAGCAGGAAAGAGGCGTACAGGCTCCTGGAACAGCAACTCTCTTGGTCCACACTGCCAGGATGCAATCATAGACCCTCCAGTGATTCATGAACGTAGAAGCTACAATGGAAGCAAGCACACCAAACGTATTCACTGACCTTTGCTTGGGGAAAGCAGTACAGTGATGAATGAAGAGGAACTGGAGCAGCAGCTATCCGTATTACTCACCATGGAGAGTTCGCTTCTCCCCCATTAGTAAATACAAAAATATGTAGTTTTATTGGCAGCCAAATAGCCAGGCTGTGGTCCTCAGAGGATAATCTGGCAGTCATTTCTGCAAAGTTTCTGCATTTGGTTTGATATTAAGTTAAATAAGATGCCTCAGATCTCTCTCATAACAGTCATCTGGTGTGTTATCTCCTATGTATATTAGGAGGGCTGTTTTCCCGAAACTTAATGTATCATTGTAACTAGCATATGTCAGGGAATTGCAAATCAGCACATTACAGAGCATCGGCGTAGTCCCAGCCCTGAGAACAAAATACAGTATCGTACCAGAGGACAGGACCATACGTCAGCAGAGAAGCTTCTGCTCCACTGGGAAGCTGAGTGTGCACTGTTCTGGGCACACTGGGATCCCAAATGTCAGGCAGCACTGAAGGAAGGAGACCCACGATGCAAATCTAATATTTAGATTCTTTCCAGAATCTCAGCCAGATTGTCAATGGTTTGTGGGTAGTTCAAGGAAACTCATGGAAGTATATACAAGCAACAGAAAACCCCCATGATTCTGTATTACCTGAGAATAATTCTTTGGGCCCAGGACAGGTAGTGATGTACCTCAAAAAGGCTTCTGTCCCTCTAGGTCACCAGGACGGAGGGCGAAGTGATGTTGCTATGCCCCGTGCTTCTACACATAGGTGATGGAGAAACAGAGGAGGGGAGAATGGAAAGAATGGTGGCTCTTTGAAAGGCTGGAGAGGGGCTCCCCATCCGCTTCCTGAGAAATATGTCAGCATAAATAAATTACCTCTGTCCTCAATTAAGTAAAGTAGTTTTCAATACCTGAGTTCTCTATCTCAAAAAAGTCGCCATTTCTCATTTTTTAAGGAAAATCTAAATTTTACATAGACGTTTCGGAGCAAATTTAGAGTTTGCTCTGTGAAAAAGTATTCTATGCAGAGGCAAAATTGACCAAAAACTTCTATCAAGCCCTAAGAGATCTACAGCTGTGTTCCCTCTGCTACACCACCACCCTGGCCCTACGCAGCCCCAGCCTCCAGTGTGCATCCATTAAAAATGACTAACATGCTGGAGGAGTAATCTGGTGACTCAAAAGTCTGGACAGTGACCTCTCAGGGCAGCATTGTATGGCCTGAACACAGCACACCCTCTGACCTACCAACAGTTTATGCACCTCTTGAACAAGGACAAGCTGCAGAGGTAGATAAAGGAGCAGAAGAAAAAAAGGCCCCACATGTTGCTGACCTGATCCCTACTGCTCTGTCCACTCCATGCCAGCCTAACACTCCAGGAAACCTTTTCCTTGGAGTCTCAGCAGACCTACAAAAATGACCATGTATAGGCAAGAACATCATCCAAAGCTCCTTCCTTCAAAGTTTCTTCAGTTGTGCCCAGCAAGAGGACAAGAGGCAACAGCCACAAACTGGAACACAGGAGATTCCATCTCAACATGAGGAAAAACTTCTTTCCTTTGAGGGTGGCAGAGCCCTGGCCCAGGCTGCCCAGGGAGGTGGTGGAGTCTCTGTCTCTGGAGACATCCCAAACCCGCCTGGAGGCGTTCCTGTGCCCCCTGCTCTGGGTGACCCTGCTCTTGCAGGGGGTTGGACTAGATGATCTCCAGAGGGCCCTTCCAACCCCGACCATTCTGTGATTCTGTGATTCCTCACCACTTATATGCCTGTAATTATTTTTTATTATTCCTAATTTTTTAAAGGAGAGGGAGAGAGAACCAAGCCCATCACACTGTTCTCTGAGATAGTTATTGCCCGGGTGCAGCAGTACAACACATCCAGCAAGAATGACCTGCGGCAAGTGAATATTCACGCGCAGTTCAACAGCTGCACATTGTTTTTAAGATGAACAGAAACAGACAAAATACATTTTGTGTTATTTTAATATCTACATATATAAATATATCTAGTAGGTAAAGGAAATCGAAATTCAAAGTGCTAGCAGACTGCCAAAAGCAAAAAAATGTGGTATTGCTGTTGGCTCCAAAAAAAAGGTTTGTCTACCTTCTTCCAGGAACTTTAAAAGATAGTGACAGAAAGCAAAAGGAGAGGAGAAAAAAATATATAAAAATAAGACAATTACTATGTAAATTGAAACCACACACAGGATCCCATATGTGTATCACACACTCCAGCTCATGGGAATTGTTGGCCCTGTAACTCACAACTTCAGGTTGATGCTCCCTACTGTCACCATTCTCTCTCTAACACACACCTGCTCTGGGCATTATTACACTCTACGGCATATTTGTTCACATAGAGACAGAGGAAAGACCATCTGTAAGGAACAGACAACTGTTACTGATGATACAATACGAATTTCCCTGGAAAGCTTCACACATCTGAGATGAAGTTCTTATCTCCTCGCCAGGAATGAGTTTTGTGCTACCAAGTAAATAAATCATCATATTTCAGGGCAAAAAGCAACCACTCATGGCTTCAAAATGGGATGACCACGCCTGCTACTAATCTTTGTGTACCTACAATTGGGACATTTGACTTTGGCCATTTTGGGGGCAGAAAAACTGACTAATAAGAAGACAGATGTTAACTGGTATGATAAAGTACTTATTCCTGACACGCTGAAACGCCACAATCACATTTACATACAGTGCAACCCAAGTCCCCCTGCAACCCACAGAAACGCAGTACAATCAGGGCTCCTGCTCCACAGCTGTGTTTCCTCAAGGAAGAGGAGAAGGATCAAGAATGCGGACACACAGAATTCCTGTTGGTAGAGAGGCAACAAAAACAAGATTGTACCGTCTGTGAATTCAGCCTGATAATCGAAGTTTTTGACACCACTTTTCCTCTCATTGCACCACAAAATTTAATGAACCTGGAGCCAGTTATAAATTGGCCTTTAGAAAACCAGGATTTGTTTTCTTTAAATGCACAGAGCTCTACCATCCTGCAATACATGAAATCTGCAGCCTTTGCACTCTAAGGGACATTAATTCAAATGAATACAGTAGCATACCACTACCATATATTACACTTTGTTTTTACAGATGTACATAGTTTTCAAATTGAAAGATAAAATAATGCAAATGTAGGCAGAAGAATTAGGCATGCAGGCAAAGTCAATGTACAGGTATGAAATATAGCGCAGGACTGGTGTGCTGACGGGACTTTGCTACTCTCTAGGGAAAACTAACACTGTGAGAGGGTAAAGTGTGCAGCTTGAGAACATCTGAATGACTGAACACAGTTTCCTGTTTACATAAATTAATAGAAGATTATTTTTTTCCAAGGTTTGAGTTCAGCAAGTGACGTGTAAATTCCATGTGACTCACAAATCCTTTGCATATGACCCAAGAGCACAGGATTTTCCATCCCGGATCACAACTCAGGTCCAGCATTTTCCTGCAATGGTGATTTCTGGGAAGGGGGATAGAAACTCTAAGACACTGCAATCTTTTTTTCAATCCATCCTTCTGAAGACATGTGGGACTGGTCTGCCTTGGGAACTTTGTTTTGCAGGAGCAAGCCTGCGAAAAATGCAGACCAGATGGAAATATATAGTTATTGTGAACCATTCTAAGAAACACGCAGCGTCTTCTCAGTCTGAGGTCAATGCCCCTGCAATACAGCACTTAGTATTTCTCCTGTAGAATGGCAAAATACCTTACCCATTCCCTTCCCAATGTAGGGATTAGAATAAAAATGGGAGGACTCCTCTACAGATGGCAAATAGTCCATGTTGCAACCACAAGACTGTATGAAAGATGGGAAGCAACCTCTTACCATACTGGGTATTGCATCTAGGGTCTATTCCTTTAGAAAAACATTGATATCCACCTCCACTGAATTTTCAAGCCTCAGGCATGCCATGAAATACAAGTAAGATTAGAAAAGCCTCATCACTTTATTTTCCACTGAGACCAAGCGCTACTTATTACAAACAGGGACTCTTTGATGATCGCCCCACTGCCAGAGTGGAAAAGGCACCCTCCCAGCAAGGATGGGCATCACACTCGCTATACGCTAATTGGAGGAATCGTCTGCCGGCTGTTTTAACTGGCCTTGCAACCTCTTCGCACACAGTCCAAACACTCCTCGCGGGAAAGCTGGCAAAAGCCCCAGAGAATTACAAAATGATGAATTTTGCTTGGACAAGAGAGATTGCCAGAGTTAATTATGAACCATTATTTAGACATATTGGTGAGGAAGACATAACAATCCTCAATACTCAGACTTATTATCAGGCCTGCCAAATTCATGCCTCTGGGTACAACACTGCACGTATACCAAGAAATTTCTTCAGAAATTGGCACTGATGAAATTTTATGAGTAGGCAAAACATCCCATTAGCAAGGGGTCTGTGAACATCCATTAGTCAGAGCAGCCATAAAAGCATGGGATGGAGCAGCCTACATAGTCACTTCTTGCCCTGTCCCAATGACACGGATCGTGAGAAACAGATTTTCAGCCACAAAAAGACCCAAGAATGTTGATAGCTTGGGAATAAGCTAAAATTTTGCACTGTTAACTAGAGGGATTGGGAAAATGATTCTGTACGCTGCCAAGAAATTAAACCAAATTTAATTTCCCATCTTGGGCTTTTTTGTGTCTTCTCAACTTCTTGCAAATCAGTCATTATGCCAAGAAAATATCTTAAAAATATCACAACGAACACAAACCCCATGCTGCTAAAGCAAATGGTGAGTTAGAAAAAGAAAACATTTTCTCCCATGTCTGAAAAGCCTTGATGGGAGAAGTAGTATAATAAGAAACTGAGAAAGGTTAATGCATGGAGAGCGATGGGATATTTGGACACTGTAATACAGGAAAGCTACTGAGAACTGCATTAATAGCAAAGCTCCAAGCCACTCCTAACAGCAATAATGGAGAGTGTTGACGGGACTGGGGAGAAATATGCTATTTTGCTGATACTATATTATGAGTAAGATCAAAGGCCTGTGCTTACTGGGCCAAAGACAAACACAATGTTGGCAGTTCTGACTGTCTAAATAGAGGATGCTAGAGAAAGACATGACAGCAGTGTCCATGAGCCTACTTACTGCCTGCAAAGCCCCAAGGGTCCTCAGTCTCAATAAAATAAGAAAAAATATTCTCGGTACTCTGAAACTCTAAGATAAAAGCTCAATATCCTGTTTCCAAAGGTGTCCTATAACTGCTTCTTAAGAAATTCTGTAAGAGTAAGGTAAGCAAGTAGCAATGTTCTCCAGAATATAGCTCCGACTTCAGTCAAAATGCTAGTCAGGATCTCCTGAAGCAGCGCTGGTGACTGGATACTTCCCAGCCCTTAATCAGTTTTTCTTCTGTGGGTCTCTGATAACTTTGTGAACTCACACAACACTTCTGCATTCACAGTAACACTCAGCAAAGAGTTCCAAGGCTTTATTGTGCTCTGCCGGCTACCTTGTGTTTGTCTGAAACGGCTTTCTGTAAGTTTTATTTGATATCCCTTAGTTGTTGTATTGGAAGAGACATGGGATAATGATTACCTGTTTACCTTCCCCTGATCACTCATGATTTTATAGGCCTTGATATCTCTGTATCTTTCTCCACTTCCCCTCCTCTGGAATTGTACTGCCCTTTGCAGCATTCCTTACCCGTCCTAAAAGGAGACAGGTACATAGTCATCCTCATCCCACTCCCAGGGTCCAAGAACACAGTTTTGCCTAGTTCCCGTGCAAACATCTGACCTTCCAGAGGCTCAGATGAGGAAGAGTTCTGTGGACATGCTACGCATCATCACTGTGACTCACTAGCTGTTCCTCTCTACATGCTAAGTTCTGGAATAGCACTGCATTTCATAGCTTTGTTTTATATCATTTGGTATTACACATCATACCTCCTGCAAATTCACTGCAAAGCCCCCATCTACTTGTTTAGTCTCGATTCAAGGTTAAGCTCCAACGTGAATACAAGATTTGCAAGTTATAATTCAAGATGACAGAACACTAGAGTTGATGAAAAGTGACAGACAGCAAAATTAGTGGTTTATCCTACACAACCACAGTCTCTTCTATCCCAGTGAAGTCTTTTTTCTACCACTATAAAGTTCGCGCAATTCATACTCAGACAGAAGAACTCATTTCACAATTTTATCACTGTTGTTATGATACCAGCAGGGGTTTCTTTTAAAGCCTACTCTGGCAGGAGCATAACTCCCTGTGATTCTCTCCCTGCATTTAAAACAAAACAGCTCTAGCTGTTGTGGTTGCAAAGAAATGTTTGAACTTTAACACAATCTTAGAAGCTCAGAGGAGGCAGCAGATATAAACCCAAACATGATGAGAAATTAAACAACAAATCTGAGGATTTTTAACCAAATCTCATTTTCTGAGCAATTGGATTTAGCGCATGAACCTTCCTCTACACTCTACAGATTGTCTGTCTGCTTCCTAACGCTGTGCCTACAGCTCATGCAGGCTAAGATTAAGTTTAAGATAGGCTTCTTGGGTATTAATTTCGCCATAAAATTCAGCTCAGGCTTATCAGGGGCAGGGGGGCTTGGGAGGAGGGAGGCTGCAGTTGCAGGTCGTTTGGGAAGGTTGCAGCCTTTCCATCAAGCTCTTGCTGCCTCAGCAATCTGTTACCAATACACAACTCAGTTATTTTAAAGCTAGTGCATGTATCCTACACCAGCTGCAATCACACATTTGACTCGAGGGCGATACACCTAAATTGAGTTCAGGAGCACTCCAGCTTGGATTTAGCAGCTCAGAGCTTCCCTCCGCTGCCTTCTGCAGTTCAAAGTACAACCGAAGCATCTTTCTCTTTATGTACATCCAGCCAAGTTACAAAATACATTCACATGTACCCTGAAATTCATGTCGTAGTTTGTATCCAACTTCCATGTACTCATGCCTGTTCATATGAAATTGTTGCAATTTTAAGCCTTGACATAAGATGGGAACCTAGAAGTGATAAGAGCTGCTCTAGGAAGTTGGTATTCATTTATGGTTTGTTTACATTTGATTCATAACTTCTTTTCACAAGCTTCTCTGAATTACTATTAATAGCTTTTATACAATGTTGAAAACATACAGATCATTTTACAAACAATACAAAGAACATTCTCTGTCCTGAAAACTTAATCATGGACTGAGTTAAGTTGGACTCAGATTTGACAACCACCTTCTCAAATTTGAGAGTATGAATGGCAATATGCATGCCTTTGAACAAAATGGCTTAGAAGTCAGATAAATACACGTTTAGCAGAATCAAGCAGGCATTTATCTGACAAGCTTGACATGTACAAAAGTTATTTACAGAAAAAAAAAAAAAGAAAAAAAAGAGTTTGAAGATAAAAGGCTTCAAACATCCAGAGTTATAAAACTGATCTACAGTTATTCTCAGCAAGATCAGTGGCATGTTCACCAACTACGTTTCACGCCCAGCGCTGGGAATTGACCCTACCCATCTCCATTAATTTGTTTTTGTCTTATGACTTGGCAAACTCTTAGCCTGTTGCTTACTTCCACGAGCACTTACACGCTTCCCCCAGTACCGCATTCAGGCCTCAGTGGTTTTCAGCCATGTCTGATCACATTCACAAACGCTACTGGGAAATCTCCTCAGATGTTTCAAGGTAGCTCTCTGAGGAATATGCCAGCCATGAGACAGCAATTTTTTATTTTATTTTTTTAAAAAAATACAGATCACATTACATTGCTCCTACATTGCTTATTTTAATTGTCTCCCTTCTCTAGATACACTGGGACTTGGCAGAAGACAACACTGCCCAGCTCCTATTCTCACATCAGGCTTTTACATTCTATATGTTCCACTAAAAACAAAGGGGTTTGGTGGGGTTTTTTTCTCATTTTAAACACCATGTGTTTGAACACACATCAGTGCCCTCTCACTGATGAGGCAGCCTAGACTCAAAAAAGCCAGGATGGAATCTTTAAGCTGTGCAGAAACTTTGTACTCCACCCGCAGCTCACCATGAAAAGCCACAAAATGATCAACAGTTAAGAGTGCACTGGAAAAAAAACCAAAAACACAAACACAAACCTCTTTATGAAGCGTTTCCACTCTTTGATGGAGACTGTTTTATTTTTTGTAATATATCATAAAGAAGGTCTTTAGGTATATGTACTTACAGGTAGGATGTTGAAATAACAGCTGGATTGGCAGCTGACCATTACTTCTCCATGAAAAAAAAAATTGACTATCATTAAAGCAAGTGAGCTGATGAGTGGATCCTGCTGCTCAGAAATGGCATTAAATGCAATTTCCACAAATTGTTCAAATTTGGTTTTTCATAAAGTAAGGTCACAGACAGTACACCACCATCCTTAGTTGTGTCCTGTGACTGCTGGAGAATCACATGTGCTTCTAAACATACAGGAGAATGAGATCCCAGCTGAACACATCACTTTCAAAGAAGCAGGACTACCAAACCCCTTGAACTGAATATAAAAATGTTCTCCTTCATATAAGGAAAAGTTCCTCAGTTTGACATACCATGCCCAAACTCATCCCATCACAGACTCTTAAAAAGTATAAAAGGCCATGTCGTACAACATATTCCGTCAAATAGATTTCATTTGGAAAGCCGCCAGCAGACATGGGGGGCATTCAGCATTTCCTGGCTGCTCTCTGCATCCACTCCCAGAGTTCACATGAAGGTGTGCCCATGGGATGTCGAGGGGAAATTCGTATTTGGAAAGGGAAATCTTCTCTCCAATTTTACCACTTTAAAGCCTGTTTGGTCCTTCTGAAGGAGAATGTCATGTTCATGGAACTGCCGGATAGGAGAGGATAAGGAAAGGAATATCTTTCCTGAAGACCTTCTGGTGTGGCTTTACAAATGCACTAGAGAAAGAGGAGTTCTCCCATCCATCTTCCCCAAATGTCAGCACTGTCAATTCCTATGGGTTACTGCTTTGGTTTAAGTGTCAGCGTATCATCATCCAGAGGCTCTCAGTATCTTCACAAGCTGCAGTCAAAGCAATCTGGACACCTATCCAGAGCGGCCAGATATGACATATGATCCCTGACAGTTTTTACTTACAGACTTTCATGTAAATGACTAAAAACCTATACACACATGCCTTAAGAACCACCCAAAAACCCGAGACAGGCAGTACCCCATTTATCTGGAGAATCTGACAACAACTCCTGACGTGTAACCCTGGACCTTCTAATCTAGCCAATTTGTAAAACTACAGGAATTCATTCCAATGCTACACAGCAAGCACGCTCCAGCAGAAAAATCAATTCCAATGAGCAAAGGGCTGTGGAAAGCACAGAACACTCATTTTAGTGTTTGGTGAAGGCTGAGGTGGTTATTAATTTTTGGTTTACCATTATTACCAATATATTTTCCGATGCATGCATCTAACAAATTTCCAGGGAAACAAGGGGCCAGATGACACAAACATAATCTACCTGCTCATAGGTTTGCAGGTTTTAGTATCTTTGTGAACCTCTTTAAAACAGGTTACAGATCCCAATGGATGATGGACTGCAGAGAGACGATGACTTTTGCAGTGCATTTGCAAAACCACACAATTCTTCTAGACACAGAGCTCAGCCCTTAATTACCCGACAGCTCCTTTCTATCTACTCTAAATGGTTTTCATACTGGCAATATCAGTATTTTAAAAAAAGAAAAAAAGCAACCCATGTTTTCTACGTCTCATTTATGGGATAGATCCAAGTACGAAGCCATTACTTTCTCCCTCCATTAAGTCAGGGCTTAATACACCACTATTTCTGAGGAGTTCAAATTTTATAAGGAAATCTTAGGCTTACAACAGGACCTATCAGAATCCCAGATCCACAAATCCCAGGTCTTGAAGGCAACCAGAATCCTCAATCAGACTGGATTCTCACCTTGAGCTCATAATGTAAATGGAAACACTTATATTCAAAGCAGATCGTTTTCTCTACCTCATTAAATATTTAAACAACATATTACGGTGGGACATTTTGTGTATTGTCCATCACAGCAAACAAATGAGAACCCGGGGGGAAAAAGTCCGACCACATATTTGCTGGCAGGCTGAGAAGTGCCACTGTCCATCAACGGACTCGTAAAAATCACAGCTCTGGGACACGGGGCAGGTCACTGTGTCAGGGAGAAACTCCCGCTGCCGGGTGGAGCACGGAGCAGCGCTGAGCCCGGAATATGTTTGGCAGCCCTGTGGTGGGAGCACCCCCTGGAGATCACGTTGAAGGAACTCTTCTATAACCCTTACTGATTATTCAAATTGCAGCGGTATTTTGAGGAACTGAGCATCAACAGAGTGCTTGCTCCTCCTGTTCCCCATGGGACCAGGATACAATACAGAAGGAACCTAATAGACTCCCAGACGTGAAATCAATTCCTAATTATAGAAGTATTTGAAATCTATTGTCTTTTTAATTGTAGGCAACTATACATTTACTTCCCTGGTTTTATCACAAACCTCACAGGATCAAGCTTCAGTTCTTGTCTTTAAACATACATGATCATATCCACACAGTGAGCTTTTATGAAAAATTTAAATAAAGAAACAAACTTTTAGCCCTCACAATATGTAAACAACAACTTGAAAATACACAGAAGAGGTATGCTCAGGGCCAAGAAGCTAAAAGAGAATTTGAATAACTAAAAAAATCATTTTTTAGTTAGGTTTTTTTTTTTCCCCACATGATCCTGTAACTGTGGGGTGGGGGCGAAGGACTGAGCCAGAAAGCTTTAAGCTGGCTTTACTGCAGCACATCTCCAGGAGGATGTAACACAGCAAATGAGAGCAGAAGCCTTGGTGCTCAGCCCGAGAGCTGTCTGGATCAAAGGTTACAGAACATATCACAAGGCCACATAAGCATTTGTACTTTGACATGCAGGACCTCTCCTACACCAGATTCTGCCCAAATTCTCTGCAAAATAAATCTTAGCAGCAATGATATCTATAAAATGTATTCATCATGCAATGATATGGCAGGGGGTTGAGTTCTTCAAAGGGATTAGTGACTTTAACACTGTGCCAGAAAAGCAGAGGAATCTTAATCTTTCCATTTGTTTTGCAACCAAACAATGTCTGTTTAAGCATATTTTTTTTCCTTTATGCTTTGCTTGAGTACTGGAATATCTTATGTACATGAAATTGGCTCCTGTCTATGATCCCTATCGCCCTATGCAAACTGCATACTTCAAAAGAATAATTAATTTTAGGCCAATAATACTAGCATGCCACAATGAGCTTATTTCACAACATCCATTTGTGCTGCAATTCAGATCAGTTATTTTTCACACCCGCTTGGTGACAAGGTTATGACACAAAGAACTCCACCAAATACACCTGCTGAGGCACAACAAACTGCAAACAGCAAGAAGAACACTAAACAACCTGTTTATAGTGCCAAGTATGTATGTTTAATGGAGCTTAAATGCAAAGTCTTGTGTCTACCGCATTCTTCCCCATAAAGTTTGGTAAGTGTCAGGAGCAGCTTGCTTGTCTGGAAGTGAAACATGCATTTTTCTACGGCAGCTTATCTTAAATTCAAGCTTGCAACCATAAGGGGTAAATACTGTGAGGATTTAAGAACAAATCTCAGTGAAACACATGGAAGGTTTACTACAGACTAATTCAAAAAGTAAGAGGAAAGAAGCATTCTGACAGCAAATTATTTAGGTCACTAGGATAATTCATTGTATATGCCCTAGAATTTACAATGCTACTCACTTACTATACTATATGTATACATTAACAAGTATATTATACTTCTACATCATAGTTCTGACACATGTACTTCACAAACACTTTTATAGTCAATAAACATCTTTATACTGACACAACCACATTTACTTTTTCCCCTCTCAGTGTGATGGCTTCTCAGGAAGGCTGTCCCTTATTCTCATCCTAAATCTGAAAATAAATTACCACACCCTTCATTTTATACATTGCTTTTGCTGAGCTGGAACAGTTGTGTGTGTTACACAGCCAGCCTCTGGTGATTTTTTAATGTTGTTTTGTTAGCCCTTGAAAGTTTCTTGGTTACCATTTAAAAGAAAATGGAAAGTCTATATACTATTTTTATAAGCCACTTTGATACACTGAGAAATGCAAATTCAGGCCACAGTTAAAGAGTAGCAAGAAAGCCGCATCGCATTGCTCCACTTCAAGAACATTGTATTTTTTAAAACTGAGACATACTGGAAATGCCTGTTTGTGACAAACAGTGGGTCAGGTCCTGGCCAGATCTCAGCACACTTCTGATAGAAAGACGTGTCTGACGGCTTTCATTCTAAGACTAAAATAGCAGTAAATGATCCAAACTCTGAAATTTACAGTGTACAACAAAGACTTTAAATGGACTTGCTGTCCCAGAGGAACATAAACCAAAAAATCAATCGGTAAATGAAATCAGATCATGGAAAAGAGCTCAAAAGACGCAGTTTCTGTGGCACACTGCGCTCGGTCCTGTAGCTGATAGAAAGTGTACCTTGATATATACTCTACCAGGGCACACACGGATTTGATCTGGAGTTCACATATGACCAAGCAGATGTCTCTTCATGGAGGCACGGCCCATAGGATCATCCTCACCAGCCAAACCAAACTGAGCATATTGCAAACAGAGCTAAGAATTACCTGGAAAGCCTGTGCTGGCTACAAAAGCCAAGACAACCAACCATAGGCACAACTGCACTTCTAAAATTGGATGACTGATTCAAAGTCACACCCTGCCATTAATCTGCTTGTTAGATCCAAATCCCATCAGCCACACTAGTGACATTCCCACTGATCTCAACAAGGTTAAATCAGCCTAAGAGAAGACATATTTTCCTGTGGTTTTAAGGGCCAGCAACCTTCTCTCTTTTTTCCCATGTCATTTCTAGTACTGATGAATGAAACCCCAACCATTTCAAACCATTCTGTAAAATTACATACATACATACATGTGGAAGGGTTACTACATAACCCTTCTACAAAGAAAAGGGCAAACACCCTCCAGAGTTCTTAATTCTCCTCATTCCTCCCACCTGCTGACCACACAAAACATTCTCACTCCTTGGTATCACTTCCACCTTATCCAAGAGAATTTTAAGACCAATGGTTTTCATCACATCTTTACCTTGATTAGAGCAAACAAGAGGGCTGTGTCACAGTGCCACCTGAAAAGGCATTTTACTGTTAATATGAGAATATTGGAGAACTAACATATTCCCCTCTGCCTTCCAGTCCTCTTTCGAATCATCTCCATATGATTCCAGGAGAGAGAGACTATCTGCAGGATGACAAGAAATTTTGTTCCATCTTTTTTCCATTAACATCCATGGGATTTCAGAGTGCTTCATACTTCCTAAAATCAGGTCCAATGTCAACATTCATACCTATGGAGACTAAGGAAATTCCTCTGGCTTGCTCCATGCTACTCAAGTGTTGTGCTGAGAGGTGAGCAATCCACTTAAAGTCACAAATGAGGGTGATAACCCTTCAGAAGCTCTACCAACAGTTTTGACTGCTGTTAAAACAATACATACCTGCCGGTAAACTAGCTCCAAAACAGAAGTTGATCAGAAAAATTACTTACTAAATGCTCCACAAAAATTTATTATCATTTTCAGCTGTTTTCCAAAGCTCTGGTAATGAACAAATGAACTACAAAAGATTTGTATCTCCCCCTTCTTTTGCACTTAAATTTGTTAATTATCCCCAGCCCAAGAGGCAGCTTCCTAATTAAGAAGTAATTCTCTTGGCTTGAAAGGACACCAGCCAGTAATTATTACTGCATGTTGGTTTTCATTCTCTGCAGCTTTCCATGATGTTTGTCAACACTTCCTTTGCCTTTGGATATTTATTCTTTCCCATTTTCTTGATGGTGAGTTACCTGTAGGGAGAATGGATGCCACTTTTATTTAATCTTCTCTTTCTGTTAGGCTGCTGCAACGCACAGACCCTGCAAAATCAACACAGCACTGCAAGTAGCAGGTTTCAGTTACTGCAGTTTCTGAATGAGCAGGAAGCTCGCAACGACTTGTGGCTTCACATCTACATGACAGAACTCTATCCTTAAACTCGCCAGGCTTCCTAAACAGACATGAGATCGTAAAATGGGCCTTTAGGCTCTTTATGTTCATGTAACAATTTCACTACCACAGCAGAGTTACTGCCCATTTTCATTAGTGCATGGCAAGGAGTTGTACCTTCTAATGTCATCATCCTAAAATGCTGAAGACAGTTTTCAGATTAAAATTGTTTAAGGAAAATATATGTATCACGAAGCGAATTTCAGTAGAATTATTCCATTTGCTTCAGAAATTTACAGTAAGAAAAATTATTGTCAAAATTAAATACCATGCCATTTGTAACCTCCACAGTCAAAACACATTTCTGATTGTAGAACCTGGCAGAAATACTATGGAGACTTCTACACTTGGGGAATATTCTGTTTAGAGGGCAAGATAGTAGTATAACTGCAACACAGAGCTCTGTGTTTGTCCTAGCCCTGCCACTGACCCTTCTACCTGACTGCCACAGATTGCTGGTTTGTGAAATGGAGAGCACAAAAGGGACAACGTAGCACGGGTGCTGGAAAGAAAGGGATCATGCAACATGACCACCCGCCCCGGCGGCAGAAGGCACACAGCACCTCAGGAGGTTTCTTCCATTCCATGTTCTTAAAAAATGTGATTTATGTAAAGGTCTTTAAAATCCTTAAATAAAAAATGTTATTTAATTGAAGCTCTTTTTATAGGGCATTTTTCATCAGTTCCCTAAGAGGCATAAAGGGGAAGGAAATAATTTTTGAAAACACAAAAAAGAATATAATCTGACTAATGTTCTCACTATTTTAACTTTATCCAGGTTTACCTCGTTCAAACCAGACCAATAAAATATCTATTCTATTGCTGTGGAAAAGTGTAGGCGTAAAAAATAAACTCTAACTACAAAGTTAAGTTCTAAAAAAAAAACCCAACCAAACCCAAGATGGATATATCTGCAGCCTATCATTACTCCAGGTGCCACCACCGCCCCATTCACAAGCCTTTCCTAAAATCAATAGTTTTCAGTGAAGTTCCATCACAGTAAGCTGAGCTACACAGAGAAGTTAAAATTTAGAGAAAGTGGTAAACACTGTCCTTCTGCTGCTTTCCTATAAAAGCCAGGGCCAGCTTCAGTTCTGGGTAATCCAGTTTCAGAAGTTCTTGCAGTTTATAGGGAAACTTCCTCCGCGCAGAGCAAAGCCGAGCTCCGTGCATCATGCTGAAGGACGACACCAAACCCAAGAGTACATTCTGTGCAGTGCGAGTAATCTGCATGGTCTGGATGTCAGCACTGTGATATGCAGTATTTGGCCGTAACAGTGGTTATTTCAAAATTCAGAAGCAAGGAAAAATGTCTTGAGATTAAAGCCTTAGCAGGTAAAATAAAACAGGTAATGCTGGAGGTTGTGAAATCTCAGTTTGTGATTCATATGGATAGATTAAGTTCTGACAACTGGATTACAAATAAGCATAAGAAAAAAACATTGGGGGGTTTGGGGTTTTTTTTGCTTTTGGAGGAGGATCAAAGGAGGAGGAACCGGGATGAGAAACTGCCTGTAAATCTCAGTGCAACAAGAAAGAAAAAAGGAAACCCATGCATAAAGCCAAGAAACAAATGGATAAATGGAGAGCAAAGAATCCCTCCCTCTTTCATCATCCTCTCCTAAGTTTCAGGCAGACTTTCTCTGAAATTGTAGGCTGGGAGCAGTGAAGAAAGAGATGGGGCATTTGCAATCATGATGGAAGCAACAGAATGTATCAAAACAGCTCGAGGCACAAACGCATTAGCTGGGACAGCAAGCCCACTGCCTAAGCCTGCTACCACAACTCTCTGCCTTAGCCATAAATTAGTCTCTTAACGGGCTTTCAGTTCCCGTGTTCCTCCCACACTCCTGGGTCTCCCTTTTTTTTTATACATATCTGCAGGGTATGCAAATACACTTAAGAAGCAAATGGCTCTCATCTGCTTGTGGCTTTGACAGCGGGAGGCATCATCAGCACAGAAGAGGTAGACCTTGCCTCTAGGAGGCAAAAGGCAAAATGCACCAGGAGGAGAGAGGAGAAGAAATTCCTGCACCAGTCTCCAGCGATGCTCTGCTGCTGGTGCATCCCGTGCTGTCACCGGGCTGGGGCTCTCCTGCTCCTGCTAATAGCACAGATGCTCCACGCAACCCCAGGCAATGGGAGGGACATGGATTTGGCAGTGCCTTACTGTGGTCTTTTTAATATCGTTTATTTAAAGCCTTTCTGAAATCTCCTTTCAAACTACAGCAGAGCAAGAGATGGGTAATTAAAAATAAAAGGAAGTTTTCATCTGTTTCATCATGATCAAAGGAGAAGGTAAAGGAGCGTGCGAGTCCTGAGGGACTCATGTTCCCCACTGCTGCACAGTCAGCTATTGTCATAAAACACGGATCTGTGTTTTATTCAGGCAGTTTTGCTTAACAGGATATTCTAAGATGCAACATCTCATTTTCATGAGGGGCCTCAGGGGACAGAGTAAAAACACCCATCCCGACCAAGTAAAGAGCATTTAAATATCAAAGTAAAAGGGAAAAAAAGGTAGAGCAGAAAGCTTTGTCCAGCTATGGAGACTAATGAACGATGACCCAGGTTCATTTACCATCAGCTAACTGAACTTTCTTAGTGTAAGCAGGGCTCGGGATAAATTGGGACATTTATTCCAGATGACAGGACTAGAGTAAACAAGTAGATGCTTTTTAATTTCCCCTTTTACTTAGGGGGCCATAAAAATCTGATGGCAAAGAGACTGCATAGGGGAAGACATAGATGATTTAGATTAGCACAAGAAATGTAACATTGCCATTTGAGCAAAGGTTTGCCTTAAGAAACAAAAAGGAACATTTTAAGCCCAGAAAGGTTCATCCTTAGAGAAAAGGACAAAGACTTTTACCTTGAACATCACCCTCGTACACGTCCCTGTTCCCCTCTCTTTTCTGCTGGCATGCTGGTGTCCTCAGCACCCCTTACCTTCCCCTCTTCACAAAAGTGGCGATGTTTTGAAATCCTCTCGCATATTGTGAGGAAAACAAAACAAACACCATCACCCCTAGTTAAACTGGAACTGGAACGCTCAATTGTGTGTGTGTAACTTTGGCTCTTTGAATCCCTCTTTGAGCACTTTAAAATGACCTAATTTAAAGAGCTAGCTGAATACCGAACTTGCTTTCATTCCCTTGAAATTGTGGAGCTGGATTAGCCATGACATTGACTGCGGTTACCTGTATCATCAGCCCCAGGAGATTACAGCCTGAAGTCACCTCTAAAGCAGCACTTCTAATTCAAAGACAATTAAAGAAGAGATTAAGAATACCTTAGATACTTCATCCCTGAGTAAAATAACACCACTTTGTCTCAAGCGGCAAAGCATACACCAAGCAAAACCAGTTATCGGTATGCTGTATACGAGTGAATCTGCTAAGCAGGACCACCAGGATATCAGAGGAAGCTCTGTCCCATCATCATTTAAGAATTAAGCAACGCAGTGACATGTATGTAACAAGGACTTTACACAGAGCATCAAGTTGCGCTATCTACAGGAACTGTTTCCCTTAGTACAGATAACACCTTGTTTAGTACATGGACCTTGTGAGTTATATCAATTTTTCATAAAATTTTAGCTTTTTATTGCTGTTGCTTAAGCCTCAGAAATCAAAGTTTTTCCAAAACCCTTCCCTAACTCAGAAAAAAGTCAAAAGCCGTAGGAGTCTACTGTATACTACACTTCCCTTGCAGCTATCTCTTTTGAAGGCTTTTTTAATTACAAAAGGAAAATGGCTTTTGGAAGGCACAGGAGTGGTTCAGCAAATTACTGCCTAGAGCACAGCATAAAGCCCAGTGCCGACAAGGGGGCACGTTCAGAATTTTGGTCATAAAGGTCAGAAATACCAACTGTAATGAAAGATGGTTTGATTTCCAAGTGCCAAGTGACAGCTGTGGTCCAGACATTTTAGTCAGATGTGCAGGAGGACAGACTCCAAAAGAGGAGAAATTGGTGCATGCACATCTGGTAGAATAGCATCCAGTAATTTACTATAGGCATAATAGGGCCTTAGCTTTTAAGGCAATATAATTGGACATGTTTGGCCATAGTTTTAAAAGGCAGCTTGCAAGACGTGGGGAAAAAAAAAAAAAAAAGAGGTATCATACATATGAAACCTCTATGTGAGTAAAGAAATTCACTGTCTTGTTTTTGGATCTGGTCCAATGCCTGGAGATGACTGTGGAAAACCTCCCTTGGCATCTGTGAACAAGGTCTGAAGAGCTGCAGAACAGTGAGAGAGAAGGACGGGAACTCTGCATGGAGCAATCTTTCAGATACAGAGCTTTAAATTTCATTTTTCATATGGGAGGAGGGGGAAGAGCTCCATTACTCTGGAAGAACTTGAGCCAAAGATAAATACTATTATTAAGAGTAATACTAATGCATATGATTGATCCTGCAAAATTCTAGTCATCGCAAAAATAAGGAAAAAAAGAGAGTGGAGATTCTGGAACTTTACAGTATAACTTCTGCTTTTCAAATATATTCTTTTCTGATCATTTCTCATGATGACCAGACGTATGAAGCACCTCTGATAAATGCAAAGTGTTTTTTTCAAATTAAAAGTAATGGTTTTGTTCTAGATCCAACTCAGCATACATTTTGTGTTAAGAAATGCTGCCAAATTTCATAACTTAATTTGAAAAAATGATCTTTTTCCTTGGTGTACAAATTGCTACATTCCAAGCACATCCTACACAGCATGGCCAAATTAACATAGTCTAATAAAGCTTAGCAGATACCATTTTCACTTGTCCTAGTAAGTCAATATGACAAGGATGAATGTTGCCTATGATGCTATTAGAAATTCTTAGAAATGAAGGTACAAAACACGAACATGAATAACTCAATCGTATAGGACATGCATATTTATCTTCAAAATCATATTCTTAGACACTGCTTTTTAACATCAGAGCCTATTGTCCAACAGATCATTTGTAATTTTGGCCTTTTAATTGCAAGCTCATTCCTTTTGCATGTGAAGTCCATACTGTTTCATGGAGTTCGGCTCCAGTCTTTCCTCATCCTGGTTTACACGCTTGCATAATGCAACCTTATTAAAGATTACAATCTGCTGTAAAAGGCTTTCTTCTGCCTGGAACTACAGAGAGAACTGAACTAAGGCTGGCATCATTTCAGCAATAAGTCAGACTTTTTCCAGCAAGGCAAACTAAATAATTTTCTGTCCTAATTACTTTGGATAATCTTGAATTTAGCCTTATCCCATCTCTCTATGTAGTATTTAGCCATGAACCAGAGACTTGCTAACGCACCCTGACCTGCTTAATTGGAAGCTGAATCATAATTGATATCAAAACAGATATCAGAGGAAAACGTTAGCCAGTTCACCACATTTCCCATCCCTTCCCATGCATGAAAAAACTTCAACTGACTCATTAAGAAATTACTTCAAGAAATGAGATATGGAAGAGCAGAGACATCCTAATTAACAGAACAGGAAACACATAATCAGAGGGAGAACCGTTTTGTGTAGTGGGTGCACTGTCAGATTTTTTTTAAGCAATCAGGCAGAGGTGGTGTTCATATTCATGTTTCCCTGCGTTGACGGTACGGTTTTATCAATACCACATATGACTGCGAGTTTAAATGAACCTGCCCAACAGCCAAGCCTTAGCAATCTGCCTACCAAAGGTAGATCAGTTTAAAAAAACTTTCAAAATCACATCTTAATGACATCTCTTGAGATTATAACCTCCTCCTGTCTGTTTCAAGATCTTCCTTTAAAAATATTTTTGCTCCATCGCAGAAGGATGTATTTGAACCAGAAATAGGCCAAGACTAAGACATTTCTTCCAAGTCCTTAACAATTCAGGTGGGGCGCCCATCCAAATCTGCTTTGGATGCAAGTCAGATCCAAAGCTTGAGAAAAACTGTTTTCTTGTTCCAGTTCAAATACGGACAAAATCTCAAAATCTCTCTTGAGACAATGAACATACGCCTCAGATGAAACACGATTAAAAATACTGTTCTCCCTTCACCTTTTGCTTTAATTCTGAATAGATGGTCACACCTTGCCCTCTTGCAGCATCACACCCAGCTCCGCTGTTAGTCCATGTGACATTGAAGCAAAGTGATCTCCTTTTGCCAGCGGCAGACTTTCCACCACTTTCTGCTGTTCCAAACCAGATTTAACACTTTAACGAAATATGGTTTAGTCCATTTCATTTCCAAAGTAGATTCCCACAGATTAATACACATGGATTTATGAATCAACACATAGGAGATTCAACTTCCCTTTGACCTCTCTTTCTGTAACTGCACTCCATATTCACAGCTACAGGATGGAGTTACTTCCAAATCCATTAATTAACTCTTTAATCCATCCCACAGGAAACTGGCAGAGGATTCTTTTTCTGTAAAACCCTGTTGGTAAGGAAGGCCGATCTACACTTACCACATGTTTAAAATGAGCAGCATCTCCTCCTCCTCTACCCCTCATTCTTTTTCACTTCCACCTCAAAAATATAGTTTTCAAAAAAACCCAAACATTTAAAATTAAAAAAAAAAAAAGGCAAATCTGACTTGCACTGGGTTTCTTAGAGGGTGACCACCGTTCTCACACCACCAGCTCTCTCAGAGCCTGAGCAGCCCAGATCGCATAGACGCCTCCCTGCGTCTCGCAGCAAACCCCTCCAACACAACCGAGCCAGGGTCTGGGAACGGGACAGGTAAAGAGGCCCAGGCCAAAGTTATTCTTCACCTCGATGTACGTGTTGTACTCTGAGGCACTGGTAAGGAACCTGTTATTTGGGTGGTAATGACCTCCTCCTTTAATGTTATAGGGAAAACGGGTTAGCCCAATTCCTTAGAAGCTTAAGAGTTCAGCATAGCATAAAAGAAACACTTTTTTTCCTACAACAATCTGCTCTTTGGCACAGCCTCAGAATACTTTACTGCCACGTCTTACTTTGAAATGGGAGGATGCCAAGAATGAGATAAGTGCAGACATCCATGACTGGGAAACACAAGTAAAAGGCCTTCTCCAGAGCCAATTACAGCCTTCAGCAGACAAGCGCTTCAAAAAAAAAAAAATCCCCAAAACTAAACAAACAAAGAAAAAGCAACAGTAAATTTGTCTCTCTGTATTCGAGTAGAAACACAGCATGTATTTCTTTAGATTACAAGGCTCTCCTTTTTTTTTTTAAATTGAAATCTGCAAAATATCCAGCCAAATTGAAATAAAGCCTTTGTTTCTCCAGAACTTGAGTCTGAATTCTCCAAAAAAAAAAGAATGCTTACATTATTACATTAAAGAAGAGATCGTTCTTTATCTGCTATTACCTATTAAATGAATGGAAACCTATATTACAGCTGAGACTTACCATGAGATGTAACTGCTTTAGTGGACAGATTTGTCTCTCACCAGCTCCATTTAGCTTTTCCCTTCCATAGAAGTCTGACAGCATTTTATCATGTAGTTTTATCAGCAGTTTTTCCACTACTAAATGTTGTAATCCAGATAAGGCAAAAATGCCAATGTGATTACAGTCTTCATTTTAAACCGTATAGTTTGGCATATTTCCTTTTGGAAAAGGAAGAGTTAAGTCAATTAGGCAAAACATGGTATGAATACCTTATAAAACATCAAGAGAGAAAAAAAATGAGTGAAATTAAATAAGCCACAGCAAGTAATTGACTATTTAGATTCGGCTTCATACACACTTAAGACTATCAAGGATCCCAGACTGATCCATTCTGCATCCACCATTCTTGCCTGGTTAGAAAAATCCAGGCGCATAAAGCCAGGAGCTTGCCAAGAAAAGACAAAAGAAAGGTGAAGGCCAAAAGGTAAACTGCAAAAGGGACTTCTTTTGATGATACAGGATCATTTTGAACTTCCAGGGAAGACCTCAGAGAAGCAAGCAGGGCATGTCCACATAATAGAAACACAACACAAAGGTACCAAGTTGCCCAAACAAAACTGCAACTGAAAACAGCTCTGAAATCTCTAACCTCAAGAAGTTCACAAATGAACAAGTTTCAACCAAGTCAGTCTTAATGAAACTGAAAATTACCTTTAAACAGCACTAGAAATGTACTTTAGCTCCAATTGCCTGACCAGTTCATGTTGCCTCATGCAAGAGTTCTGGCCACTTCAAAGTCCTTGGCTCTGCATTCCCTCCTCTGCTAGAACAGTGATGTTAATCACTGCTATTGCGCAGGGGAGACATAATTTTTTAAAAAAGCATTAAAACAACTCCAAAGCATTTTGAAAGAGATTGGAAACAAATTCAGAAGAGGACACTGAAGTCCAGCACACCTCCACTTCCTCAGGAGTCTACAACACAGATCCAACAAAATCCAGCTGCTCACAGCTCAGAAATCCAGCTGTGTGAGGTTACGTATCCAAACGTGTTTACATATCAAAGAGGCAGTTAGCAGGATATGCAAAGCCCCCCAGCCCCAGTGAGTCAGATACTTTAAACTCATTGGAGGTCAAGCAAGTTAAGATCACAGCTCCCCTGCACGTGGAATTTTCATTTTTCACTCAACGCCATGTATACGTTTTTTAGTTCCCTATTTAACGCTACCAAAATTTGCACTTTGGACTGGATTATGGAGAGAGTAGGTATATATGGAGTATTTCAGAAAATCCACTGTAGCCTTTGGTATCAGTGGAAGTTTCACAACCTTATTTTTCTGGAAAGGTTGTTTTGCGTCTCAGACACTTTATTAGGCTGGCTGCAGGCACGACTACAGGAGATTTTGCAGTTTGTGTCAAACAA
This sequence comes from Rhinoptilus africanus, assembly GCA_013400135.1. Taxonomy (NCBI): domain Eukaryota; kingdom Metazoa; phylum Chordata; class Aves; order Charadriiformes; family Glareolidae; genus Rhinoptilus; species Rhinoptilus africanus. The sequence goes on along the minus strand of VXBO01011402.1, from coordinate 1,119,017 downwards.
GAGATCAGTCATCAGCGTCATAAAAGTTCTTGGTGATATTAACCATAAAAGGCAAAGGACCATAGCAATACTTTTGTGAACATGTGCAAAAATATTCACTGCTGACAATTTCAACTACTGAGTTAACTTCAGCTGATCACCATGAACACTACAGGAGAAGGTGACGCTGCCCAGACCTCTCTCAGCTGCGGTACCATTTGCACAGCGGTGGGGAAGTGGCAGAAGCACCGAGGAGAGGGAGAATTCAAAAAATTATTGAATGGGTTTTGTCGAAAGTTTCCACTCAGAGGAGAATTTACCTTTGGCCTAAGACCAGGAATGAAAAACTCTCAGTCGAAAAAGAATGCTTTGGCCAAGGGCGCGTACAGCTTGAAAAGGGGGCTTCTCGTGACAGCCTGAGTACTGTGGTTAGTCTGGCATCTGCTATCACATGTTTTACATTTTCCTTTCTTAATGATATTATGCTCCCTGTAAGTAGTGAAAGTAAGAAAGAGTTACTTATTTTACCCATTTTTCCCATATGCTCTGGAGGTGCCTTAGCACCATTTGCCAATTTGGTCCATTTTTTAAGTATTTTGGGGATTTTGCATGTACAATAATATAAACTATCGAACCCAAATTTCGATTAATCAATATTTTATGATCCATTTCTGTGAGTTCCACAAAAAGGATCAACTGTCTTTTGCAAAAGGTGGTACTTGGACTATCTTGAAAATACAATATAATGTTACAAGTATAGTGAAATATAATGATATAAACAGACTGCTCCAGGAAACCTCTCTTTTCCAGTAGTTTCCATAAATCTTAATCCAGAAACTATAAAGATCATTTTTTTCCAAAGCAAAGAGCAATATGTACTTGGTAAGGTAACTATGCAGAGGATTAAAATACAGGATGCATGCAAATACATTGCTGAATTGGAGCTTTTATGTTCTCTTAAGCCCTTCTCGGTCTCTCTTAACGTGAAATTATTCTGATAGCATTCTCTAAAAACCAATTGACTAGTAGTGACCCAAGGCAGCCACAAATACAAAAAGAAAAACGCAAACCCAACACTTGATAAAAATAAAATTACTGTTATTTTCACTTTCATCTGGTAGTTTTTAATTGCACAGGCCCAAATAATTGAGCAATTCTTAATTTCAGAATTGATGCAACCGCTATTTTATGTTGGCAAAATAATGCTGAACTCAGGCAGGCTGACCTCTTTTGAGCCAGCACTCTATTGCCGCTTCAACTGATTTGCTACAGATGGGAAAAGGAGAGATGCTTTACCTACCTCTTCGCCTGACAGCTGATATCTACAGTCTGGGGAAGGTTAAGAGAGAGAGATAAAACACTGTTACCGCGGAAGGAGAATGTATATACCACATTTGGAGCACTTTCCCTTTGTGACCTAGTAACTCCCTCTCCAACCCCCCCACCTTTACCCCCTCTTCACGTGGGGAGGCTGGACTGAAGCCTCGAAAGGAACTGCCAGGCTGCTGCCTGTTGGGAAGAAGGAACCTGGTGAACTGCAGCTCGTCAGCAGCTCAGAGGGTGACAGTACCAGCAAGAAAGAAGGGTAACAGACACACAATAACAGACACAGATGCCGGGACCTAGAAGTTCTTTGGAAGAGGCAGCCTGATTTCCTTCACTCAGAAGCAGCGAAGGTAGTGGGTAGTGCTATGTTTAGTTTGGGAGTTAATATGCAAAAGAGGCATAAATGAAATAAGAAGATGAATCAAAGAAGAGGAAAACACCTTAGAAGAGTTCGTGTAAGGACAACTCTGGAGAATAGACAACGCTCCTTACAAACCAGGGGCAAAAAAAAAGGGAATACTGAAACTCAGTAATTCCCTCAGCTCCAACAGAACAGAACTTTCCCAGTCCTCCAAAGAGGATTTGAGGGTGGTATTTATTGGATTACACCTCAGTGAGCAAAAGATGCAGAAAACTAACAGAAGAGAGCAATATGTGTATTTACACACTTAGAATTTCAAGAGAACCAGCTGTATTTTGAAAAGAAGGAAAGGCCACTCCCTTGTCTAAAACTGGATTTAAGGAACACAGAAAATAGAAAGCTTTATATTATTTGTATTAAATACTTGGTTGGTTCAGAAGCAAAATAGAAATTCTTTATCTGAAAATTAGTGTCTGCAAAGTGACCAGAAGGCTTTTCTTGTTTCCAAAAAGAGACTTTTTATATGAATTATCTCATTTCCTGATTAGCAAACTAAAAGTATGAAATTATTTTCCCCCTGGCTGTATCCCAGCTGGATCAAAGCACTGGCCCAAGAACATACTGTACCAGTTTAGTTACTGAGAAAGTCCAGGAGAAATTCAAGCATCTACTTCTCATCTCTCCTGATAAAGATACCAACCCAAGAATGTAAACACAGGGCTGCATATGTAGGATATGGCCAGATATTTGCCCGGATAGTTATACACCCATTTTTTATTGTACTGTCACTCCTTCGATACAAACAGTACCTGCTCTGCTTTTGGAGCAGAGTCGATGTCCAGTCCTAGATGACAAATCACCAAAGTTCATGACACCATCACTTCTCTTCCCAGGTCTCATGGGGAAAGGGTTGTTCCATACCTGGAAATACCTCTAATGAGGACCGGAGGGCTACAGCTCAGATGGGAATTGTGTGTGCATGTGGGCCAGTTCATGGCACAGGGACACCCTGTAAGGAGTGGTGTATGGGTGGGGGGCTTGAGCACAATTCCTAATAGTTAAACATCAATGCGATACCTATTTTCAGTAAATACAGAGAAAAGAATTCCACACTCGCATCTTATGGATACACAGGGATGCCCATGAAAGGAGTCTCCTGCTCCAAGCCATAATGTCACAAATCAGAACAAAACAAGCCGCTATCCTGTTTTTATTTTAATGTGGAAATATACCATTGGAGTAAGGGTTTAAGGCCATGACAAGTACTTCTGGGTAAATCAGCTCTCTCCTATGTAATCATGTGATAGATAAATCCAAATACACACTGACAGCCAGAATAGGGAGCAGTACTCCTCTCTGTTGGAACAAATAGAGCTATCCTTCAGGAAGGTATCTGTACAAATACTACAATAAGCGAGAACCGATTACTATCTTCCAAAGAGCAATGTTAAGATAGGCTTTAAAAAGAGATCAATAGGCATTTTTTATTAGTCACATTTTTGGCAGCTTGCCCATATCTGCAAATACATATTTTAGAAGCTCAAATCAGAAGCCAAACCAAGCAATACAGAAAAAGGAAGACAGTAAAAGCACATCTCATAGAATTATATTAGTGTTCCCTCCTACCTACAAGAGAAAGTTTTACAATTATCCCAAACTAATTCCTCTTTACTGCTCACTGGAATACCATCCCTTCTGTTCCTTCCTGGCCAATTAAGTCTTTTCCATTCCTCTTCCTCATTCTTTGATGTTATAAATGTTTTGCAAATACATTGTCAGTTGGATTAGACTGCACTTAACCTGAGAAGGGTTCACCATTCACTGGGTTTAAAATACAAAGCAACAGAGCAGCAGAGAGAGATCTGGTGTACATCACTGTCCACCGCCTGTCTGTGTCCATGGTGCGCCTGAGAAAAGTTAGGGAGACAGCCCAAAGGCACACAGTGCAGAGAACCAGACACAGAACCCACAGACAAACAGCCCTAGGAAAAAAACTAGACTTTGGGTTAGTTGTTGGGTGAACCAGGCTCCGAGCTGGGAGTAGGAATCGGTGTCCCATGGCTTGGTTTATTTTGAGTTCAGTGAAAGAGGACTTCTTACATTCTTTGTAAACGAGCAGGGTGTTTGAAGAATATCTGACTCCATCACCTTTCCCTAACTTCAGCTATCTGCAAGAACCCAGTTTTTGGCAAATCTCACTGAGGTCCAAAGAGGTAGCAGTATGTGTAAATACTTTATAGTTTAAAATGTCATATGTTGATGCTGACAAGTTCAAGACACGAGAAGAGGTTGCTATGGAAACACATGCTGTATAGCCTTGAACATAAGGCAACATTTTACATTTAAAGAAAAAAAAACTTGGACCAACAGTTGCCAAATTAGGTTTTGGGTGGGGAAAAATAAGTTTGTCATTTATTCTCAGACAGAAGTATTTCCATTTAGAAACAATGAAGCTAAATGTGATGAAAGCATTTACATTACATTTTGTATTTTTTCCCTCGCCTCACAACAAAAAGTAATTTTATATGGAAAGACTTTCTTTTGCAGTCCATATGCACCAAATCCATCTCTATCTTCCCATGTGCTGGAGTCTCCATCTAATTTTCCTTTTACAATTAATGAAATCACATTAATAGACAGCCATGTTTTTTGAAGAGTTAATCCTGTAACTCTTCTATAACATTTCCTACCTGTGTGCCCACATTGGCCAACAGAACTAAAGATAGGAATAGAATTGATCAGAAACATGCAGAATTGCATCCTTGAACAGCCAAGCAGCTCTCAGTTGCTTTATAAGCCCCCTTCTATAACCTGTCACTGTTGCAAGGTGACACCTGCCCTTCTGGGTATCGCTGTGCAGCGGCATCCTTCAATGACAATCTCTTCTGCTTCATTCCCCTGCCCTCTCAACAAACACAATAACAATTTTTAATCCCCCAAGCAACAGTTTCACTCTGCAGGCTCCATCAAAAGCCTGATTTTAAGACACAATTCCCCCACACCCATTTCCTGAAAAGAAAAAAAATCTTTTCAATTAATCTTTCTCACATAAAACATACAGCTAGAAGAAGTTTTTTCTGGAAACTTTCTATTAGGTAATCACTGGATTTGAAAGGGAAGATTTTAAAAAAAAGGGGAAGAGGGTCTCTACTTCAGCCACTTTATTTTTGGAAGCACAGAAGAAAGTTTGAGTTGTTAAGCCTGAGACTGATTCCTTCATCCTTTCCTATTTTGAGTATTCTAGGAAATTTCGTTTTACTAGAGCATGTATTTGTTATGGAGTTTTGGTTATCACAGAAGTGACAAAGCTACAAATCTACAATTCAACTTAAACATCTACAATCTGCAGCTGATGCGACCTTCATGATTTTTTCAAATAGGAGGTCAAGATATGCTTACAAACACAGAAGACGGCATCATGGTATCACTGTGTCATTATCAACATTTTTTCTTGATAACTTCAATAAAAATCTAAAGCAAATTGCAAACATTTCTTCATAAATACCTGAACAGCAAAGGTGAGGAAAACCTCTTTTTTGTTAATTAAGTTTAGGAGAGAGTATGTTCAGTAGACACCAGCAAGCCTGAAGCCAAACATCTGAAATGGAAATAACCCTGTGAACTGGCGTGAGAGCACTACCCTTCACTAGGAATGCATCAGCAGGCAAGCCATGCCAGAAAGATGTTTTTACAAAGTTTCTCATTTAGGGTTGTATTTTCAAAGACGCCTAAGGAGAACTGACATCCAAACACAGATGGGCACCTCGTCTCCTCAAAACTTCAGCTTACATGGTTACAGTTGAATTCCAACATATCCGACTTGTTTAAAATGCAGTGTTTTTCCAACCATCCCACTGTCATAAGGAAACTCCTGTAAATGCTTTCTGTGAGTGCTGACCTCACTGTCTCCACGGTGCTGTAGGCTACTGAATTCAAGGGGTGCTGCTGCCACCCAGGGAAAATGGGTCACAGCAAAAGGAGCGAGGAACAGCATTTCTGAGTTTTAAATGTCAGGTCATTTTTGCATCCATCCAGCAGTGCATATAAATTCATTTATTACTGTATTTCTAATCTGCCTGTACATGATTGATTCTGTGGCTAGTTCCATAATAGCGTTTTTTAAAATTTCTTTTTTTGTCAAATGTATCCCATTTTTTATGTAGCCCTTCCAGATGTGTACTATATGAACTTTTCCCCTTACCTTCTACTTACAGCATCAGTAGCACTGAAAATTTGTTTCTCTTTTCTCTGGAATCTAGAAACTCTCTGTTCCTGAAAAACCTTACAAGACCATTCAAGCAATGGAAGTGTAAATTACTAGCACCTGACTTCAATATTGCTTAAAGGTTATCTTTTTCTTCTGACAAACCTCACTTCCCATTTTTTTCTTACTATTACCTTCATTGAATAAATGTGTCTACAGAAACTTGTAAATAGGCAGGACAAATGTAAGGATTTTTATAAATTTAGTTCTCTCAAAAATCCACAGTTGTTTCTATTTCCAAGAGACTGAGGCAGAGAAATATGGAAAAGCTCATCTGTGAAGATATTGAGACTTTGGCTGCAGTTCACTCAACTTCACAGGGTTCATCACAACAGTATTTGGCTCTCCTCTCTTCTGTTTTCTTCACTGCTAATGGATACTTTACTATTTAATTAGTGCAGCATGATCCAAATCCCATCAAAGTCAATAAAACTCTTTTCATTTATGCTAATGGGCTTTGGACCAACTCCTGAATTAGTACCAGAATCAAATAAAACACCCTTAGGAAAAGAATAGATACACCAAGCTTACACTTTAAAGTACAATCTGAAAACCTTCCTAAGGTTTTTACTCGCTTTAGAGTAAATCTCATTATTGAACATCTCATAAAAACAGCTGGACAGCCCTTTTTTGTCAGTCTGATTCAAGTGTCAGAGGGAATCTAAATGCATGCACGGCTTCTCTATGAAAAACCTTCCCACAATTATGACAGCAAAAGGTTACGTCTTCCTGAAGCTATTCCTGTGGCTCCTACAGTATCTGAGGGTTCACCCTGTGGGAAGATAAATTTGGCAATACAACTGTGTTTAAAAGGTCCTGCCCTCGGACACTTGTTATTTCTCTGGCACTGCCTTAGTTGTGCCAACACAGCTATCTGTCGGGCCGCTCTGAAGAAAACTTCACCAATGTGATTAACCCATTAAGGCTGTTTGGCCAGACGACATCCCAACCTGACCAAGTGACACCAAGATGGTCAATGCCCAGCTGAAGAAAGTTCTTTCCAGCAGAGCAGTCAGTATTATATGTAACACAGCCGAACTTCCATAGCCACTTTAACCAAATTAGCAGGAGAGAACACCAGCTATTTTTATCGTACGGAGTAGAGAGGAGCCTTTCTGCTCTTAGACTATACCCTAGTCACTGCAGAAATTAATGAACCACAAAGCAAGCAAAATGACACTATGTAAACAGGGATATTAAACCTTCTTCTGATACTTTTGACCTATTTTGGCAATACCAAAGCCGCTGCATCATTTCTTGCGTACCAGCATGCTTTAATTGACTAGCACATTAACCATCAAAGGTTTTTGCAAAGTTTGACCACAGAAATCACATTCAGAAATCACATCCCACCAGCGCTGACTCAGTGGCAGAGCCACATACTACTTCTTCTAATTCCCAAAAGCCCAAACAGAAGAACCAAACCTTTGCTGTTGGTTTGGATGGGTTTTTTCATTTCACACTAGTCAAGCCTAGCAGCACAGCAGGCTGGGAGACAACTGTCCTTGAGAACAGCTTTGGCAGAATGTTAATAGAGAAGGAAGAAAATTCAGGATGAGGATGAGAGTTGCTTCTGGGCTGAAGGTGTGAACCCTTCCTGTGGAATCAATCACAGCAGCTCTGGAGGGGACTGTCCTCCAGCACACAGGACACGTTGGTGATGCGCACACGTGACTCCAGCTCTCTGCTCCCATCTGCCCAGTGCCTCTGGGCAGCCCTGACTCACCTTATACCGTCACGTGTACTGGTTTGTGAGATGCAAGAAGTTCACTTTGCTTTCAAATGGAGTTAGTATTCCAGCCCTGCCCTGCAGACTAGCATGGAGGATAAATGGGAACACCACTTCTTGCTTCATTCACCCTTCTGGAGGTACTTGTTAAAGGACAATATTCACTGAACAAGGATTTTGTTGTGAACAGACAAGAAATACAGTGTTTTCTGCTCATTCCTGCTGCACAGGCTACTCATAAGCTATTCTGAACCTCAGCTCTCCAGTGCCGGGGCTCAGCATCTTGCCCTGCTGACACTAATCAGATGTCTCTAACTGCTCTTTCCTTTGACTTTTTTTCTGACCCATCCCTTCCTCTCCCCCAAATCACACACAAAGACATTCATCTCACTGCTCTGAACACTACGCTCCTCCGCAGGAACCACAGTGCATTTTTCTCCAGTGAAGGAAGCATTTCCAGCTCGTGACAAGGAGAGCAGTACTGTGCACCAGCCCAGCAGCAGCCTGTGGGGAGGTAGAGTTTGAAACAATCTGAGTAGCTTTGGAATTCAAACCCGTTTACTGTGGTGGAGCACATTAACCACCTCTTGGCAGCAGTTTCAAAGATGGCCATTTGCTTCACATTCCTCGGCAAAGGAGCAATGCTGACAAGGTCCCTGGCTCTGCGAAGGCGAGGAGTGAGAACTTACAGGCTCAACTATCACCTAGAACCAGCTTCAGGGAGGACATCATCACAAGGAGAAAGCGGCCACCACACAGACTAGAAAACACAAGCATTATGACTATGCAACCCTCTGGCACTATGCAACCCTCTGGCACTGCCTAGCGCTTTCATGTTTCATGAAGCACCAAAAATTATAAATAGTATATTGGACCACCTGTGCAGTACTCTTCACAGCGTAAGTCTATTCCCAGATTCAACTGCATTATTCTCTCTAGCTGTCTCCTGATGCTGTGGCCAAATGCAGCAGATAAAGCAGTCCAGGAAAAAAAAAAAATCTCTTTATTAGGGACTGAGACAGGTTCTTAGTGATATTTGAACTATAATCAATACCTGAAGGGCTTGAAGCAAAGGTAGTTGCCTGCCCATTTCCGTCTCTCTGCTTTACCCCCACTTTACAAGGCTGGGAAACACGGACAAGGCCAACTTGCAGAGATGCTAAAGAAGCCTATGGACACCAGCTAGTGAATAGCAACAGGACTCTGTACAGCAAACTTCAGGCAACCTGTGCTCCTCCAATGGCCAGTGCCAGTGGTGATGGCTATTCTTCTGATCAGGATGACAGAATGGCCCCAGCAACATTCACTAGGTAGTTCACCAAAAGATGAAGTCTAACAGAACTTTGTTTAGTGCTTTTTCAAAAGGCTGGACAAAAAGCTGCCAAGGTAGCACGGAGCCAAATGGGCAGCTTTACGACAAGATGCTCAGTGTGTGTCTCTGTCACTGTGTTCTGCTCCCTCATAACACTGCAGCATCACAGAGAAGCTGTAAGGTCACTTCTACTAATTAGAAGTAGTCAAAAGTGCAACTCCACTGAAGCATCTTAATGCAATTTCAAAACTTCTCTGAGTTTCCAGCTTGGTAAAATGTTCCAGCACTTTCTAACCCATGTTCAGTTGCCCTCTTTGAGTGTTAACCGCTCCTCCATAGAGCAGCCTACAGAAGATCAGAACTTCCTCAGAGGAGGCAAGGGTCAGTCTATCTTCATCGTTCTTTCAAAGGATACTTTAAAGCATCTCACGATTTGTCACCGATAGCATACAGGTCACTAAGCAGCCTCTATATATGAGGTTCTGTCTGTGACTCTGCCTTTTTTATTAAGAATGTGATGTCCTAACAACAAAATAAAATTTAAACTTAAGGATTTAGTAGACTCCTTGCAAATGTCAACATTGTATTAAGTCAAAGCAATGGACTCAGTGGCACAGAAGAGATATACAGAGGATTAAATTTGACATGATAGGTCTCTGATGTCAGTGAAAACTGGTCTTAATATAAACAAATATAAAATGAAAAGAGAAAAAACAAACAGTTTCCCACAGTTGTATAGGTAGAACGTACTGTAGGACTTGCAAACAGTGATTTGATATTCCAAAATTATATCCTTGGTTTAAACACTGCATGGAGTTCATTCTGGAAATGCACTATAAAACATTATAAAGGCACAAACATTTCTTAAATCCACAAGTCAAAGCAAACACCTCTTTCAGTCACCCCAAAGGAACACAAAATTGCCAGAAGCAGCTAAACCCTTCAAAGACGTAAGTATATCCATCACAGATGAATTTCACATGACTAACATCGTATTTATTCAGTAGTTTTTCCAGTGGTGTCATGATTTCTACAGGCTTGCATGATAACATGAAAATGTCACAAAAATTACATCAGAATGGTAATTCGGAGACGGGAAGCCATGAGGCCTTCAGTGAGCCCATGCTTTTGAGTGAGAACAAACAGCACTCACAGCTGCGTCGTTAACCCATCTGCCCATTCATGGCTGAGGACTCTGAGAACCTTCAAAGATGCTGGGATCCCCGGTCTCCTCTTCCAAAGCATTTCACAATTTCCAAGTATGTAAACAAATCCTGAATACAAAATCTCATGTTAATAGTGCTTACACATCCACAGATCTTGTGTGTCCTGCTGCCTCCCAAGAACGAGTGCATCTCTTTGCAAACCATGGTAGCCTGCGATCCAGACTGTCGGAGGAGGGCATGTCACCAGAAGAGTGTGAAAACATCTAATTATATAAGGCCAGGTCCTCAGCTAATGCAAAGTGACAGAGCTCCCAGAAATCCATGGAGACACGATGATGCAGATTAGCAGAGGTTTGTCTCATTATAATTGAATAGACCCAACTTCTAATTTTCCCATCTAGTGACAGATTGTTGGAATCCTGACCACCAGAATCTCAGAGGGCAATGGGGAGCTGAAAGGGGATTGCATCACAGAAAGTAAACGCCAGTTTGAGTGAAAGCATATTTATGATCCAGGAGTTTCAATTAGCTGTTGCTGAATTATCAGAAAAGTCTGTTGAGCAGATGTGCAATTAGAGGTTTTCTCATGTTGTTCTCTCTCATGAGTTGTGTTTTCTTGTTTGGGGGGGTGGATTTGGCATTTTGGGGTTTCTTTGTAAGTGATGCTAGTTTTATTATCTCAGATAGGCAGAGAAAACTCTTCCCACTATCACACCTCCAGCAGTGCAGAAGCGAAGAGGGGCAACCTGTGTAAGCAGGAAATCCTTCTCCTTTCTGGCCCCATCTTCATAGGAATAAAGAGACAGCAGAGCTGTCAGAATGAGCCTGCAAATTCAAGGCAGCTGGAATCGCCTCATCCTCCTGGCATGGACAAGAGGAGGGTTTCTTCTGATCCCTCGCCCTCACTTAATGCATCACCTCTTCTGTGGTGGGGATGTGGCGTGAGGCAGAAAGGGAAGAAGGTTTAGCAGAGCTATTTCAGTTTTAGAAGCATGCAGTTCTGTCCTGTTCCATCCAGCATACGGGATATAAACAGCAATGGGAAAAGCTGCACTTGAGCCTCTCATACTCACCTCCTTCACCACCACCACCACACCAGGGGACAGAGAACAAGGTGAAAGACAAGGTTATGATGTGGAATACTCCAAGGCCTGCTTTCTGTCCCAGATCCTTTGATAACCAACATGCCCATACAAAGCCAAATGAAGCCAGTGAAACTAAATACGCTCATTTCAACAGCTTTGGAACAAATCCAAAGATTAGCTACTTGCCATGGGACCTCCCAGGTCTTTATGCAAAATGATGCTGGACTATGACATAAAAATTGACATAGATCTATTTTTTCTGTATGATTCTGTGTTTAGATAAATGCAAGATTATACTACATTTTCACGAGTTCAGCATTTTTATCCTATTTTATAAGATGCGAATGATTATTGTTGCCCTTAATTTGACTGCAGAGAACTAACACCTTTATTTTCATAGTAAATTTATTATCCTTTCCTACTAAGGAGTTTAAATTAATTAAAAACATCTTGTAAATTGTCTTGTCTGTCTTTGCTTGTCTATTACTTATCCAGTCTGAGCTTCATATTCCTCTTTCAGAGTGGTAAATCATCCTTTGATTAATCACATTTTTACACTTACTGCTTATGTCAGTCTTAATGTGCCGTAACTTTGCAAGTAAATGTAGTATTGACAGACACCTCTAGCATTTATTTGGGGATTACTGATGAATGTTGGATCTGCCGTTTTCAGAATGAAACCTAAAACTATTCGGAAACTCTGATTTCAAGCTTTGTTATAAATCTGAAATCAATCCAAATTCATCCCTAAAACTTCTTCATCCCTAAAACGTCTTCATCCCTAAGCTCTTTATTGATATTGAACAGAGGTGGTATAAAATTTGTATTTCTGGGGTTTGGGATATTTTTTTGTTCCCAATAGGTAAAAGATTGTGACCTTAGGTAGGTTCACACTGTTCTACGGGGAAGTGTTTTGAAAAGTTTCAAAGCCATATTTTTATCTAGCTATTACTTACTTTGTTTAAGTACATGAAAATTTTTAGACATTTTCAGCCTTGCAAGCTTCAAAGCCTGACAGCTTCCAGTATAACTCCTGTCACGTGAGAGAGTGTTGGCACGTGAAACACTCTTGGCCCAGCTCAGCTGTCTTCATCATCAGGTAGTGATTTATTTCTCAAAGACTGTTTTTTAAATACATTCTGGTTTGAAGAATGCTTTCCAAACAACATCTCTCACATTCCTTCCACAGCTCCTCTGCTTAGGGAAAGAAAAAAGCCAAGCAATTTTAACACTCTGAAGAATCAGAAAGTATATTCTTCTGTATATGAGTTGGATGAACATGATTTACCCAAAAGCCATGATTTTAAACAAATAAAACCACTATTAAACAGTAACCACAGCCTGTGCTGCCACCTATCCTTAGTTAATCTCTACGTTTTCTGCAGGCTCTTTTTCCACTTCCAAACCACGGGCTCTGTCCTGCGAACAGGTCTGCCCTTCAGCTGATGTAATGGCCATGGGCACTGGCCCTTCTACCAGCTTTGGGAACCACACACTTGACCACAGGAGAACATGCACGACGCATCTGCTTAAAGCAGGTATTGGATGTTCATACTGTCTTTTGCACATGGGGGGAAATATCAGCAAAATTATCAAGTCTTTGGAGTAAAATCTGTGCTTTCCCTTCTTCCCTTTTAAATTCTACCATTTTACTGTATTTGTATTAAAATTTAAATGGTTTATTACTATGTTTAGCTCTTGAAATATTTTGAGTCCCAAGAAAATAAGCCTCTTCCTTCCTGTTGGGCTTGCCATATTATTTTGACTTTCTCTATCCTAAACTGTACAATATTCATTATATTATGCCAAAAAGCACATGTTCAGAAGCACGACTTGAAAAAGAAACTCCTCCTATAGGCCAAATTGTGCAAGAGTAGCACTGAACCTGCAGTCCCCGTGCTTCTGGATGTGCAGTGTGAAGATGCCTTTGGATGGCTTTGCCTAAGTGAACTAATATGTGCCCAGAGCTTCACTGGCCATGCTGGAAGCCCAGCAGCGCACAGGGCACAGAGGGAGGGACTCCCCGGCAACAGAGGGAACCAGGCACAAGAGCAGGTTGAGAGATCAACACTCAGGGCTCCTGTAGAAACATGAGAAACATGATAGAAAATTCAGTAGCCATCCTGCCATTCCATGGACTGCTTCTTGCAAGCGATGAGATTGAAGAAAAGAGGTCAGGAAGTGCTGCTGGCCAGCCTGCTAGTTAGCCATGCAGGTTCTTCTCCACACATGTCAACTTTATTATTCTTACAGTGCTAGTAAATCAGAAAACACATTAATAAAGGCTTAAAGACTCAGGGCCTACATCAAGATGTGGCAGTGTGCCGACCTAAAACCCCAGAAAGTTATTTTGCTTTTATGTCTTTTAAAGACCAGTTTAAATGTTGACCATATGCCAGGTATTTCCTTCTAGTTTTCTTGCTTCAAAAATCTCATAGAAATAGCTCACCATCCTTAAAGGGAGTATCAGCAGCCACCTATAGGCAATACACCTAGTGACGAGAAATAACTTACATGCATTAAATTAGCTTTATCTAGTTACAGGTAGAAGGAGCTCTTCTTATCCACAAAGATATCAATGATGTTCAGCAACTCTTTCTCATTACAGGATTAGTACATTTCATGCTTAATTTCAGTGGAAAATAGATTGTAATCTGTCCCTTGAGGTCCACCGGGCTAGAGGTTAAATGCTGTGAAAAAGTGGTCTGACAATACAATGAAATTCAAACACAGAGGTGGCAACTAAAGGAAAAGTTAAATGGAATGACAGTAGGAAGGAAGTTAAAGAGGCTCTATTTATAGCTCACCACATCAAAAGAAAAGTAATAACACTGTACTTTACAGGTGTAAGAGTCAGAAAGTACCTCTGACCCTGGGCAATTTCAACCTCTGAGTTCTCCATGGAGAGGTGCACAAGTGAAGAATTAATTGTATTTATTTATTTTGAAGATAAAGGTCACAAGTGCAGCAATAAAGAGGCAAAACATTAAATTTGATATAAACCAGTATCAAGGGAGTAAGAAAGAATATAAACCTGAAGGGAATGCTGATAAACTATAACACACTCAGGATATCAAGAGCAAAGAGTTACAGCAAGTTGTGCAAATAGGACTTCAATTTTAGCAAGGCAAAGTTTTGAAAAACAAACAGATAGCACAGTCCTACAAGGGACATGAAGGGGGAAAAAAAGAAAAAAATAAAGCAAGTATATAAATTAGTGGTCAGGGCGGGTTCTCTCTGTGGCACCAGAGAGGCTAAAATGATACTGAAGTTACCGTGTTCAGCAATTGAATCTCCCTCACTTGAGGGGCAGCCAGCCCACGTAACACATGCCAGTGGACAAACTCTCTCAGAAGTACACGCAAGACAGGAAAGATCTCCCTCTCTAGCTTTGTTTTTACCATTCAGCAATTTGCCTTTCCCTTCCAGCTGCTTTCAACACCCTCCCTTCCACCATCAGAATGACTCCTCTCCTCCCCACTGCAGCAAACTCCATTCCTTTCTCTGATTCCATAACACTCCCCTCCATCGGAAGTGGAATTTTACTGCAAAGTACCAAAAAAATCAAGCAGAGCCACAAAGTAGAAAGCCATCATCCACAGAGCAGAACAATCTGTTTGTCCAAAGCTGCAGTTCCAGCTTCCAGTGCTCAAAGGCACAAGTCAAGCTCCCTTAAATAGACTCATTTCGAAATCATGAGAATAAGGATGTGGTTTTACAATAGTCTGAGTCTATCTGTTACCAGAGGAGCAATATCACTCTCCCCGTGCCCAGCTGAGGGCATTCCCACTTTCATCCCTCTGCCATACAAATGTCCATCTCACCCCACAGAGAACCAGTTCAAGTTTGGCCACTTGCCCACCGGGTTAATGTATGGTGGGGAACAGGGGGACAGGATGACCCCTCTCAGCAGCAATGAGATGCTAAGAGAGAGACTCACCTGTACTGTAAAATGACGCCTTCAAAACAACATACTTGTGATGATTTTCACTGGCCTGGTAATTTTTGAAACTCCAAGAGACGCAACTTACATTTCTTTGACTTTTCCTTGAGGGAAAGTCTTAAAAACACTTAATTCAAACAGAAAACAGTTGCTTAGAAGAAAAAGTAAAAAACCTAATGCTGAGATTCACACTTAGTGACTTCAGGAACTCCAGATTTGAAGAAAGTACCAGACATTCTGAGACCTGGGAATAACTCAGAAGATCTATAGCAGAGGCTGTGATTTAGATATGAGAAAGCAATGTGCTCTTCAGCACTTGAGAGGACACTCTTCTTTTCAACGTTACAGTTTAATGGAACGGTGCTGAAAATAGCGTGTGAAATGTGGGCCTTTCATTTTGCAGACTATTAAAACTGGGAACCTGCTGTGTCAAGACTCCACAAACAAAGATGAATTTAAAACACACACAGATAAAGAGGCTAAAGAAAGCAGATGTGATGTGTTAAAGAACTTAGTGAAACTTTGGAAGAAGGAAAGCAGTAAGGGGAGAAGGTGATCTGAAAAAGAGGGTGTGCACACCAGAGCTGTTCACGGGAAGCAAACGCAGGGTTGTGCAACCCCCTACAAGAGACTGAAGACCTGCTCCCTCATTCTCTGTTTTAATCAGACCCAGTATGAGAAACGTCCTAGTGTGCAATTAAGTAGTGGCATGACCTGCTTACAAAGCAACAGTCACCATCAATATAAAGTGCTCAGAAGTAGGTCAAATAAAATACTAGTCTGATATGTGGAGAAACGGTCCTGCTCCATGCAACAGCTAGAACTCTGGTTGATTCAAAAAAATATTTTCCCATCTTTTGTAGCAAAAGGTAAACATGTAATTAAGTCACAATGTGGGAATGTCTTGCCATTTGAAGGAGCCTGTGCTGTTCAATTCTCAGAGAACACACCTTTCCGCACCATGAGGAAGCACTGAGCTGGGAGCTAAGTAAGCTAATAGCATTCTTCAAGAGACACACCTTTGGAAGCTGAAGAGGGACAGACTTCTCAAAATAGATGTTCTGCTTACCCCAGAAAGTAATTATGACCTTATCAAAATTAGTTACTATATATAGATCTTTCAAGATGGAAAGTCAAAGGAGCCATTAGGCACATTTTCTTGGATGTACATGGTTTACTATTCTGGTTAGACAATTAGTCAAAGAGAATAGTACAGCTGAGATACTGCCACAATGAGGACAATGCAACACAAGGTCA
This sequence comes from Rhinoptilus africanus, assembly GCA_013400135.1. Lineage (NCBI taxonomy): Eukaryota > Metazoa > Chordata > Aves > Charadriiformes > Glareolidae > Rhinoptilus > Rhinoptilus africanus. Next base: position 1,102,595 of record VXBO01011402.1, on the reverse strand, counting down.
AGTAGGACATAAGGAAATACCGATCTTTTATCCGAGGCCTACAACATACCATGAAGATACGGTTTTTGATTGCCTGAGGATATTCTGTCCAGATGGTGTCCACCTGTATGATGTAGGAAATGATTCTGCTCTCAGATAAAATGTAGGTGAGATGATCCATGCACAGAAGATGCACAGGAAAAAAATAGTACTTACTGGTGACAGAGTCTCTTTTAAGGACAGCAAAATGAGGATAATTTACTCCAGTCAGAGGCTGAATCATAGTATTTACACTCTCCGTGTTTCAGAATATAACATTTAAGAGGGAAAATCTCTGCAATTTACACAGCAGAAGGGGCTGTCCAACTAGGCTAGTGTTGGCCAGGGCCATGAACAGAGAAACCCAGAGGACAGGTTATGAAGCAAAGTCTCTGTTCTATGAAAATATATAGATATCCTTGAGTGTTAGGCATCGAAATAGCTCCACTGCTTTCTGTCAGGCAATGCAGGTCTTTTATATCATATGTGTGGATGTGGATGTGCAGTTAGGCTCTGATAGTGCTAAAATTTACATACACGCTTGGCTTAAGCATGTAGAGACCCCAGCTGAATTCAAAACACCATGTGGGTTAATGGTTTACTCATCTGCAGGGGAAGGGCTGGTGTTTTCGTAAAGAAAATGGCTTTTAAATTTTCTTCTATACTGTCACAGGAATTACTTGCATTTCTCCAGCCACTGTATTATAGTTCTACTTGTCCAAAAAGAAAAAAGCCCACAGTGGTTTTTGCCATAACACAAAAAACAGATGGCAACTTTGGTTTGATTTGGTTTTAATTTAAAGAGAAAATGCTCCCAAATGAAGAGGTTATATATGCCAAATTTTAACCCATTAAAAATTAATGCAACCCAATCATAAGGTAAATGCTAAGAACTTAGAGTACGAAAAAACACAAAGAATTACTGGAATTATTTGTAGCAGGCATCTGTTTTAACTGTCAGGCACTTGACCTGACCAGACTTTGAAGACAATATTGTGCTACCTTGAGTTCTGCTTTTTTGCTACATCACAAAGCAGTGTAATCCAAAAAACAGATAAAACAGAAACAGAACTAAATTGTAAATCCATATGAAAGCAGGAGATGGATATCTAAAAGGAAAAATAACACAGTTACATAAGCGTGTTTGTCTTCTCCTGGTGTATTCATTGTCAGCAGGTCCTTCACTCCCTTACCCAGGTAAATTACATGATCCACCTAAGGTGAGTTAGATTCAACTTCAGCTCTGTGGCTAGTTCCAAGAAAGCATCTCTGTCAGGAAGGTATTTAAGAATATAACCCTAAAACTCACTGAGTTCAAAGAGCTCAAACTCATGCTCGAAGTGAGGCGGGATTATACTAAGCAAGGATACATTTCACCAAGTGTTTAAATGTCTTGAGGAATGCAGGGAACATGGTAGGAGGGAAGGGGAATATTCCTCCATGAAAGAGAACGGTGGACATTTCACATGGATAGTTTGAACTGCTCTCAGGAAACACCATTGACTGAATCTGCAACCTGGGTTCCTACATGTACATGGACATGATGTGCCTAAAATTAGATTATATGAATGCTTCTCTGTAAAATAAAGACTGCAGAAAATAAGAATATTTCACTATGATTTTAAAACAGCGAGGAAAATAATAATAATACAAATAATGTATAACAAAGTCTTGGGACAACTGACAGACATGCACTTACATTAACAATAGTCAAAGCACCAGTCAGTCCCTGAAGATTCATGACTGGCTGGTAAAGTGAACGTATCACCATGAACCCACCCAGGTCAGCCCAGTACTAGGGTTGCTATTAGCATTGGGCATGAGCCTAAAAAGCATTGCTGGCTTCCCAAGCATTTCTAGAAGAAATAGCATCTGGGCAAGCAGCCAGCCAGCAGGCTTCTCTCAGTTTGTGAGGGTTATTACACCATACAGTAAAGACTGAAATGTCGTAGAGCAAATGCTGCCTATTTCATCATATACAAAGAAACACTTATGTCCATTATACTAGTAAGGTGACTATGGCTTGGTACCCCAAGACATGTAATGCTTACAGTTCCATAAGAAAATATACAACCATAAATGTCCTGAACAGCTTACTTTCTGTCTGTCCACTTCTAATATCTTCCCATTTTAATGACAATATAGTGAAATTTTTGGACAGCTGATATTTTAACCTTTAAAAAAGGAAGAGGATTATACTAATGAAGCAGAGCTAAGACATCATGTGGTCTTATTGAAACTGATGCTCCTCTATTTGCTTCAGCGGGTGCTAGATCATACTGATTATTCAACCTGAAGCCATGATCCTCAGCCTTTCGGGATCCTGTCAGTAAGTCTAATTCTACACTGCAGCCTAATTTCATCATGTGCTCATTATCCGTACCAGATGTGGTGTTTGTATTGTTTTTCTCCTGTATCTGCTTGTGTTTAAGTACACATTCTAGCCCAGAGACTACAACTGTTACGAGGAGACTGTGAGAGAGTTTATGTCTCTAAAGTTCCACAACCAAATACTGCCATCCTGTCAACCTGAAGAAGACATTTTTGGCACATCAGCCTCAAGCATTGCAGAAATATTTATTAAAATAAGAAATCCAGATACATAAAGAGTTCTTCTACAATGGCACGTTCATCTGTTGGGGTGAAGAAAGGGAGTTCCCATGGTTAGGCAATAATATAGAAAGACTGCCATAATTCTAATTCTTTATTGGTTTATGGCATTTTTACAGCTTCTGAGCACTTCTCCACAACTAATCCTTGGAGAGGATAGCCAGCTCCCTCATCCTCCAGCTGTGTCCACAAGTAAGGATCTGGCCAAGGACCAAGAACGTACTCAACATGCAGTATCTTCCACAAGAGACTGCAGGCCACGGACAGCTGATCGTGTTGGTTCTGCCCATACAGTGGAAAATTCATTTGAATGCTATTATGCCAACCCAGACGGACCAAGTTGTCCAGAGTGGTTTTATCTTAAGTGGGAAAGCTTTCACAAAACTTTTTTTATATGGTAAAAATCACATCCATAATTCAGAGAGCTGTTAAAAAACCCTATTGATTAGCTTTAACTTTCCAATGATTTGTAAAGATCCACTTCAGCTCTGAAAACACACCTAGACTGCACACTTCAGAAGTTCTCTTCATCTGTCTCTGATGTGATTTTTCGATCAATAAAACTTATTTTGTCATTGACTTTGTTACAGAAAACTGGGAGGACCCAAACTAATTGTGTAACTCCTCAGTCAGGGCAGCAAATAATTCTGTATATGCATTCACTGTACCTTTTCATTTTTTTATAATTATTGTAGATTAAAAACCTTCATCATTTGTAGTACAGTTCAAAAATCTGTTTGCAGATCTACTATTTTCATGTAAATCCCTTCCAGTAACTTCTCATTTTGGCAATACCAACACCACCAGACAGACTCTTCTCAGACAATAATTGGAAAATAAGACAAAGTTGGCAGTAAAGTGCAAACCAAAAGGGATGTTCAGAGGAAATAACATCAGAAGTTGGCAAGGTGGCAGATGCATTCACTGACTTGAACCAGATTCAGCCAACAAAAGTTTGCAATGTAAAGAACAAACTATGAAACTTCAATTCAAATATTATTTCAACCCTAATGTCTGGATGCAAAAGCTGGAAGCCCACCAGAAGCATAGACAGATGTCAAACCACCTTCAAAAGCAAGCACTTCAAGAAAATACTAGGAATTACATGAAGCAAGTTTATAACAAACAACTCTAACACTTGTCAGTTGACAAGTCAGTTGTCAGACAGATCCACCACCCCTGTCTCCAGAGTAATCTAGAAAAAGAGGTGGATATACTTGCAATATGTTAGGAACACTGGCCGTGGCATGGATACTGTTAGGCAACTGAAAGAAAATCCATGATACTACTGACGTTCTCCACTGAAGTAAACTAGGTGTGAAGAAAAAATGGACATAGAAAACCAGTTGAGAATAGCCTTGTTCATGTCTTCATTGACATCTGAAATACCAATAAACCTGAGAATAACATACAGCCCAGTGGCCTCTAACACCCAGTGGTCTTGCTAGCAATACATTACTCCAGAGACTCTTCAATACTCCTTGCAAACACAAGAAATAAAAAGGAAAAGCGAGACAGTTAAGTGCAGTATTCATTTCAGTGGGTTAGTTGCCCATTATTCCTGTCCATGGACTAGTGGCTTTTGGGGAACCACTTCATTTCTTCCAGTTTGTGTAATTCTATTGGTATCTGTTTTAAACTCTTGCCCTACAAGAAAGAAAGAAAGAAACTGAGATGGAGGGAATGGGTAGAGATGGAACATAGTACCCAAGGGACTGGAGTTCAATTTGTTGTTCCACAACAGATTTACTGCACAATCTCAGGCAAATCATTACAGCCAGATGCTTAAAGATATTGAGGTAATGCTTCCTGCAGGAAGGCTTCAGTGACCTGGGCAAAAGTAAACATGGTCTCTGCCCTGCAACATTTACAATGTAGATACGCACTGGAGGAAACAGTAGGTCCCTTCCAAATGTATTAGCAGAATCACAGAAGTTGTGGTGCCGTGCAAAAACTGGTGTGACATCCAGATCAGAATATGGCAGCTCCCACGCTAGACCAATTCTCTTACTGCTTCTAATGAAAACAAGAATGCCAGAAAAAGGCAGGCACACAGGTTGTGGACACAGGTTGAAAACTAAAATTCTTTTGGTAGCTTTCTGGATTCTAGCCATTTATGAGCGCCCTTGGATTGAAGCCTGGCTTCATTCCTTTGCGTTTGAGAAGTTACTTGCAAATGCAAAAAGAGCAGCATTTTATAAACACTTTGTCATTTATCCATGCAACATGAGGCCTTCGACCTTCAGTGTCTTACCCATACTTTGGCTTTGACTCCTGTTCTATTTTATTGTAACTCTCTTCTCCACATACAAGGAGTCCACGCTCTGGCTGATACTGGGAGGAAGAAGCAACAAGCTCCCCCACTGCCCTTACAGTCAAAACCTGAGCTGACGAGAAGAGCCAGCACAGGGCAAGCAGCAGCCATCAAGAGGATCTTCCTCCACCTTTCAGCACAGAAGAGCAAGGAAGAAGAGCTTTGGCTCCACCCCAGTTCTGCAATGCCCAGAGCAAGTAAATTTTGCCTTACACAAAATGATCTGTGCTAGGTCTGGGAAGCGCAAAGTACTTCTACATCCCCACCAGAGGCAGGCCTGCAGGCTCATACTCTGCTTTCTGAATTGCTCTTTTTGCTGGTGTTCCTCTTGCCCTCAGACAGCTTCCCACATCAAACAATTGCAACATTAAAACCTGCTTCTCAAAAGAGGAATGCACATGGCTACGAGAAACCACAGGAAAGGAAAGAGTAAGGGGAAAAGTATTTGACTCCTTTCCATTCTCAGATAGCCAACATACTATCTCCATACATGCTATCTTCTTGGCACAGCAAACGAACAACTTTCTCTGATTAAGTAAACAGAAATACAACAGACTCGTACTGGCTTTTTATGCAGAGAACAGACTACATTAAAATTAAGTAATCCCAAAATTATGAATTCTAAAGGGTATAGCAAGAAAATATTGGCAGAATAAACTGTTCATTATCAAAACTATATAAACCAATTGCTGGGCAGTAATTACTGTTCAAATGATACTATGGCAGTTTAGGATGTCAGGGACAAACAGTTATCATTTCATTGCTGAACATGCACTCCAGAAGAGAAAGCTGCAGCAAGTTTTAAAACACACAGCCTTACAGAATGTATCACAGACAGCTGTTTTGCTTGTAAAACTCTAACTCTCTTGCGACTTTACACCAATCACTTGATTAGGCAATGAAACTCGCCAAGTGAAAGATCCATGAAAATGGCCTCTGAATAAATTACAGTTTTCCAGGGCAAAACCAGATTTTACCTACTGTATTTGTTTCCAGGGCAGTTCAGGGATTAACTCTTCTAAAATTTCCCCTTGCAGACTGGAAGTGAAAAGTGGAAGAGGATGCCGAGAACATGCCATTTCATCCTCTGTTTCAAAGCATCAGACACCTCAAGCAACTTCACCTCAAATCAACATAAATCCTGGCTTCAGCTGCGCTGCTCCAGAGTAGCTACCGCAGAGCATGTGCTCAAACTTCTAGTGCCGCTGTCTGTAAAGAAGCGCCTGGTGCAGCGCAGCTATTCCCACACAAGGGAACATTAGTTAATTTGCATTCACAGTTACCATATGAGGTGTGAGTTTCTGACAGTCCACACATTTTATATTTAAAGACTGTAGGAAATTAATGCAATTATCATCGATATAATAACAAAAGTAACTTACCAGCCCATCGCAATTGCTGATTGCGACTGAAGCATTTGGCAAATCAGTGATATCCCCAACATAGAGGCAATTCCCATAGAGAGGTTCAACGCGAGTCTCATCAGAGTCCTCCTGCCATTCAACTGTTGCTCCAGGGGCCACAAGCCTGGAGTTTGGCCGCAGCCTGAAGTGAAACTCTCTTCCAAAAACAGTGACATTGTAAAATATTTGCTCATTTGCTGCTTCATGTTGCAAGCCCTCCGCGGCTCTCCTGAAGCGTGCTTTTGGTGGTCCAGACACCAAGTGGGATAGGAACCTGCCCTCTGAATCGGTGCTGGTGGGGATGACAAGGCTGTACTCCTCTATATTCCTCAGAATTGGATCTTTACAGGGAGAAAGCAAGAGAGGAGAGAGATACTAGAACTAAACACACCCTGATGCCACAGGATTTTTATTCCATTATTCATTAGCACAGCAGACACTTACATAAGGCAGATGGACACTGCACTCTGTACAGGCACTTCACTCACCGGCATGAAGTGTGCAGAGTTCATTCAAACTTGCCTTTTGCTCCCCAAAACATCAGACGGCAGTGTGAGCCTCCCCACCCAGCAGGGACCCTGCATTCCTGCCCATGCAGCAGGGTCCCGCTTCCCTTTGCCCACCCAGCCGGGACCCTACACCCCAGCCCCCCCGGTCAGTGCCCGGGTTGCCTGAGGGGCTCTGGGGCTATCCGGGTGGCCAGCAATAACGAGAGGGCGCTGATCCACTTCGGAACTGCTCGGAGGGGCAGGGGTACGGGCTTGATGTGCAGGTGGTAAGCCTGCAAGGGAAAGGCACGTCCTTCAAACTATCCCCGGTGCGGCGGGGATGAGTCGAATGGTGATGGGGAAGCCACGGGCAGCGACCGGCAGCGGTGTCAGCGGGAGCCCCGGGAGTTTAGGACGGTGGCGATGGCGGGGCAGAAGGAAGAAGGAGGCAGAGGAGCTGCCATGTGCTTCATCCCGCACGGGGAACTCCAGGCACCGAGCCCTGCCCGCCGGCCCGCCGGGGCTCGCCCCCTCTGCGGGGCAGGCAGCGGGCGGCCGCGGGGCTGCGGGCACCGGCGCAGCGCTGGTGACAGCGTCCCTTCCCCGCCGGCGGCGCGGGTGCCCCTGTCCCCGTCCCCGCCTGCCGCTTGGAGGAAACAACTGGAAACCCGGCAAAAGTAGC
>VXBO01011402.1:1038978-1095067 GCA_013400135.1 Rhinoptilus africanus | reverse complement strand
CGCCGGCCTTCCCCGGCCGGGACCCCCCCGCTGCCGGGGGCGCGCCGGGACGGGCCCTGGGAGCCGCGGTGGGGGTTGGCCAAAAGTGGTTTGCAGCAAAAAGAAACACACTCGCACGCTCTCACACACAAACCCACACACACCCCCCCGCCGGGCTCGGAGCCCCCCGGGGCGCTGGGGCAGCGCCCCGCAATCACGGCCCGCGGGCTCCGGCCGGTGAATTCACGTGGAAACCGGCGGTCAGGGAAAACCAGAGCCGGACTCTGCAAACTTAAGAAACCTCGGCATGAGTTGCGNGACGGGCTGCAAGGCACCGGCGGCGGGGCAAAGCGAGCAGCCCCAAGACGGCGGGGCGGCCGCGGCGTCTCGGCGGAGACCTACCTCTGTCCCCGGGGCGCCGCAGGGCGCCGGCGGGCAGGGAGAGCGCGCAGCAGAGCAGGACGCAGGCGATNGTGGTTTGCAGCAAAAAGAAACACACTCGCACGCTCTCACACACAAACCCACACACACCCCCCCGCCGGGCTCGGAGCCCCCCGGGGCGCTGGGGCAGCGCCCCGCAATCACGGCCCGCGGGCTCCGGCCGGTGAATTCACGTGGAAACCGGCGGTCAGGGAAAACCAGAGCCGGACTCTGCAAACTTAAGAAACCTCGGCATGAGTTGCGTTGGGGTTCCCGTTGGAAGCAAGGAGCCAAATGGAAAAAGTACCACCAAGACAGGCAAACCGTGATCAGAGATCCTCATCTGGTCTAACAAATTACTCTTAAGCAGACATTTCACAGGAAAAATTGTTTGGACTATTTGCTATTTAGACTTAAGTTACTTACTGCAAAGCCATCTTATATTAAATATCTGCAAATAGAGAGATAGACCCTGAAAGCATTCAGGAAAACTATAAATATGATATAGAAGAAAATTTTTTTAGGTAATTAAATAATCCAGAGTGGCCTTTATGGAAAAAAACAAGTTATATTTGTTTCCATATGGCCAGGATAAATGCCATCCTGCTTCTTCCTTACAGATAACATATATATTTACTCAGCTGTTACATTATGGGGATCATTTGCTGTTTTCACCACTTTACTCTTTAACCTTGGAGAATCCAGCGAGCCTTTCCCGTGCTCTCGCTGTCCTCACCAGTCCATGGCCTGACCTACCACAGACCGGCTCACACCATATCGGCATGTATTATGCCTCTCTGGAAATTTGCATGCAATGGCTTCCTGCAGGAAGCTGGTCCTCTGCCAAGGAATTTTCCTGGGTATCCTTAACTATTCTTGCTCCTGTATGACTACGGGTCCAATTGGTATCTTCCACCCCTATATTATGGGCTTAAGCGAAGAGTATAGAAGAAAAATACCAGCTAACTAGTAGTGCTGAATGCCAGTGACTAGGTTTTACAGACCCCAGGCCTGACCAGTTATGGCAGTACATGATTCTCTGCTTGCTTCATTTGTTGTTACGGTTTGGTTTTCCCATTTTTTTAGGCTAAGGATAAAAAGGGAAATATTATTCTGAATAATGGAGTAGATCAATTTGTGCATTACATCCAGACATCCCTTTACTTATCTTTTTACATGACCTCTGCTTGGGATTGCTGTCTGCAGCGGCCTTCTCCCAGTTCTTCCTTTTGGTTTGTTTTTCCGTTGGCTCATTTTTTGTTTTGTTTTGTTTGTGAGTCCATATTGAGCAGCTTCTCTTACTTAAAATCTTGTATACTTTCATCAGTACACAGCTGGTAAAGTTCCAACTTCATTTTTATTGGACTTGTATTTTAAGCTGATGATGTGGCTTTTTTATGTTCCATCCATCCCATCCTGCTCAAATTGAAATAACTTCTGCTCATAAACTTGTAAGGGAGAGGGGTTGGCCCTATATTTGAAATCAAAGTTCTTATTTGTATATGATGCATCCAGAAAAAAATAAGGAGACAGAATATATTATAGAAATACAAAACAACCCAGCCAATAGTGCTACTAATTAAGCTGGATTTTTATTCTTGAAAAATTTGGAGGTTAGAAAATATGCTTTAATATGGATAGCAGCTGTACTGCAGAATAATGATATAAACAAAAAGAATCAGCAACTGCCTTCATGTAGAAGTTTATTTCTATACAGAAACCAAGTTCTATGTGCAGCTGTTATTGTCTTATCACCTGGGGCCAAGACCAAAAGTCTCCATGGGCCCCAGGGGTTGGTGGAGCTCTCGTACAACCTTCTTTAAAATTTTCTCTTAAACAAAACCGAACTGAGAACAAGTGTCAAACAATGAATGGAGCCAGATCTGCAGCTGGTAAAAACTGTGCTTCCACTGAACTCGCTGGAATCAATCCTGATCCCCCACTGAAGGCAGTGAGAGTTTTGCCATTGACTTCAACAGAGCCAAGATTTTCTGCAATATATCCATGCTGCCAATTTAGACCAACTGAGGATGTGCCACATGGTGCAGCAAAGGGCCCGTTATCCTTCCAGAGAAAAAATGGATCCACGTTTGACCCTGAGGAGGTGGTCCAAAGCATGCCAACCACCACAGAGCCTGAATGAGCGAAATTCAAGAAGAGAAGTTCTTACATCCCTACCCTTACATCACTATAGCAGAGGAATTCAGGGCAATACCCTCCTCAAAACTAGTTCTTCCCCATTTCCGAAACTATTTGCCCAGGATTCCTTATACAGGCAGCCAAGGTCACTGCCTCGGTTTCTGTGGTAGGGCCTTGCTGTGGCTGTCTCCAGAAGGATGCTTCAAGGTTTTTTTTTAGAATGAACTAGAAAAACTCAACGTGGAATGTATGTACTGCTGCATTACTCATAGTCCACAAACCTCTGAATTAATTGGTGTGAATGAAGTCAGGTCATGTTTATTTTACTATAATGAAGGGAGAAGGACTCGATACTGCAACTGTGCTCTGATAGTTTGATCTGAGGGTATGCCTATGCTGCTGCCAAACATGACTACAATCACACAGACGTTTGCCTTTGCTGGAGACGGGCATACAGGAAGGAGAAGATTATGCTCTGTGTCCTGAACAAATACCCAGCCTGAAGAAAAGGTGTTCTAGCAGCCTATGCTGAAATACCTAAAGTAGCTTTAAAGAAGTTATCTGAGCTACGAACAGCACTGCAACCGAACCAATATGGAGTTCAGCACAGATTGCCTGAGTGTTTGCTTGGATTTACAGATCTTCTTGTCCGCTCCGTGTTTGTGCTATCAGTTCCCGTTCTAGCTAGGGTACATCTGTGTAAACTGCAGTCACACCTTCCCTGCAGAGATGTTCTCTCAACATTTAATTTTGCTTAGTAAAATGAAAAGATCCTAAGCTTAAACCACCAGCTAGTGCTATGAAAGTGTTCAAAATGCATATAACTGCACATTGCAATGAGAAAACTTGTATCTGAGACTTCTAAGATCTCTTGCTGTTTTCAAGGGAAAATCAATCTTTTCCCTATGTCAGTTGGGCTGCAAGGGGAGATGCTGGACTGCAGCACTGTGCCTTCTCCAAAGGGTATGCCATCACTTGAGCAGGGAACTACAGTCTGCTTACAGCCCTCATGATCCAAAGCGGTCCAAATTCTTATGAGAGACACTCCCCAGAAAGGAGAGTTCTAATTTCTGACCTTCTTATTGGGAACACAATACTTTTCTGCAAAAAGACTGTACGTTGCCTGCATTATGTTCCTTACGCAGATCATTGTCTTTGCTTTCACCCTTCACTGGTATGCATACTTTCTGGCTATGCAACATTATATAGTTTAATAAAAAAGAAGAAAAATTAAAATAGCATGCCAGTTAATTTCCTCCACAGTTGACATTTCCAGGCTCTGTATTGTTTGAACCCTTTTGCTTTTACATGACAGTATTATATACTACCTAGAAAAAATGTGTGTATTTAATGCTAATTTTGAAGCCCCTCCCATCTTCCTGGGCTCAGTTTCGCTCCTGATTTTCTCTGCCTCCTTCCCCAGTGGTGCAGGGGATGGGGGTTGCAGTCAGTTCATCACACATTGTCTCTGCCACTCCTTCCTCCTCACACTCTCCCCCTGCTCCAGGATGGGGTCCCTCCCACGGGAGACAGTCCTCCATAAACTGCTGCAACGTGAGTCCTTCCCATGAGCTGCAGTTCTTCACAAATTCCCCCAGCATGGGTCCCTTCCACAGGGTGCAGTCCTTCAGGAACAGACTGCTCCAGCGTGGCTCCCCGACAGGGTCACAGTTCCTGTCAGCAAACCTGCTCCAGCATGGGCTCCTCTCTCCGTGGGTCCACAGGTCCTGCCGGGAGCCTGCTGCAGCACAGGCTTCCCACAGGGTCACAGCCTCCTTCAGGCATCCATCTGTTCTGGCGTGGGGTCCTCCACGAGCTGCAGGTGGATACCAGGACACTTCCATGGGGCTGCAGCGAAATCTCTGCTCTGGCGCATGGAGCACCTCCTTCTTCCCTGACCTTGGTGTCTGCAGAGTTATTGCTCTCACATATTCTCACTCTTTTCTTCAGCTGCAGTTTCCGTTCCACATTTTTTTCCCCCTTAAATATGTCATCCCAGAGGCGCTACCACCATCGCTGATTTGCTCGACTTTGGCCAACAGTGGGTTCATCTTGGAGCCAGCTGGCATTGGCTCTGCCACACATGGGGGAAACTTCCAGCAGCTTCTCACAGAAGCCACCCCAGTAGCCTGCCCACTACCAAAACCTTGCCATGCAAACCCCATAAACCTGAGCACAGTAATGAAACAATCCATCACACAAAAAACAGGCCCCTGTAACAATTAATAAATTACCAAATTATCAAGCTCTTTTTAATAATTTCAGTTCCGCTCTTTAATTAAGAACTAAAGCGTCAAAGATATATTCTAAGAAAACTGAAGTGACAAGAAACTAAATGAAAGCAGTAATGCCCAGGCTGGTCACTTTGATTCCTGGAGTAACAAATGAGGTAATATTACAAAAAATATGTATATCTTTAAGTGGTAACTTATAAAATCTTGGCTACAACAGGAGAGCTACTGGTTGCCTGTATAAAAGGGAGGCATCTCCTCTGCCTGCTCATCCTGAGATTTCTGCCAACCAACTCCTTGTCCCTTACCAGGTGCGTTCAGAGTGCCCAGGCGGGCAGGCCGCAGAGGACTTGTGTGGTTCTGCTGAGACAGGAGCAGCACACGACATGCCCCAGAACTTCAGGGGCTTAAGGAACTTTATTGACAAAAATTGAAGCGGTTATACAGTAGTTTTGAAGCCTGTCACTGTTGGACTATAGGACTTAACTTTCACTTTAGCTGTCTAAGATTCAAGTGCACAGTCTTCCAAGATGGAAGGGAGCAGCCGGCATTCTTCCCAACCTCGCTCCGTGTGTCAGTGCTACCCAGGTAGGATACCTGCAGCCTGGGGCACACGAGCAGGCTGCCTGCAAACCGCACAGGCCAAGAGGTTCTTCTGCCAGGTGCTGGCCACGCAGGGACCAGCTGTGGACACCTTGGATCATCGATGGCACAGGTTCAAATTCCTTCTGCACTGGCTCAAAGCTCCTACCTGCCCACAGGCTTGCGGCTGAACCGTATGCACACGCAAGTTTGCACTCAGGGAAGGAGGTAACAGAACTGTGGGGATGGATCCAAGTTTCCTTCACCTTCTTCTGTATTTGGTTCAGCCACTTTGTCTTGACTTTGTGGCCCATAGTAAATGTTTCATTTTAAATCCCCTTTACATTTTCTCTGTTAGCATAGCACATAAAATTTTATTGTTACCACTTCTTTCACTAACCATCTGTATTTAACTGCTAGTATAATTGTCTTTTGATAAATAGTACAATCCCTCCTCTACGTTTTCACCTTGATTCCTTCTATGCAGATTTATTGCCTCGCTATTAATATTCCAGCCATGTGATTTTTTCCAGCATGTTCCCGGAATACTTTCCTTCCCTATATAAATATTTGAATGATCTTAATTTCAACTAATTAGTCCTGGGACATTTGATTTCCCTCTTGAAGAACTCTCATTTGTTACTAACCAGTTCCTTTCCAGTTTATGAGATACCTATTTTGACAGGAGAAAATAGAGTCACTGAACGAACCAAACACTTTTTCCATACTGTTCTACCCTTCTTCATATTGTTCATGTCAGTTTGATGCCAAAATAACTCTTCTAGGTCTGAAATCTCAGAAACATCTAATGCACCGGCAGTGGTGATAAAGCATTCCTATCCTGCCTATCAACATGCTGCAGTCCTTCCAGAAAGACAGACCTTATTTAACATCTTATTATGCTCCAAATTTGGGCGAGTCACCAAGTTCAGATTTGTGCAAGATCTGAGAGAGAGAACAGAAGTCAGATGGCTCTAAAATCTGTCACCTTCTGGGGCACTACTTTTACTGTCACTTTACCTCTAAAGGAAGCTTAGGGCAACTGGGCCCCAATCAAGGCTTTGGGGGTTTTTCCCCCCAGTGCAAATCTAGCTGTACATCATTTTCTCTGAAAAACACTTAGCAAGTTTGGCCGAAATATTTTGGCTTTGTGTGCCGTGACTTTTTAAAAAGAGAAGAATCAACATCTTCCAGAAGAAACATTTCTGGAGGAAAAACATGTTTCTAGTCAACATACTAATTTATTGTTGAGAAACAGTTTTGATGGAGCAGTTTCAACCAGCCATACTTAAAAATTGTTCTGCTAGAAAGAAAGCGTCTCAGAAGCATTTCAGCCATGCAGATTTCTTCACCCTCCAGAAAAACCGCAGCACTAATTTTTTACTTATTCACCCACTGCTGACAACATTAATCGGTTGTTCAGTCTAGGCATTGTTTTAGTGAGTAAGGATAGACATGAAGAATCCGTATTAAGAAGTAAAGCAAAAGTATTCTTTGAAACTACTAGAAAATGCCTCTGAAATATTTATTTATAAATTTAATTGAGTACAGACAAAAGGCAGGTTTTTCCTGAAAATAGAGGAGTTAAGAAACATGGGAAATTTTTAAAATTAAGACTTATTAAGATCTTCAGATTCAATTCTCTCTTCAAATAAAACAATTTCTACTTCCCAGTAGCCTGTTTCACAGCTGCAGCTCTGATAATTGGACATCTTAGTAATTTATATCTTCACTAAAAACAAATACCCATTTTAAAATAGACTGGGAGATTTTCCAGCCTCAGAATCATTATTTGTATATTTGTATTGAAGTAATGCCTAGAAGGCCCAGTGGAGACTGAGGTCTATTGAGTTAGTAAGACAGTGAAGAAAGTGACCTGCCCAAGTACAAAGTTCAAGGCAGCAGTTCAGTGAAACAAGAAGAAAAATAAGGATTTCCATCCCCAAATCCTGACAGGTGGTATAATCTTTCAAAAAGTCATCCCTGCAATCCTTATCTACTACTTGTAGACACACTTTTCAAATAGTATTTATTCTTTACCTTTACAAACAATTTATCTGAATAATTATTTCCTTTAACAACAGAAGTCTCAACCTATTTCCCTTCTTCCTCCTCACTGCCTACACTACCACCTCGAGAGATGCTGTGCATTTGCAACTTAGCCTTTTCTATTTTTTTTTCCCCGTAATCATGCTTTCTGGGAGCCATAAAGCTGAAAGAGAGAAAACCGTAAATAATTGCATTTTCAGAGAAGAATTTAAGCTTTAAGCAGTGTCAGAAATACTAAGTTCATATGCTAGCACCACACTTGATCAGAGAAGTCCCTAAAAATTAGGTTAAGGAAAATTTACTACTATCTCGCATCCTATATTTTAAGAGGTTTTTCATCAGTCACAGAAATGATATAATTTCTGTAGCTGCCATTAATGTATATAAGTAACATAGAAGGAAAAGCACGGCAGATTACTGGGATCCTGTCCAGTACGGAATATCTGCAGCCTCAAGTCAAACAAGCACAGAAGGTTCATGGAATTTGACTCAGTGAGAACTGCCAACTCAGGGGGAAGGTCACAATCACAGTGCCTAACAGATAGAGGAAAACAGTTCTCAGGCAGTCAGGAGATGCAGAACTTTTGGGAATGTGCCTTTTCCACCTTACAAAATGAGATTTTTGTCGAATTTGTGAATTGTGGATTTCCTTTACCTCCAGTCTCCAAGCCTGCCAAATTATGCGACATTGCTCTACCTAATCCTTCACTCTTTCAGATGAAGGAATGAGGGCAGGGATTCTTTAGGAATATTTGAAAGCAAGCCTCTTGCATCATTTCTCACTAAGAAAAACTCAAGACAAGGACTAGGACTAGGATAATTCCTATTCACCTTTGCAGTGCAGAAATTGAATCCCATTCCTGCCTTCTTTTTAACCCCAGAACAGAACTTGAGTGTGAGCTGGCACTCCTGGAGTGCACTATAACTTGTGTCACGCTAGCATCAAAGGAAAAGAGCATGGAAAATCTCTAGTAAGCCCAGGCCTATTATTGAAACACACATAGTAAAACAACCGAATGTTTCTGGCTGTTCTTCAGCTTATTCTTCAAATGACATGTTGGGGTCTAGTCTGTAATATGAACAGCTCTAACTTGGGTAGGAACACTGTATGTTAGCCTTATAAACAAATCAAACCTGGGTTTTACAAAAGTTGTTGCAGCTTAAGGAAGTCCAGTTTAGTGGAAATAATAAAGCAAGTTCACAGAAAGGGAAATTTAAGGAAACACATTCAGAAAGCATAAGAAACAACTTTCACCTGAAAATTCAAAGCTGGAATTGGTTTTGGAAAGCTGGTTTCGTGCAGCAAATGCAAATCCTGCGTTAGGCATTTCTGTGCCCCAGGGGAACAAAGGGAAAATCTGGATGTTTCTAATGACCTTCTTCATTTCACAAATGTGAAAAATCACTTTCAAACAGATATCTAATGTTTAGCAAATTTATAGCTGGTTTTTGCTCCACTTTCAACCAATGGCTGAGAAGTAGACTGCAGCGCTCAGTCCATGACCTGAAAGCTTGTTAGCAGCCTTCCTTGTTCTTTGGTTCTTTGTATTGATTTCAGAGTATCACAGGGAGTATCTCGTGATTGTTCCTGTCCTTTATAGACATATAAATCAAGAGTAAATTCACTGAACTCAGAGCTGTGACCCTCATGTGAAATGGATGTTAATACAATCAGAATCACCTACTGGCAACACGTTTTTGAATTATTTCAGCCTGCTGTGCTTATAGTGTTCCAGCCTCTAACATGTAGTTTTTGACAATTATTTAAAGTGCGTTTCATAGTCAGACAGCAAAGAAACCCTAAACACAGAAGCAGGTGAAAAACATGAAGTATGTCTACTAAATGTGATACCCTACAGTTTATTTCCTCAGCCATCGAAAGCGTAATTTGGGGGGTTTGGGACTGCTTGAGTTTCAAAATAGTTAACCAACTGCAGTGTGGTATTTTATCGATCTGTTTTCATGCTCACAGTAATGATGTGATACTACATAAGGGATACTGTATCAATGATCAAAGTGCAAATGTTTTGCATTCCCTGACAACCTTTTCCACCTATAATAACTTCTGGGTTCCGTCTTCTTTAGACAGTGCTATACATGAATTACTGAACTTCAAAAATGGTCCATGTACCTTGTCTGCGTCAAAGACAAATACTTGAAAAGCAGGAACAACTCTAATTTCTGATCTGTCTAAGTTCAGAAGTGCGAGGCCTGTTCATTTCTCCAAAGCACTTCTGAAAACAGCATGGCAGACCCGCAGGACTCCCTGCAGCTTTCTCCAGCTAGAAGGCATGTTTTGGTTGAGCGGACAGAGCCATCAGCCACCAGAAATAGCTGCGCCTTTCACTTTGCATATTTGCTTCTAGCATTCCTTTTTACAAATGTTGAAGATGATTGTGGCACACAGTTCTGCTCGGGCACTGCCTGAGTACTAAGATGTTCAAAC
This sequence comes from Rhinoptilus africanus, assembly GCA_013400135.1. NCBI lineage: Eukaryota > Metazoa > Chordata > Aves > Charadriiformes > Glareolidae > Rhinoptilus > Rhinoptilus africanus. The sequence continues at coordinate 1,085,221 of VXBO01011402.1, read as the reverse complement.
TCTTACAATAAAATAGTAGGTAAAATGACATCTGCCTCTTAATTACAACAGATGCAATTCTTGATAGAACATGTCTACTTAATGTTTTACAGTTTAATAAACTGTGTAAAATATCCATCATCATTAGATGGCATATTACAAAAGGATTTAAACAGGACTAAATTACAAATAATCTCTCTACACTGAGCTTTGGGCAAGTTCTGTAGAGACTGAGAACACAACTTCCATTAAATAGAGTGCAGAATAACACATCTCCTGCCTAAACATGGTTGGTCTCCCAGTGCTGGTCAGACTGAATACACCAAAATAGGCCTGTGCATCAGTCAGACTCTATCAGTTCTGTAGACTCCAGGCTTCTGGCCCTCTCTGGAAACATTCCATTCCCTACAGAAGAGAATTAAGTTGTTTTTAAATCAAACCTACACAGGCTCGTAATCCATCAGGCAACTTCCCTGTATATACACATCTGCATAATCCTCCTGAAGTTGCATAACTCTCCAGCTGTCCTCATAAGAGGGATTTCGTCCTGTGCCTGGCAGGTTTTGCAAGACGTACGTGTTTTGTAGAATATGCATGCACCAATGTGCGTGAGACTGGGGAGGATTCTTAAAACTAATCCGTTTTTAATCTTTCTACCTTCCATTTGTAAAACCTGCCTTCACTGCAGTTGTGTACTCACAAATACAGATGTGCAAACTAACGAACAGACATCAACTCCTCTGGTTCTAAAAGTGACTCCAGTTAAATACTTTAACAAGAGCTAAATATTCTTCTGAGTTGTATCCTTTCTTAGAACATACACTAGAAATATTTTACAGATGTGTCATTTTTATCATGTCACTGGCAGGAGTTAAATTAATAATTTAGTATGATGGTAATTGTGGAACTTCTCATACACATATAGAGTACTAAAATGTGTGTAGGATCTTGTTAGTTTTCGGTATTATAACCATTTTCTAATAATGGTAAAGCCCAAACTCTATTTTATTTCACAGAATTTAAGCAAAAGCACAAAATTTCAAAAAAAAACTTCTCCCTAGTTTCTTGCAGTTCCGGGATCTTACAGACCATTCAGGCACTACCACTACTAGCAGTTCTTTTCTTAAACCCAGAGCCACCCTACATGTAGTCTCTGAATAGTTTCAGATTCCTGACACATTGTCTCAACAAGAAATAATTTTGATTATAAATGATGCTGATTATAAAGTACAATACATGAAAAGCAAAAGTGGAAATGTAGCTGTTCACAAACCATATGCAAATCTGGCTTTGTCCACATGGAAAAAGAATCTCTTCCTAGAGAGCTGCAAATACTATCTCCATGACTTCTTCATTTCCTCACTCCAAGTCATTACTTGGAGTTTATTTGCTGCTGGATATACATGTATCAAAAATATGAGGAATTCTGGTTTTGAGAAACAAGGGAAAAACAGCTGGGTTTTAGTGTATTCAAGATCTCTACAGTATTTCTTCCTCCAACTGGCATTGTGTCACAGCTAGTAGCTGCCATGTTCCATGGGAGAAGAGAGAAAAGCAAATGCTCCTTATGACCAGACTAAGTATTCCTAAAATTCTATCTTTTCCAAGACTACTAAGACAAAGAGTTGCTTGATTCTTTTCCAAGTTTGCTTAGAAATTTCCCTATTCTAGTGTTACACTCATCTTGCTTACTGATGGTGTTCCACCTCGCTTCATCTTTTAAATGCAATTTTAGCACAGGCATTGCGTTGATATAGTGCAAACTTTAAGCTTCTCATGAACCTCAAATTATTCTATTTTTAGTTGGACATAGCCACAGGAGAGGGAAAGGGAAATAATCTTCAAGACAAAATGCAAATCTGATGGAAACTAAAGGGTGGGCAATACTTGGCAAGATCTTAAAAATTCTGCCCTCAAACTGAAGGGAGGACCGAAGTGCAACCTGAGCTACTGGTGACCAGTGTTACTACATAAACTGATATTCTCATTCCTCTGACCTTTACTAAGGCCTAAACCAAAGAGCGCTCAAAGCTCTCTGAGGCCATTAAATTACTAGATCTGAATTTTGCATTTCAGCCTCTTAGAACTTTAATATCATTACAAGAATATCGGTGTAAGAGAGGATTAATGTACAGATTCCCTAAAGAAAATGTGCCATTGGTGATTTCAGTGAATTAAGAGACATGATTATAAGTAATTATTTGACTCACTGTAATGCAAAGCCGATTCAAACAAAACCAGATCATATTATGCTAAATCCCATTAAATACAGTAAATGACTCACTATTTTTTAAACAACTGACTGTTTACATAAACAATACATGACATACATGGTAACAAACTTATTGTCAGGGAGTAAGGGTATAACTTGCCTACTTTCATACAGCAGGTCAGCTGAAAAATCAAGAATAGAACCCAAATCTCAGTGGACCATGTAATCATTACCTCAGAATATAATCTAACATCGCCATACTAAATCTGCATAACACTTGGATAAACATTTGTTCACCGTTACAAGGTTTGGTAATTTGGTACATCAGAACAGTGGAAGAACATCCAGCTTACATTAAACATCTGCATTCAATCCTTAGATATTACTTCATGTTAGATGTTGATCAAACAGGATTTTAAATGATGCAAGAAATGAAAAAGGGAAAACAGACATATCGTATGCTAAATACTTATACACTGAGAAAAGCAAAAAAAATATTGATTCTTGTTTTGAGGTCAGCCATGTGCATGGCTTCACTGTAATAGGGCTAGTTACGAAAGAAAAAGGTTGGTCCCTGCTGTTAAAATCATTAACTGCTGTTCAGACAAACTGCAATTTTTGTCACAATGAAAAGAAACTATTTTGCTTTGGTTTATATCTAAGTTATCCCAAAATACCCAAGTACTACCACGTTCTGTACCAATGCTCCTGCATTTTACATGGTGTTTCTCTTCAGAACAAAAGAGAAGTTGAGCTCCATGGACCTGTACCCAGGACCTCTCCCATCATGGATGGACGTGACATGGGATTTCAAGGCAAGGGTTATCTCCTTCTCAGCACCATCCCCATCTTGTTCAACAGGCTTCTGAATCCACAGTTTCAGTCTTCTTCCTAGGAACTCCTTTTAGCCATGCAGTGATTAATATTTTTTCATTCCTGACATGACATTTTAAATTGTTTAAACTGAGGGACCAGAGAGATTGTTATTGTAACCAATCTGCAGATATTGAGACCTCTCACATACACACCGCATGGCTGCTTGGAACATCACAGCAACAGCAGTAATAGAAGGCTGGATAACACTAATGAAAAAAAAAAAAACCTGCATATTTATTGTAAAATATGGCATCAAGGGAAATTAACATTGAGCTGAAAGTTCAGCAATCAGTTTGGGTTTGAATACAAGATTGTTTGAAGGCTCATCCACTTTTTACTCTGCAAGCTGATCTTGCATCTGCCTGTTTTCTCCCTGCACACACTGTTACATCTATTGGAACAAAGATACAGCTCGCTGTGAGCAGCAGTCTATGATGTGCACTGCTCTCCAAAAGAAGGGGAAGAAAATGTGGAGTTTTTTTAAATGAAGACAGAGGAGCAGACATTTCCGACTGAGACACAGCAGATGGCTGCCAGAAAATGGTAAAGAATTCAGGAAGATGAAGGGCGAGGCAGCCTGTGGGCTTTGGAAAAGAGACAAGAACCCAAGAGTAAAAAAAGTGCTCTGTATATGCGGGGCAGAAAGGGTTTGAGTGGCAAAAGCATGTAGGAGTCTGCCTCGTGCACTTTTGCTGGCATTCTTTCGGTCCTGCTGCAGTAAGCTGCCCATTGCAAATTCAATTCTAAACACAAGTGCTGCACGTCAGCAATAATTTAGCATTCCACATGTGACAAGGAAATGTGTCTATAAGTGCTCTGCTCTGGCCTTTTTGGCCTTTTTTCAATACAACTGTAACTGGAGCTGTATTTCCTGAGAAAGGTGGCCTTACTCTGGTACAGCAGTTCTGCAAATACTTTTCTTAATATTGAAAACAGTTAGCATTGGAAGGGTTTAGACAATTCCACAGGAAACCCATCTAGCTGTGGAGCTTAAGAAACATTTTATTAGTGGTACTAACAACCTTTATAATAATAATAGGCAAAGTCAGTATTTCCGTTCATTTATGTTCAGAGGTGTTGATACAGATGCTTTCTTTTGCAATATATGTTATTGTAATGATCACATTTCAGAAGGGTGGGAGAGGAATTTCTTCCATAACTAAAAAATTTTCTGAGATATCCCTGATACAAGCATTTTTAGCTTCTCATTCTAAACCGTTCTGCAAGTGCTTATCTGAAGCCTCAAATAAAATGTAATCGGATGCAGTAGCACAGGACTGCACATAACAGTTCGAAAGTACATTATTTGATCATGGCTGGCGGCCAGTATGTTGTGGTTAGAACGTCTCCCCATTCTGGGGAATTTTTTGGCACTGATTTCTAGGTGTTTGTAGCATCTATATAGATTTTCAGCATAGCGCACCTCCTGTTTCAGGGTCACTGCAGAATAGATATGTTTTCTGAAGAATCCAGCACCCAGATGTTCTCAGCCTTCTCCAGGACAATGGCAAGATGCTTTGTAATCCAATTCCTTTTCATCAAAATACAACAAATCCAGGCATTGCTACTGATCGCAGCCCCAAAACAATCCCTTCTAGTAAAAACACCCATTCCAAGGATCTGATTGTGTGAAAAGCAATTGTTACCTCCCTAATCCATTTGAATATCTAAGGTGATTATCTCAAAATTAAAGAAGAAATGCTATGAATGCAAAATACAAAATTCAACAGCTTTGTGAGCTGCTTGTTAAACAAGTCCCCAAATTGCCGTACACCAAGTGCAAAGAACAGTTATTGTAGGGGGGAATATTCACCACTCATGAAAATAAAAAGACATGACATTTCGCAGTCTTCCTCATGAACCAAAAAGTCTCATAAGTATTTACTATTCCATTTGAGGTAATTTTATACATGTCTTTCGGCACACACGCACACACACACACACAAAGAACACCTTCTATACATCTCCTGAATGTAATATAGGAGCTGAAACTATATCATATTGTCAGTCAGCTCTTTGCAGGTAGTTTATATGTACTGCATTGATCTTCAAGACCCATGGCCTTGCACGAGACAGATGAAGGGCAACTCCACAGCATGCCTGCTTTTGCATATTAACTAGAGGAAGTTCTTCTTTAACTCAAGGGAGATACGCACATGGTTGGAGGATAAGAATAGCCACTTTCACCATCAATTGTGAGCAATGGCACTCAACCTAGCAGTGATTCTTAAATCGCTGTGTTGGCCATACTACAATATTTATAGAAACAATTTGTTCATGGAGTCTCTACTGTTTGTTGGAAGCTATTGTTGCAAAAATTACCCCACTGTGAAGGTTTCTAGATATTCTCTACAATACAGAACATCCCACATTACAATACCAAATCCTATGTTCCTTATTAAAAGCAAGCAGAATATTACTTTCTGAATATTTTCTCACCTGCAAGTGGCTGCTCAAGGCCTTCAGAACATTATCATGAAGCTGATTTACATTCTGCATTAGAAGAAAGATCCAGGTGAGGACTGACTAAAAACGTGCACCCTTGAGACTAGTTTTCTTTTCAGTTGCATTTCATTTGTGTACAGTTTCTTCCTTCTGCACTAAACCATTTCATTTGATCTACCAGAAGTGCACTACTGTTAGGCAAGTGAGAGAGGGAACCTAAAACTCATGTAAAGGTAAAGGATATTGGAGGCTCACAAACAGCAGGAATCGACTGTTCAGCAAGTCTGTGCTTCATTTTACTGGAGGCTGGTGGAGCAACACCATGAAACACACAGATCTCATCAACTTCATAGAATAACATGGAGAAAACTTCCACAAAGTCACTCTGGTCCTGCCTCCCACTGTTGTAGGAACACAGTCAGGAGCTGGAGTCTTGTTTTTGTTGGCATCTTGATTAATTCTATAGAGCAATCAAAGTAATTTGTTCCAACCGTTTTTTTCCAAAACAACTCACATTCACTGCCACACCTCTGACAAAAACCCAAATTGTTAGCAAATGGCTGAGATCTCAGTCACAATTAGAACAACAATTGTGAAGCGGAAATAATAATAACACAAACACAGCCCCATCCAGTTCTTGCTGGGATAAATTATTCCTGCAGAGACATGGAATTATAACCCAAGGGTATGCAATGACTTTGTTATTTGGCCCAGTGGTCTCTCACTAACTAAGTATTACTGCAAAATAGGGCTGCTGCTATTTATTAGTAACAATGCCCTCTAATAGCTGGTGTGTAGACAGAGTGAGTGGAACTGTACTTTTCCTACCTTAAAAACACAAGCTTTTCTGTTCATTTTAAAGCATATATGACATACAGTAACTGCTTATCTTGATTGCAACATATGGTTACTGGTGAGCACTTCCCAACAGCTGGCATGACCAACTTGTGGCAAAAGATTTAAAATCAGAGGTGCCCATGTTTCAAATACTTGTGTGCACTTACTTCACAAAAGATGTCATTTGCATCATCCACACTGAGGCACAGCCAAGCATCAAACAAAAAGTTTGGGAATAAACATACCGCCTTTCTGACAATATGAGATTAGCTGCCATTCTGCTCACCTACAGAACAGATGTTCAGCTTCCTAGTCACCTAAAATAATCCTCCAGGAATGCATAATTTATATCTAGCTGCCTGTATTTAAAACATTGTGTATGGACAGTGTAACCATTAACAGATTCAAATAGTTCACAACACGCAAGATGGCAATTTTTACTTTTGTATCTATGTACTTAGTAAGGAAATTGTTGAAAAGTATATTGAACTGCTGATATTTTTAATGACAAGGGATAAAAAGAAATGTCAAGAACAACATATACAATCATAGTGAAAAAAAATATAATCCTGAATTATATGCACTTGATACTGAAAAATACACTGAAAGTACCAGCTATAAATGAATTCTCAAAATTAAATACCTTGCGAGGCTCAGGTGTCCTGGAAAAGGTTATCTTTCAGTTCACCAAATTTTGTCTTGAATTTCACAATGACCATGGCAGCTAAATTTTTCTACTGTCCACATGCAATTTTAAAATACAGGGAATTATTCAATATACAAGATTATAGAAATGTTTATTGTGCTCAAGTTTATTATAGATTTTGTAAATATAGTCTGACTTTAATATGAGAAATCATAATTAATTTATGTAAATTTTAATCTGAGATCAAATATAAGCAAAGTAATCTCTTTAGACGATTTCACATACAAGCAATACCTTACTAAGTCAAACAAACATGCGCCATTTTAACCAGATGTGCAACAGAACCTTCTACCCTCTGTTTCAAAACCCCACACTTCCCTCACATTCTTTTACCTGAGCGCTTACAATCCTTTCTCTCCTCCAGCCACTGGAAACAAAGTCAATTCTAGGTAATAAACACACAAGCAGCCCAAACAGCTATGGAATAAGAAACTAGAGATAAAACATTCTGATTTTCTTTCAAGACTGTCCTGATGCCGATGAAGACTTTTCCATGGGAAATACTGTGTCTCCCGTGGCTTCCTGCACTTGAGTTTGGTCAGTTCCTGTCTTTCAACCTTCTTTCCCTTTGCATTGCCCTCATTTCCTGTTCATCTGAACACTAATTATATTATTTATTGGGCTGAGAATAGAAATAGATTCTGGAATACCACGACCACTGAACATTAGCTGAGTAAGTGCTTCATGACTGCCCACCTCGTGCTATTAATCTTTCTGCAGAAGCTACTCTCTCTTGCCTCTTAATCATTTTTGTTGGTTGTCTCTAAATTCCTTTCACATTTCTGCTATTGAGCTGGCCAGAACGGAATATATTATTTACTCCACATATATTAGCTTGCACTTCTCCAGCTTGAATCTCATTTTCCTTCCTGCAGGTATTTCTGAGCTCTTTAGATCCCTTTTTATCACTTCTCCTTGCTTGCTTACGTTTGCAACACCTGTCAGTTTAGACCATGACTGCACCATTAGAAAGCAGGGTAGGTGCAGGGCAGGCAATGCCACGGTGCCCTAGGCGAACTCCAAGCAATGATGGGTCTTAAACTTTTGGAAGCTTCCCCATGGCATAGGGGAAGCACTGGGAATAGGTGAAGGGCATACAGCATTGCTTCAGAGAGACATAGAGTGTCTGTCTGAAGTAGCTGCTGTTGCCCAAGTACGATTTTATCTGGGCGTGAGGGGTCTGAAGCCTCTTCATTACCCAGGGAACGCTGCCCGGTGTTGGCACGTGCCCGTCGCAGGGCTGTGCCTCTGCAGCCTCCCACTGCCTTCTCCCTGGGCAGCACTGAACCACCACACACCTCCTTGAAAGCAAGATTCAAGTACACTTCTCTTTGGGTTTTTTTGGCTATGTAGACATTAAAACACTTTAGGACACTTAGGACTTAAAAAAATTGGAACAGCCTGTAAGTTTGATATTGATATTCTGAATTCCAGTGCTATTTAATTCTGGAATAGAAGCACAGGGATTAAAATGTTGGGAGATTATGTTCACACCGAGTGCGAACATTCCTTTCACTTTGTGAATTTTTAACTTTTATCGGGAGCCTGATGTTCGTTTTTTCCATGACATTTTACATAGAATTAACTATTCTCCTCATGTCTTATTATGTCCCATGGCAGATCCCAGGGTGATTAAATTATAATACTGACAGGTACCTCCAGGAAGCCCTGAGTTTCTGTACATGTGACTAACGGGGTACTTGATCTAACCAGCTGCAAGCAGCGGCCCAGCTGGCAGCGCAGGGATTTTGCCTACCTTTGAGGAAAGTCAGACAGTTTAAAGCACGCACGTTAGCTCTCTCTGAAGAGAGGTGGCTTTTCAGTGAATTCGTGATACTGCCTTGAACAAATTTCTCCCCAAAAATTTACATTTGTCCATTTTATTCAGAATATGATCAGTTGTTTTCTGTATGTTACTAATCTAAACAGGAAATATGAATTACTGAATCAGTTTTCTAAGCAACTGTCATTTCAGCTGCCATCTCTTCTGTAATAAAACCTTAGATTTATAAAAAACAAATTTCAGTATAGGGATTTGCTGTGACTAATGCCTGTCAGGAGCTTTTTTCGGATCCATGTAATTGTGACGGACAAGCCTGTGCCCTGCCCTTTCTCAGCCCCACAATAAGCAGTCAGGGCCCCTCCCTGACTTGCAGCAATTATGGCCTGAGTAAATTAGTCAAAGATGGTGGTCCATTGACAACAATAAGCTTAGAATAGGACTACTAAAGAACTGAGGGCTATGTGTAAAATGTCCTCTTTAATGACAAAATAGAGGAAATTATACCATTCCCTTAACAGCGGAGTCCTCATTCAAAAATAGACCATTTAAGAAATAGCTAAAAAAAAGCTTTAATTGTTCATGTCTCTCTTTTTTCACAGTATGGATAACAGCTTTTATAAATAAATTATCTGACTGATCACTTAACTGAATCACCTACCCTAATTAAAGTACAGTACACAGTACAGCATACCTATACAGAGATGAATAGATCTCAATTCCTAAAATGATCCACCTGTAATAAATGTATATATTTTTATATATTAGAATAAAGATCTTTGTCGTGTTAAAGGGGAGTTTCCTGAGGTTTTTCCCATCATTTTTATTCAATAATTTACTATGGTAATTATGTTTAGCTTGAAATTAATTGTTCTCTAATCAGTATTAAGATAAAAGAACAGTTACTTAATAAACATGGCCCTACTTTTAATTGATTTTTAGCCTGACTTCATAAAATGTCACTTAAAGAATTCTTTTCATTCTTAAAAATTATTAATGATTTTCTTTTCTTTTTAAATGAGTGTGGCAGATAAGACAGCTCCTCCAAAACATGCTGAGTAAAAAATTATTTAAGACTTCATCTCTTTTCCTTTCTGCCTCACTTTTCTTTAGAGATTCAGATAGCTCACACATTTCCAATGACTCTTCATTTTAAGGCAACTGTCTAACATTAGGCAACGTCAGTAGCGTGGACATGCAATATAGGCAACAGAGCCTGGAGAGGACAATTCAGAGCATCCTCACTACTTAACTCTCTTCACAGCATAATTTCCTGATTATATACAGACTCAGAGGTCCTACTGCGGGCAGCTGAATTAAATATCTAAATTTGGATGGTACGAGTAGTTTAACCTTAACCTCTTGGTTTTGCCATATAGGAAGCATGAAGACATGCGTTTTGTCATAGAATTGCCGTCTTCATAAAACCAGAAATGCTCAGCAATCTGTGGCTGAAAAAGTATGGCTTAATTCAGAGGAAATATGATGTTGTTTAAGAGAGTCAAGAGAGCTGATTTAAATTCCTGTTCAGCCACAGGCTTTCCTCGTGACCTTAGGCAAGTCACTCAGGGCAAGATTTTTATGGGCATCTGGACACCTGACGCCAGGGGATTTTAACTAACTAACTTTGCAAATCTAGCCATTGAGCTCTCTTCTTTCATTTTCCATTTGCAAAATGTAGCTGGTGTTATTTCCTCTGTCACCTTTTACCTACAAAAGCTTCTAGGTGGAATTCTTCATCAAAAGACTAATATAAGGCTGAGAGACTACACACCATGGTAAAAAAATCCACTATTTAAAAATATTCTCTAAAAGATTATGACTTCCTCTAACCCATAGTTTGCAGGTTTTGGGGACAATTCTTCCAATTCCCTGTAGTTGAATAACTGAATTTTCTTCACAGGTATTTGCTGTCTCCATCTGAAAAGGACAACAGCCATCACTAAAGTAGTTATATACTATTGTTTCATTTCCTAAAATAGAGTGCTAATATTTGCAATTCAAATATCTGCCCATTTAAATTTAAAATTTAGTTTCCAAGATCTGCCAGCTGACCCAACTTGAGTGTGAGCCTCACACCATGATTCTCCCATAGCTAGGGCAACTCCAAGCAATGGGACTGCAGCCTGTCCCCTACTCTCTGACCCCACATAGCCTTTATCTCCCAGCCACGTTTGTGTCCAGGGTCACAGGCCATGGAAGGGGACACAGCACTGAACCTGGCACCACAGCTTCTATTGGAACAACTCCTCCAAATGGTCTTGCTAGATGGCACAGAAAGGCTGTACTGCAGCATTACACCCACTCCCATGTCACATACAATGACATTTCTGATATCCTTCCCTGCACATGGCTCAAGGCTGCACTGTTTCAGAAGCCAAAGCAAAGGAAACTCGGAAGGTTTCCATTAATGCTTTCCTATGCCACTTTGATTCACTTTCTGCAGAAATTATGCCAATACAACACAACGCAAGCCAGATTTTCTCTTGCCATACTTTCTAACGAGCAGATGACTTGTGGATATGTCATTCAGCTGGGTTTTCACCTGGAAGAAAGCAGCACACCGCCTACACCGAACTGACTTGCTACTAGCTTTAATTGGCACGTACTTCTTTCTGCATGATTCTATGCTCATAGGCATGTCTTGGCTGAATCTGATGGAATATATTTCACATGTATTAGCACTTCCAACATACTGAAAGCTTGCAATACATATGCTGGGCATCACTCCAAATATATATGACCTCATAAGGTTTCATGAATTTTGGACATTAACTTATTTTTTATTCTTAGTGTATAGAAATGGAAGTTTTGAATAAGAGTACCTATATCAGCTAACCTATAGTCATATTTGTAATATGCTAAGGGGATCACAGAAACTCTACATAACAAGTGAAGCTTGAAAACCAGAATGATTTCAAGTAAATGTATGTAAAATGAGGTTTTGTTCACTGACTTAGTTATCATCAACCCTTCACAAGTTAAATGGGCCCCCAGAAACAGTTTCTAATGTATTTTAGCAAGCTACTGCATTATGGTGAGCAGTACCTTGCCCTTTGAATAGTCCTATTGATTTTCGTTCAGAGTAAGGTTGGGAGAATGGGGACTTAGCAGATGGACAGCAATTCCTTTGGTAATTTATATTCACTGGGTCATGTTTGACAATTATTTTTTTTAAAGGAGGATCTGTCTTCTCTTAGAGCAAATGTAAATCTCATCAGTGCATCTGATTTCTGTTGAAAGATGTTGATCCCACTCAATCAAAGGCAAAAGTTCCTTGGTTTCCATGAAGCGGGGTTTTGCCCTCATTCTCTGGATGTTATTGCCTACTATAGTAATCTTTGGCATATTTCACCATATCTCTGCCTCAGACTTCATTAATTAAATATTTCCTTCTAATAAAACTCTGCAGTATAAAACATAGCATGTTTCCAGGGCATATACCTGCTCTTCCAAGTTCAGCTTTTTGGCAGTACACTCCTCACTTTCATTTCTGTTTTAATCCCAAATCTATTGCTGCTATGATCCTTGCTTTAAGGATTGCCCTATTATATAGTCAGTTGTACCTCCAGTATTACTGAATGCCATACCTAGAAGTATACTAATCTTTGTCATCTGATTCACATATTAATTTGGGAAGGAATTTTAAATGTTTCAGTGTCACATCCTTGATTTCCAGTATTAATTATATACCTCAATGTATACCTCTTACATGCTACTATACTATATTTTACATGTTGGCATAAATACTGTCTCAGATCGTCTGACCATAGCGATGAGTTACAGCAGCCAGTTTACCCCATACTACCTCTCTACTCTCAGCAGACAAAACCCAACAACCTACCTCTTTGACAGCACATGAAGGAAGTTGTGGGATATTTAAATTGCTCTAACATATTCCTTCCCATGTGAAGTTCTCAGCTCTTTTACTGTAATCACCACTGCTAAAAAAGGAACTTTTCATTTGCTATTATGTAAGTACTAAAAAAAAAAAAAAAACACCACCCAAATTTCTGTAATGTCCTAGGTCAGTTTGTCCCCTGGAAGATAGTGAAGCTTTTTATCTTTGGAATGGATATCTAAAATTAAAGTTCATCCTTCACACTGGTTTTATTCCAAATGTGGCAACAAATGTATTGACTTCTAGGTTTAACATACTCCCTGTAGATACTACATTAGTTGGGGGCATGAGAGGAAAACTCAGCTGGCTCTAACCCAAAAATGTAATTTGCCATTTTATGTTGGGTTCTGACATTGAGGAATATGTAGTAAAGGTTTCCCTTGGTGTCCAGCCTGTAGAGAATATAAATCCTACAATCTCATTCAGGATGTTTTAGTCTTTTAGGCAAATTTATCTAGTTTTTTCATTCAGGAGGATGTTGATTTAGTCCACAGCAAGATGCCAGCCATTGTATACGCATTTATTCTATGACTAAATCTTGTCTTCTTTATCTCCTCTATCTTCTTTTTAAAAATGTTTGCTCCATTAGCACAAACATGATGCATCAACACCACACCCTTCTCTTGGCAAGATAGTTTTCAATACATCTTCTGTCCCTCTTTTTTACCTTTCTATTTTTTTTTTATGCACCAGTAGCATCTGCAGACCTCTGTCTGGAATGATGGTCATGATAATTTCTTGACAATCCTGAGGTTCTCCATCCCCAATTTGTCCATTTTTTTTTTTTTTTTTTTTTTTTTGGAAGAGGGGTTTTCTGCTACATCACAGTCCATTAAAAAGCTAAAAGGGTACATCTTTACCCAAATTAAGCAGAGAAAATATAAAAACACCAATTAGATAGTTCTCTTGCTCCTGGATCATATATAGCATTTTCTTCCCTAATCTCACAATAATACAATATTTTATTTAAAATCTCACTTCATTGTGCTTTAACCACACCCTAACTTCCCTAATGACAGCCAAGCACCTCCTTCCTTAAACAGTCCATTGATAAACTGCTACAACAGGTGCATATTAATAAAAAAACAATAGAGAAATCTTGTTGAAAACAAAAGGGAGCACCACCGTTTCCACGTGCTGCTTCCACCTGCCGTGTTTTACTTCTGCCTCTCACTCTCAGTTTCCCAGCAACAGCATGTTCCCTCAATCCCCCAGTCAATAAACAGCACTGAGCCCAGCAAGGAATTACTTCAGACGCTTCAACCAAAAGTCTAGAAAACAGACGAGCTATTGAAGTGACAACTATCAGTTTTATAAAATAACACCCCCTTGCATAGGATGGCATGTTGTAAAGCTTTGATACCACGAATTACTTCCTGTCCTTTTTTGTGCATGTGCTAAACGTATTTGAGAGAGTTTAATACCATGTAATTATACCAGAGATCAAGTTGAACCCTGATTATTGTTACAGAAAGTATCACAGCAAAGACAGAATCCCACTCAGGTATAACTGTATTTTGGCCCTGGACAAAAAACTAAATAAATTAGATAACTTTTAATCACATTTTTGAAGTGTTTCTTAGAATAGATTTTTACTGCCTGATTTTCAGAGCTGCAGTTTTATATATTTTATGTTCTATTATATTCCTTTTCACTTCGGACATCTGGTTGTGCAGACACATTTCATGGCTTCATCTCTGGGCAAATCATCATCTATGAAACCTGGAGAAGTGCTGCAAAACCAGCCACAGTGATGGAAAGCTGTATGAATCGAAATAAATTCTCCATAAGAAAAATCCAAGAATTTAAGTAGTTGGATCAGAACCTACAATCCAGGAGACCTGACCTGAAATGGCCAGTGAAACATTTCAGAAGAAATGGTAAAAATGCTAAATTAGCTATGTCAGGTGTAGGGTCTNGGGGTTATTCCTCCACAGATGCAGTGCCCTACACTTACTTTACTTCAGATTTTAATCTGGTATTAGTGAAACTCAGTCAGGGGGAAGTTTTTAGTGAGAGAGGCTATTTGACTGCAATATAAATTAAAAAGTCTCTTTATTATGCCCATAAGAAGTCTTCAACTTCATTATATTCATGTAGGTTGACTGTGACTTTTATCATCTTATGTAAAACCTTAATCAGCTCTGAGTGTAAAATGAGATCAGGCAGAGTTTTACTCTATCCCTTTTTTCCTTTTCTTTTTCTGACCAGAGTAGTCCTGATAGATACAGAATACTGATTTAGCTGTTACCTTTCTTTTTATTTTATTGAAAGATCTCTGCAGGGATAAACATACTCTTCTGGAGATATTTTTTTTAATTAAAAGTGAATAATAAAGTAGAATGATCTGATAATGATATGGACATAAATTCACACTCCTCTGAATTTTATATGAAGTTATGTAACAGTGGAGGTTTATGAAGTCCCGTATATTCTTCTGTCTTTCTCCCTTCAGCCTGTATGAATTCTGCGTCACAGCACTCATTTCTTTTACCTACATTTTTATTCCTCTTTCTTTATTCTCTGGAATATTAGAACCTTTCTTCATTACTATTTTGAAAATATATAATATAGCAGTAGTTGGAGTGCAAGGACAGATTACCCCTGTGCTATGCAAACACAGAATAAAAACCAGTCTCACCTGAAAAGGTTTTAGTTCAAGTGAGGTGTGAACAGGGAAGCAGGTACCAGGTGATAGCATGCAGGCAAATGAACAGCATGAAAAGTTCGAGTATATTTGTAAGAAGTCTGCTTCTTGTTCTGTTAGGTTTTGTTGCCTTAATAGGGATGTATTACAAATAGCTGGCATGGAGAGTTAGGTAAAAGTAAAAGAAGGCAAAGGATGAATAGGACAATAAAAGCTCACCAGCTGGCTCTGGATGCCCAGAAGATACATCAAGGCTGAGAAGAGTCTTTGAAAGATTTAAGAGAGGTAAGATGGCAGCTGTAATGGTGTGGTTTGATTGGGTTTTTTTTATAGTAAGATTTAATTTAAAAAAACATTAGTCGTGAGAGAATGCAAGAAGGTATATTTTAAGAAAGCATTGCCTACTACATCACATACTCTAACACGGGGACAAAATCTTTGTAAGATTCAGATATATAAGTTCAAAACAGAGAAACCATTCTGGCTTTCCCACACTATTTAAATTCTTGTCTGCATGGATATATTGACCAGGATAACTACAGACAAACAACTATCAGTCCCTAAGTGTTGTCATGTATCTCCTTTTTGCAGACATTCTATTTTAGAATAAAGGATTTAAAGGATTATTCTGGAACAGAGCATTCCCACAGGAAAGCAAAGGCACACTGGCATCATTACAGAGGACTAATAACACCCTGTAAACACGACCTATGTTTTACCCCACCTTATGTCAAGGCATTCAAAATCCCTGCTCAGCAGCCAAGCAATTATACTCTTGATCTCTGCAGTGCCCTGTTCCTCTGGAAGGTCTCTCCTGCTGCAGTGAAGCGCTATACTCCGGAAACTCAGTGAAAAAAGTTATGTTTATAGCAGGAATCTCTGTCAGCTGACTGTAATTCTCAGACTATGCGCAGATCAAGATAGGACAATAAAATGTATGGTGCAAACAAGGAAAAGTGAGAAAAGTCAACTGAGAATTGCTTCAAAGATGCTCTAGCAAAATTGTTGCAGTAAACATCTATTTAATAGTAATTGGATTTTGCACAGCCAGCCTAAACACACTAAGAATCCCATATTTAAATGGAACAAGACATTTCTGAGCTGTTCTTCTGTTTAAATTCAGTTCTTCACATAACCCACTGCTGTTATATCGAAAGTCTTAAATCTGACATATCCCTTACCATGTCCCATCAAACACAGCATCATATTGGAAACAGGGGAAACTTGATGTTGCTACAAACTTTTTGGGTTTTTTTTATCTGAATCGCTGTAGCTTCACTGGAGTTACTTTGATTGACACCCATGTGAGAGAAGAATTAGGTGTTTACATTTGTAGAAACAGTTTTTGGTTCATTCATGGTCAGTTCTGGTCCTTAAAGTCAAGTCGCCATTTGGCAATTTGCTACTTCTGATTCACTTTTATCATCCATAATTCTACTAGAGGAAACCACACGCAATGGAGAAAACTATCACAGGCAGGACAACCAGACAAGTCATAAAACAAGACCTTTTATTCCTCCCTCTGCGCAAAAAGAGCACTATGTATGGACGGAGACCCAAATCATAAAGCCCTAAATTCTATAAATCCCCCCAAACAGAATGAAAAGTGATAAATTTATTATGTAACTCAGATGACATATCTGCCACCGTGGCTAGGGACCAGCCTATTTGAGTCCAAAGCAAAAATAACCACATACCACTCTGAGGAATTGTCAGTGCCCACTTTCCCTTTTAGATCAATCTTCATATAGTATAATTTGCAAAAAAGATCACAGTCAACTAGCTAGTCAACACTGACTACTGTCTGAAGTAAAAGTCTGACTGACCTCTTGTAAATTGGCAATTCTTTAAAAGCATCCAGAAACTGAAGAATAATGAGGATTATTTGTGCATACTGAAAACGTGGACACCAACATGAGCTTACTACTGCAAACAGAAATAAAAGAAAATTGTATCCACAGGTGGAAAAAATTAGAAATAATTAGGGATTCTGGGAGGGAATTTACACATCTTAATCTAAGTGAGGAGCTGAAAGAAAAGGATTATTTGAGGTAAAAGCTTATTTTTTTCCTAATCAAATATTTGGGTCTTTTGGGTAAAAGACAAGTTTTATTATATATGCATACTGCCCGGGTTGTTAAGAATGTCGCTGGAGCTGTACTATAGTGAACAGTAGACTGCAGGACATGGAAAAACTTTGCTAGGACAGACTGAAATTTGGTACCTTTATTGAATAAGATAATTTAGCTTATTCATACAACAATGCAATAAATTGCATTCTACATCCCTATTATACTGTCATTGCTGTGTAAGGATGTGGTTTCATAACCAATTTAAGCCTATCTAAAACTGCATTGTCACCGAAAAGGGCTGTCCTGCCCTCTGCCCTGGGCGGGCTGAAGAATAAGACAGATCAGTGGCAATTCATCATACATCACCTCACTCTGATCATGGAAATGCATCCTGAGTAAAACGCTGGATCCACCAATTTCAGTAGTAAACACTCCAATGGGTGCTAGATCACCCTCTTAACTTGTTGTATTGTAATCTATTTTCTGTGTTTGCCTGGATACGCAGAGCAAGAGGCTGAGCCACCTGTGGGCAGTTTATAACATCATCAACTCACTATTTAACCCATTTTTCTCTAGGAACCAGTAGGCTTGCTCTCTGGTACTATGAGTCTGATGCTGTCACAGGTGATGCTTAGTAACACTCAACTAATCTAAGATTCTTGAGTATAGAGGTGGTTTAGGAAAATGCTGCTGCTGTCTCACTTCTAGATAACATACAAACACCATAGATTCACCATAAATATGCACAGACTAGAGAAATAACATCTTTTCCCAGACTAACTGCCTGATTGTATGCTTGGGATGTTCCCAAGCTGCCATGTACTATTTTAATCTGTCCACCATGAGTTTTGAACAGTAATTTGCAAACAGAAACCAAAAATAGTGGTTTGGGGATACAATACCGGTAATTTCTGTCAAACGTGCTGTCCAGGGGTTTAGTTGTAAAATTTTCAGCAGTAGTTGGATATTGTAATACTCCATTCCCTGGCCTGTATTTATTACAGTAGGAATCAGCATATAAAAGGAAGTGCTATTCTTTATCCTTTTAACTCACTCTCCTGGATGGCGTGCTTTTAAAGTACAGCTGTCTACCAGATGCAAGAAAATTAAGACATTTAATTTCCTCTCTCTGTGCATACCTCCCATTAATGTTAATGGCAGCTAAGTATGAAAGTAGGAAAAGAGCTGCTGTGAACAGAGAGAATATAACAGCACGCCCATTTCAAATAAATCTGGTTGTTTCAAGAAGAAAGGCAGAAAAACAGTCACATCACATCGCACCTATCCTTCAGCATGAGACCTACAAATTCATATTTGATTGACTTCCCAGATGCAGTGGACATTATGTGCTGAACAGTGATAACCCTTAAATACATCACCTCCAAATTCAATAAAATTTTAAAGTTAAGATACATAAAAATGCAATTCTTCAGTGCATGTATTTAAAATTGCAACTTCTATGATGGTTTTCTCAAAATTATTTTTTAAAAATAAACTTTTCCATGTTTTGTCAATTGTACTTTTTAATTTACTTGGATTATTAGGTGTTCCATTCCCTTTATTTTGTTAAGGGAACTTTCAAAGATACTAATAGACGGAGCAGATTAGAAGCAGACTAGGGAGTTTAGAGTTTGCTGTACACCTATGCTTTTTGCTAAGAGGCGTAATTTGCCAACCATGGGTGTAACTCCACCAGTTTAGCCATCTGAGGGAACTGGGAGAAAAGCTTTGCTACGCACAGAATGACATTATATTTATACTCAGGTTGTAACACAACACTTCAGATTGCCTTACCTGAACTGCACAGCTTGATTCCAGAAATGCAAAGAAAGACTGTTTGGGACATCTTTATCAGCACCTTATTTCAGGCAGAATTGTATTAATGCTTCTATTTTACTGTTGTGCTTTGTGTTTTATACTTAGTTCATGCTAGGTGGCATCTAGATGTCATTAATGAAAAAATGTAAAACTTTGTCCTGTTAGTCTCATTATTCTCTGCACATTTGTTCCAAACAAGCTTTTAAATGATGGAATGGGAACTATGGATGTCCTTAGTCATCATTCCTTAGTTTCTGCTACTATAAGGAACAAAACAATTATTGGCTCCTTTGTGAGTCAATGCTAATATCTGAGTAATGACTGAAGTGGGGACAATGCAGCATGTAGAACTATTCCACAACACAGCAAATCAAGTTCCTTTTTCAGTTCCAATGGAAAATCTGAAGTACATACCAATCAAAAACACTAAAATCTGGTTCAGAGTGCTTTTGACAAATTTAACAGTTCTTCCAACCCACCAGTGACTCTGTAATAATCAGCTATTATCATATTTCCTTTTTGTTCCATACAGTGTTTACAACTAAGTAAAAAGTATTTCTAAATAATATATACTTGTCAAACAAGACATTCCTGTCCATCTTATTTGATGTGGGTTTTGAACAGATTAAGAATTTCATGGGGATCATTTGCTATGACCTAGAGATTCAAGCTTGTGACACAGAGGAATTACAGGATTAAAATTCCTGTTACAGATACACTAAATATCCAACTCATTGCTATATTGAAATCTCCTATTCTTTTGTTTAATGCACTATATTGCTTGTTCGTGGTTGATTGAGATATAAGACCGATTAATCTGCAGTTCTACAGAGGGAGATTTTAAAGTTAATTGCAGAATTTCATTGTATCTGGACTGTTTAAAGCTCCAAATGGTTAGCGTCCTAAATTTTAACTCCATTTCCTTTCATATAAAAACTATATGTCTTCAGAATCTGTACTTCAAGGTATAAGCCACACAAAAGTTTTACCACAGATTAATTTTCTCTGTCTTTTAAACAGTGCATATCCATGCTTGCAATATAGAAGACTTTCAAGTTCAAGAACTTAGAAGCTGAAGTCATGTTGCCTAAATAATCTCGTGTGACTGATTTGTGTCTTTGGGTGTTGCATAATTCAATGGCTACAAATACACTTTTAAAGCCACAAAATTTCCTAGTTATTTTTGAAACATTCTTTCAGAAGATACCTTCTGTGAAAATTCAAGTTCCACATTATAAAATCTTTACAGGAGATCCTCATCTATCACAAAATCAAGGATACATGTAGAAGTTTGTGTAGTATTAATAGAGCAAATGCTTCCTCTGCTAAGTTTCTTCATAGCAAAGATTTTTAAAAATCAGATACCACTGTCTGCAACAAATGTTCACCGGGACTTTGATATTCAATAAAGACTAAAGAAAAGACCCATTTGAAGGATTCCTCTGGATTCAGTGGAAGTAGGCACTCAGTCAGCCAAACCATCCTACAAGCCTATTCACAAGAGAAGTGCTAAGCCCTCTGCCACACAGAGAAGACCTTTCCAATTGCAGCGCGGGCTGCAAATTAGCCAACCCTACAAACTCTGTATGAAAATCTTCATACGGCTGATCTTAGGTAACCAAGGGAAGAGGTGGCAGGGGGTGGGCATGTGGCTGGCTCTGAAGGAGACCTGGTACTGTCAGTAGCCTCGGCCATCCAACTGCTGGTTTTCTCCCACATCCACATCAGGGTTACACAGCACAACCTGCATCAGCACAGCCCCCCTGCTCGTTCCTCAACACAGATTCAGTAAGGCAGCCACCTACGACCCACTCTTCAGCTGCACACACCCCAGGCTCCAAAGAACAGGCCACCATGAAACATGACAATCATTAATGTCAAAGTGACTGCAAAGCCAAAACAAGGAAGCAGCTTTCCTGAAGTACATGGACTGTCATAGGCCTCATCTTCAAATGGAAAGAAGAAACTGTGTGTTCATGCTACTAGAGGACACGGGAAGATATCTTGGGCACAGAGTCCCCACACTGAAGGGCCACCATATGATCCTGCAGGGCTCTTTTTCAGGTGATATTGGGTAGTAAAATCATCTGTGGAAACCTTTCTAGATAGTCCCAACTTTGTGTGCTGTGAGGGTAGATGGGACCTGTTTGGAGCTGGAACCGGGGTCACGCTCTTAACACTGGGCTGTGCACCACTTTTCTACACAATGTTCCACACCATGGCACAGGGATGTGTTACACGGGGTCCGGGAGTGCACTGGCATTTTAGCTAGCCTCCTGGATAGGCCACTGCAGTTATAACATAGACTTTGTCTCCACCTCACTGTGATGGGTGGCAGCTCCTGAGAATGGCTTTTGAAAAGCATGGATACTTTCTGAAAATTCATAGTCCTTTAAGGCTCTCATTAATTGCATCTGTTAACTGCATGGGGTTTTTTGTTTTCCAGGTTCTGAGCTTGCGGAGAACAAGGCTTGCAGCAGCACAGAGACAGGATATAAGCAGCCAACTAATTTCGTATAACCTTTCAAACGTCTACTGATGCATCCCTATCTAGATCTATGATAACACTTTCCTCTTTGCTTTTCCCATTGCCCGCTTTTAAGCTGGATTGATACAGTCATAAAAGAAATTCTAATTATCCACCCTAGGTAGTGTGTAATTGCACCTCACTGGTCAGGTCACTCACAATATTTGTAATGTTCTTGTATATTCATTTTTACAGGCTAATACAGAAGTTTCTTATCTTCTCATTGTGCCATTGCAGAAGTGATCGCAAAGAAACCCATGGGTACTTTACAAATCCCCAAATCATTATGAAGTTCCAAATACACTACACTGTTATAAGCTTCAGATTGTTCATTGATTGCCATTTCATAACATAGATGAAATGTGTTATTATTGTATTATTAGCTGTTTATGGCTTGATAAAACATAATCATTTCTAATTTGCAGAGATGTGAAAACACAAATCTGGAACATATATTTCTATATGTCACATCTCAAAAACCCTATGGACTAAAACTAGATTTTTTTAATTAAACTGAGTATTACTCTCCATATCACTAAGTATTGCATAGGACTTTAAAGACAGGGTATAAATAGTCCATTCCAGCAAGAACTTTTAAAGTCTACCCTGTATTTAGACCAGAAAGCAGGAAATATTACATATGAATTGACAGAAACAGCACCATAGAAATACATGTATTACTTTCCAATATTCCTATATTCTATTGCATTTTATTTATATCGCATAATACATATGCTATTTGAAAAGATGGAAAACTGCAGGCAAAAAAGAGTAGAAAATTATAAAGAGCTGCATTACAATAGCTGAGCAATAGTAAATATTTCTATCTTCTTTTACTGAATGTACAAGAGCACTCAATGTAATTGCTCACATTTACTGGCTGATAACTTAACCTTTTGCAATTTTTTTTGCAGGATTATGAAATGGTAATTAGATTTTTTTTAATATTAGGCAATTGTCACAAAGTGTTTATTTGTTAAATTAAGTCTTCCAGTATTTTTCAGGGGAAAAAAATATATTTGTGAGACTTTATTATTGTATCAAGTAACTAATTCTATCCCAAAATGATCCAGTTAATGTAGATTAGAAAACTCAGAGATAATCACTCTGGTTTAACATGCTTATACGAAGGACAGGAAGGCCCATATAGCACTGCCTGTGCTTGCTTAATCTAAAGCTCAGTTTATAATATTAGCCTGAAGTGGGATGTAGTCTGGTTGCAATTTTGACAAAAAGAAATACTCCAGCTACAAAGAAAGAATAATAAAATACATTTTTCGTTCTCTCTCTTACAGGTAATTCAGCAATTGCATTGAAATCTGCTGAAACAGTTTAAAAATGTGGTTTTATCCATCCCTTATGGTCCAGTATCCAATACTCAGCATACTTATAGTCTATTCTCTGCCCACCATACAAATCTTAAAATATTTTACTTTCTGGCTTCACCAAGAAATACGTTTAGGAAGTCATAAGCTCTGCTACCTTCTCTTTTGGCTGATGTTACTAAGTCAGCTACAGTTCTGTGGAATACATCAGTTTAAAACTGTATAAACCAATTCTTAAACAAACATTGTTTCCAAAAACACCATCCACCAAAAATTTATTTTTACACAGTTCTTTTCCTTTCCCTTTTCCAGTAACACGAGATTTATTTTATTAGCTAATTTTGTTTTATGCTTATGTTCCTCTCACAGAAAAATTTTAATAACTTGATTAAACATGCAAAATAACTTCAAATAATTGGTTTCAGATTATTTTAAAATATATAAACTGTTAATCTGTAAGAAAGACTCTAAAGGCAGGAAGTTTAAATCACCAGCCCTTTGCAGAACATTATGGCACCATGAAGTTTTACATCTATGAGCACCCTGAAGGTATAATTATTCAAACAATTATAAAGACTGTGGCAGTGGAGCCACCATGAAAACATATGAACAGAAAACATAAACAATGAGGACAACAGAGAAAAATCACATCACAGGTCAATATAATATAAGAAATTATTTTAGAGTAGCAGTGTCTTTGTATCTTTAATCTCAGGCAGAAAATTTCAGGAGAAAAAGGGGTAAAACTCAGAGTGCTTTGAAAGAAATCACTAATCCAAAATCAGCAGTAAGAAGATAGTGAAACTCCATGGTCAGGACATGTAGGAGAGGCTGGCTGTGCATCCAGACTCCTCCACACTGGAACAGTTGGACTGGTAATATGAATTTAACCACATTTCAGTCCCATCCTTCATAATCTCACACCACACTTGCACATTCCTTTTTGATCAAGCTATACATAATAATTCTAATCTTTAATTATTTTACATAATTTAGTCTCTTTTTTTTGGTAGGTCACCATCAACCTATAATATTGTTATTGTCACTGCAGAAAAAAAAAAAACACTATAGAAATTTAGCTATTTTGATGAGGATGCTCCAGTCTACTGATCATCAGTTCCTACTGAATCTAGATTCCTTATTCATATTTAAAATATCAGCCTTAAATATCACTGCAAGCATATGACTTGTTACCAATGGCTTATCTATACAGTGACGTGTGCAGGAAACAGTCTGTTCTTTGAGATCCATTTTTAAATTAACATTCAAATCACAGATTTTTTTCATAAGATTTTTGACCCAGAATGCTAGAAATTTTCAAGATCAAATATTGTAAAAGAATTTGGAGTAAAAAAAAACCTTCTGACTTCAGTACAAATCAAGTGTTCAGGGACAGATTTGAGGTTTTCAGATTGACTTTGAAAATCTCACTGATGAAATCAGAAGGTGTCAACACTGAGATTCTTATCACAACTGCCTTCCTGGTACTAAATAAAAGCAAAACAGATGTTAATACTATGAAAATAAAATTTAAAAAGAAAAAAAAACCCAACACCACACAAACCCTGAAACACACAAAATTACAGTAATATTGGAAATAAGGGTGAAAAAACACCCGAGTTCCCAAGAACCTTCAAAATCTGCAGCCTATATCTGTGTAATACACCAAGTGGCAAAATAAAAAACCAGCTGTAAGAATAATCAAGATGTGAATTGCAGCAAATAATAAAAGAAGAAATTCCTGAGAGACAGTGTAAGTTTCACCAAAGACGCTGAAGAGCAGAGCAGCCCTGTTCAGGGTGTTCTGGGAAATTTCCTGGCCAAACTGTTTCCAGTTTCCCACACAGCTAAAAGTGAAAAATTCAAACTCTGTTGCCCAGAAAGCGAAGGATCACATTGGGGAAGTAATGTGCTAGTTTACTTTGATCTGATTCCACCTTAACAAATGTTTCTCATCTTGCCCTGATGATTATACCCAGCAAGTGCAAAACAGACACCATGTTAGTGTTGGCACCGCTGAATACTGTCTGCACCAGATTGCAATTGGTGCTGAAAGATCCATGTGTATTACATCTGTGCATGATCTACCGTAACAGTGTTATCCCAAGTCAAACAGCAATAGGCAACTTTGTAATATTATCTAGTGTTATGAAAACTAAAGGGAAATATTATATAGGAAGTTCAAAATTGTCACCAAACTATCATTTCTGTACATTAGATTCAGAGTTGAATTTGTGTTAGTAAAGATTTTTGCATAGAGAAGGGTAAAAGTTTTGTCATGTTTAACCAGAAAAATAAGAAAGGCTATGAGAGCTCTATTTTCCAAGTTGACGCGCTCTGGCATCAAGCAGATCAGTGTCTGTCTCACGTTTCCCAGCCCTTGACAGTACCTGCTCCTGTAAAACACTTGCAGTGCCTCTTTAGAAAAGGCAAAACTGGCCCAGGGATTCTCGGTACAGCAACACAAGCAAGAAACACTGGCATCTGAAGGGAGAGCGACCAGGTCACACCTTTCCCAGGAAGGGGAAGAAAGGAGGGAAAAACTGTCCGGAGATCTGGAAAGGGAGCAAAACTTGGCTGCTTCTGACCCTGTTCAAAGGAATGAGGTGACGTAACATGGGGTGAGAAATTTTTCAAAGGGGTTTCCTGCACTCACACCTGAAGTGACCATCTTCTTTACGCTGGCCTCTCCTTGGGCAGCAGGAAGCGCCAGCTTGTCAGTGCTCTGGCAGTGGCTTGGGGCTGGTTTTTGCTGCCCCTAAGTGTCTTCCTGCCTTAGGTGACAGCTGCTCTGCCTGTGCCTACTGCAGCCCCTGAAGAAGGGTACAGAAAATCCAGTTTCGTTACAATCCTAATGAGAAAAGTCTCAGCAATTCATCATGTGAGTTGCTTATTTACCATTAGAGGTCACTGTCCTGCTTATGACATAACCCTTAGCTGCAAAGATTTTGTACATGAGTAGGTAGGCATTTTAAAGTCTAATAAACAGTAAGTATACAAGCCATTATTTAAATCAACATTTTAAAATATCTTGCTCATATACAAGTCCTGTATAAAATTCTAAAATAATAAAGAAAAATAAAGAATATCTATTAGAATATGACAATAATTTGTTCTTAAAAGTCCAATAAGTTATGAAGTAGATGGCTTATGATTAAGAAAACTACTTAGCCAAAGAAATGTTGTCTTTAAAATGCTTCTCTTTTTAACACTGAGTTTTAATTCTTGAGTAATTTTCAATTCTCTTCAAGGAAAACTTTTTCTCAATGACTGCATGATCCCATAGCATGATCCCCCTCAAACAGGAAAGCAGGCTTGTATGAACTGGCTGTATGAGAACTAAGAGGCAGTAATTAAGACGGAAATCAGTGAGCTGATGAGTGTTTTGCAGCTTTGAAACACAGACCTTGCCATACTTTCAGCAAGAGATCTGAATTTGATAGCAATGCATACTGGGGATATAACAAAAACGAAGATTGTGACTTTAAGTTTTGTGTCCCCATCCAGTAAGAACCAACATGAAACTGGAAATGTGAAAGCCAGTTTCAAAACAAACAGGAGCAATAATTACTGTGCTCAGTCACCTGGCGCTGAAGACAGAGGGACAAGGATACTTCCCCTCTGGAAAGGCCTTAATATGGAATTTCCTGTCAGTCATTCCTTCCGGGGGAATGTTTAGGATGATAGTATGGTATTACAGTGTCCTGTGCCCTCCTTTGGCCCCTTCAGTCTCTCTAAAAATTGCTGCTGTTGTGACCAGATCCACTGCACCTCACTGCAAAACAGAGAGATCACTGAGAAATGTTTAATGAGCAACCTTTTTTCTCCACTCAAGATCAAAGGACGTAGCACTGCAACAGCAGTCTCTGCTTCCTTTCTCTGTCCAGTAAAACTGTGTCACCATGCTGCTTCTGTGACGTCCCAGAACTAAATCTAAATGATGTTTCTGTGAGGTCATAAGAAGCTGGAAACACACCAGAGGAGATGGTAACTTTCACATCTCTAAACTGACCTCTCTTATGAACAGAGAGCAATCAGATCAGGAAAAACACACAGATGAAGATGTGTGATCACTAATTCTCTTCAGTTCACTCTAATGCTTTGAGAAAAGGATTCTCTAGTTACTCTGGTTTGTATGCAGTACCTCACATGTACAACAACGTGGAGAAAACTCATTATTTGTTAGTATAAAGAACCATTTAATGCTTTATGATACCCTTTGGATTAAACACAAAGTTACTGCAAGGAGTTTCCTGAAATTCATTAAAACTGTAAAATACTGTCATGGGTTTATAATCCAATGATTACCATTTCTGCCATTTATCTTTGAGTTATGTGGTCCTTAATGAACTTTATTGAAGTATAAATGTGCATCATATAGGTTAAAAGCAGGAGAACATGAGGATGGCAAATATGGCATTCACTTGTTTCTCAGTTTTAATTAGGCCAACTGGGAGTATTTTAGCATAACATATTTCAGCTGTAAAAAATACCACCTTTAGAGATGTACATCCCCAGCTAGGCATTTGCAATATTTTATCATTGTGCTCAGGATTGTTTCGCAGCAGTGAATACTTCATCACTAGAAAGAAACTCAAAAACTTTTTTTAAAGCAAAGGTCATGAGCCCTGAGCACTAAGTCCTCATTACAGGCTGATGATCTTCGTAAAACTAAGTCATTCTCATTCTAGTAGGGAGCAAAATCTAGAGGAGAAAGAGCCACCTCCTGTGCATGTAACAGCTCTCTCCTCTGCTAATATCCTGATGCCTCATCATATTCTGTATAATTCACTGGCTGAAGTAGACTTTCATCACGTCTGCACAGATGCTGGGCTGGGCACGGTAAAGGACATTCATGTTACAAAATGATACAACTTTTTCCATAACTTTTCAGAAAGTGCTGTCAGCAAGTGGTACTGCCCTTAGGAAAAGAGAATCAGGCACTGCCATCTGCCATAATGGTCCTGATTAAGTGTTCTTGGAATATGGAAATGGCAATTCTAGGAAGATTATAAAGTTAACGTTTTCATGAGTCCTCAAGCCCTACTGCTAAATTCCTCCTCACATACTTATTAAATAATACTTGTATTTTATTACAATAATGAAAATAAAGAAGTGTAACTCCCAGTACTTAATCCACTACTTTCCCTCTGGAATGGAGACTGAGCTAGAAAAAGGTTGGCAAACTGGCTATAGAACTTACAGAGATACTTTAATCACAGTTACAGACAACAGAATTTTTTTCCAGGACTTTTTGGGTGGACCTGGGTATTAATCACACATTTCCATCTCTATTTTGAACATCTGTTCAAAAGACTATCATAAATGAACGCTAACATGATTCTGCAGAGAATTTAAGAAGCCAAAAATAAATATTACCGTCACATTAACAAGTCCCTAAAAGTGAGAAGAGAGGATAGATTTAACTTTCTTCTTCTTTGATGCTGGTCTTTGTATTAAATTACAGAATCTTTCAGGAGAAATAGAAGAAGAAAAAACTTTTGGAAATCACACCCTTTATTTATCTTTTTTGCAACATAACAAATACTTGCCAGGCTTTAGCCTGATTACTCATACTAGGAGGAATTCAAAACGTCATTCCAGTTTAAAACAACTTTGAAAAATGAGGATAGACCAAAGCATTTAGATAAGTCAAGTATGTAAAGATCAAACATTTTTTTCAATCATTAATGGATTTTTATGATGTTTTTAAAAAGTATTTAAGAATAATAACTGACTGGAAAATCCGAGGCCAAATTCTGCTAAGGGAATTTTGCCACTGATGATAGTGGGTAAAAAAACAGGTCCAGGAAAAGTATCTTCTCTATGTAATTTTGATCCTCCACATGTTAAAAATCATGCGCATCAATGTGCTAGGAACTTTATCTTCCATTTACTCCACCAGGCGTAAAGGACATGCAGTAACCAAACAGACATTTTAATATTTTTCACACAGTTGAAACTACTTTTTACTTTATGAGGGAAGAATGATTAACAGGCAGAGTTTAAATGATAATTGGAAGATCTAAAACTAACAAAGGTCTCACTGGTTCTGCAGATAGGCAGCTGAAAATAAGGGACAGAATCTGGAAGGCTTCCTCAGGATAACATTTACGTTGCCAATTTCAGCTGAATTGCTCTATCAGTGAGGACGCTTTTCCCAAATAAGAGTATGAGGATTTGGGGCCCTGAAGTTTAACTCTGAGCCTTTGCCTGTTCAGTGCAATGCTAAGTAACTATGAGCTGACTCACTTGCAAGAACTCGCAGTGTTAGTACTGGTTAGCAGTGTTAGTACTGGTTAGCAGTGTTAGTACAGGTTTACTACTAAGCAGTTACTGACACACATGGACAAATACACACACATCCCAGGCAGGGCGATGAAATGGTGATGTTGCTGAGGAAGTAACATGCCTGACAAATTTTAACCTGCCGTTCTGTGATCTAGTGCCATTTTGAATTATATTAACACCAAAAACACTCCACACTAACATTAAACTAATACAAGGAGCAGCTTTATACTCTGAAGCCTTTGTTATTGTTTCTCATGCTCCCTTCCAACTGCTAACAACGTCTACTTTTAGAGCGTGTTCAGGTTGTAATGGCATCTGAAGAAGGGGACCAGACAAGGTGTTGAAGGGAGTCCTTAGCAGAACCCTAAAGCAAAAGCACAAGGGCAGGCAGCACACATTTGCCCTAACAGTTTTGTCTATAAGAATCGAGTGCCCTGTTTTAAGAAATTCCTTGTTCAGTGTTAGCAGAAAGAAACCATATGTGCTTCATTATTATGAAAAGAAATGTAGAAGAAGTACCTAAGTTTAATGAGATTTTGGAAAATAAATATGCATCTTGAGTTGTCTGTGTGGTGGCTCTTTTTAATGAGTTTATCTTTTGGTGTATAAATAAATATTCTTTTAGACACCATCTGAATAATGTGCAAATTAAAAGAGGCATAGGGTAAGCGCTTCAGTGTAAAATTTCATTCTTTCTACAGTACAGTATTTGTTGTTTGTTATCTTCTGTAGGCAGCAACTGATCATTATTTCCAGGATGTGCTCAGGGAAATCTTGAAGTGTTTGTTTTAGATAATGATGTGCAGCATTCATAGCTACTTGTGACTTTCAAAAACTGAAATTAAAGAGTCTGAAATATCAAGCATATCATTAAAAAATCCTTCATCGCTCAAGACTTTTGCTAGCTTCATTTTCATGTAGTTGGGAAAAAAAATGTTTTCTTGAATGCTTTGCAATATGATTTAAGTAAAGCATAAGTTCACTTAGCTGAGTGGATGCAATTTGATTTCATAAGAGTTGAAGTGCACTAGACAAAACTAGTGACCCCCTCTTCTGACCTGCTGAAGGTTTTGCATCTGTATGCCAGTACCTTCGAATCCCTTTAACAACTAAGAACAGCAGCGTCATTTATCAAAAATACTTTTTCTCCATTCTCAGTTAACTCTTCCAGTTACTAAACTTTTAATTAACTGGCCATAGGCTTTCTTCAAGACTTTGTATGCTGATAATGTGAAAATGTAAACAAATAACATCAAGAAAACTGTCAGCTTTTGAAAGGTGCTGACTCAGATTTTGGCCATATTCAAGTACCTTCAATGCTTCAGTAAGAAGAAAACTAAATACAAGTTGGCTTGTAAACACTTTTTTAGAACCTAGAGAGTATATCAAACTTTGTCTTTCAACCTGAGGAACACGACCAATGTCACTTCTCATGTCCACTGCATGGATTTATGCTTTTTTTTTTTCTTTCATGCTGCTATGATTCAGCAAAGCACGTAGTATTTGCTTATGTTCAATATCTTACAAAGATAATGACTTAAAAAATCTTAGATTTTTTTTTCAGTAATAAACTTTGAGTTATTTTCATTTGCTTTAATGCTTTTTGAGTCTTTATGCTTCACTTTTTAGTCTACTTCTCTTCTCCAACTAGCTGTTCAACTTAATGGAATTACTGTCACTCCGTTTGATAAATTGGATCACTGAGGGTCAGGAGCCCAAAGCAGCCAAACTTAGCCCAGAAATGGCAGCAGAAATTCACTGTAATGGGCACAGGTTAGAGGTCAGAAGGCTCTGAAGCATGAGCAAAGTTTAGTGGTATTTGAATGGCATTATCCTTGTTGTGACACTAAGCAGGATCCTTAGCCAAGGGCTAGGACATAGCCACCTGACATGTGTAGCAACACAGAATCAACAAATTATCTCTGTCCAGAGAGAGCTTACCATCTATGCAAAGAGAGAGGAGACAGGTGAATACAAATAACCACAAGCAGACCACAGGGAAGCAAGCACATACAGATACTACCTGTTAGTGTCATAAACGTACGTGTAAGTACGCCAACAACCTAATTGCAGTCAATTTTTTTTTACAAGCGTCACGCTGGAAATGAGATTCTTACAGAGAAACACAAAAATGTATTTGAGGACATCCTTCTGAGACCTGATTAATAAAAAGACTTCTCCCAGCTATATTCGAATTACAGTATTTTAAAATGCTTTTTTTTTCCTCCTTGGAGGGCTTTCAAAGTGCTATTCAAAAGCAGGCTTGTTTCCCATAAATTCATAAAGGAACATCTGGACTTAAAATATCCTTTCATCCTTTGCACATCATTTTAACACTTTCCCCTGATACTAATGTTGTTTTCCTTCTTGGATTTATTAGCTGCTAGAGTAATTACCTTTTGTTTCTCTTAGGTGTAATCATTGCTTGGGTCAACATTTTCAAGGAGCTCTCACAGCTTCAAGAATGTGGTAATCAACATTTTTTGATCATTTTTTGCTGTGCTTTTCTTCCTGCAGTGACTGCCAAAGCATTTCTTCTAGCTTTCTGTGTTCTGCATGTGCATTCAAGCACTTCCTTCTTTTCATCTTCTGGGGGTTGAATATTCTCTCCCTTTTAATTTAAAACTGATCTGTAATCGTTATATTGACTTGAGTGCACATGATGAGAGTCAATAAGAAGGAAGCTGTGATGGAGAATAGGCAAGAATCTTCCACTTACACATCCAGCTGATGAATGTGTAAACTGTTGGTTTATGCAAAGATATCTCCCCAGAACTCCCTCTTCTTTTATCATACAATGAAAAAGTCCCATAAACCCCCAGAAGTTCACACACAAGGTTCTTGCACCACTATTCCTTTGCAAAGCAGGTATTTACAGGCTTTGCAGAAAAGCACAGAGAGCAACTGTAAAAGCCTTTAGCTATCCTATGAGATCTGTGGCCATGGTTACACAGCTGCTTTAATCCAGCATAAATCCAGTCTGCCAGTGAAATGGAGTACTTCTAAATTCCCCTCTCTATGAAGCTACTCCTTCTCATTGCACCTCTGATGCTGGCTTTAGCTCTCCCAAGGTTGCATAGTCTGATAAGGGAACAGATGCAACTGCAAGATAACCCAGCAAAAAAACACTGAATATTCATTTTTAGTCAATTAGCTTCCTTATCAGATTCATTGCATAGCTCTACAAGCACTAACACTGGAGAACACAGTGGATATATGCAGTTGACGGTGAAGTGCAAGGGCTGAAGGTATTTCTCTGTTTAGTAACAGTGAGGATGAAAATCAACTGAAAGCAAGTATGAAGCTACAGCCCAGCCTCTTCCTTTCAGTGCCTGAAAGTGCAGCTCCATTTCTGAGCTTATTGACACAGGTTTGTTTTCTCAACTCCTTGTAGTAATAGTTCGAACTCAATACTAACACTGCTTTCTGCTGAACACAGGGAAGAACATGCTTTAAAACAGACCCAGCTCCTGGTAGACAGCTCTCTAGCAATGTGCAAACATGGCAGACTGCTAGAGACTCATCTCTCTCAAAGCATTCTCAGTCATGAAACAGGAGGAGGAGAGCAGTTACTGCCCTCTGCTGAAGGTTTATAATTTTCACTAGGGTTCTTAGGAGACTGAGCTTCCACCATGTGAGCAAGATTCTCCCGCTTTCCAACGCCACAAGCCAAAAGCAAGTCCTGAGTCAGGCCAAGCAGATCCCCCCTGCCTTACGGAACCATACAGAGGCCTCAGTGTTGGTTCAGATACAAAACTGGCTGCGAGGAAGCACAAGAAGTGAGCCAAGCCATGTGCCTCATGTGCTTCACGGGTTTGGCACAGTCTTAACAGGCTAATTAAGACACCTGCATTAAATTAATTTCCCATTTTCTTCAGTGTGAGGATTCATAGCTACTTTCCCAACAAAGCAAAGACATTACTAACCACATGACTCAAGTAAGTGACAAAAAGCTGGCCCTTAAGAAAGTATACTGATAATGTTGTTCTATTCTATTGACATTGTAAGAGATACCTTGTTATCTTGATGTCCTAGAAAAGGAATGGCACAGAAACCAATCTTTGGTTGCAACACTTAAACCTCTTTCCCAACTAAGTAAGTGAGGAAAAGCAAGTGGTCAACCGGATTTAACCCATCATCGAATACTCATCTACTGCAAACAATGGTGACCAACAGAAAAACCCTTCTAACAGCCATAAAGAACTCTTGTTTGCTCCTATAGAAATCAACGGGATTTTTTTTTCCACAGAACCAGACCAAAGTATTCACCAACAGAAGATAATCCATGATCTCGTATTTACTAAAAGTAATTTTAAAATTGACAGCAATCATTTCTTCTACCAAAATTAGCAAATATTACCATTAAAATTACTTCGATCCTGCTCCCATTACAGACAATGAAAAAGCTTCCTTTAACTCTCTCTCTGCCACAATGGTGCAACATCAAGTCTGCAATGCTGAATCCTATACAAACTGAGGTCCACTTTACTTTTTTTGCATATGGTTCATTCTATAGAAATGTTCAAGTCCAGGGAAGTTAAAGATGCCTCTGCATCATGAGCTCAGAGTCTCAAAGTTCAGATATAACTTTACCGAAATAAAGGGTAAGTGGAGTCCCATTGATGCTGTATGCAAATCGTACCCATACATTGTATCACCTTGCTGGATTATAGCCATAGTATTCACAGGATCAGTTCAATAAAGTAAGTGATACAAGTGCAATTTTTTGCTATTGTCATTAAAAATTGTCACTGATGAAGAAAACATTTATGATTTACATGGTCCTATGGTAAAGGTTTAAAATTACAGCCCATGTTG
This sequence comes from Rhinoptilus africanus, assembly GCA_013400135.1. Classification (NCBI taxonomy): domain Eukaryota; kingdom Metazoa; phylum Chordata; class Aves; order Charadriiformes; family Glareolidae; genus Rhinoptilus; species Rhinoptilus africanus. Next base: position 1,050,987 of record VXBO01011402.1, on the reverse strand, counting down.
AAATAGTTAATAGAGCTCAATCTACAGGAAGATAATTCCTACAGCACTCAACTATAAGGTGAAAAGAAACATTTTGCCAACTTTTATGATATCTAGAAAATTGAGAGTTAGTAGGGTTAAGCAGAATAGTGAATCATCTTAAAGCTCCAATATAAAGAATCCACTCTCATACACCATTCAGAAAGCAGAAATATATATGCTTTAGGAAAAAAAAAATCAATTAAAAATCTTTCTAATAACAAGTTTCCTAAATACATGTATGTTTTAATTTTTCTCTCTTCTTGCACATATGTATAAGGATATATGTTATACAATGTATGTTATACAAGTACAGTTATATAATTACAAAAAACCACATACCAGAATTTAAAAATTATGTGAAACTATATTATTTTAAAATGTATAGCCACCTACCCATGTATGATGGCCCAAATACAAGAAATGTTAATAAATAGTTTGAACAAAAAATACTTATATTTTTAAAGCATTAAGACATATTACTGCTTCCCTGCTGAACCAACTCATAAAGCTGGCTAAAGAAACCTGGATAATTTTAAAGAGCAAATCTGGTGTTGCTCAGCAACAGCACACCCTGATAGAAAGGATGCAGGATGTTGGAAGATTTAATATTAGGGAACTGTGCTTGCAAGTGGAAGAAGAACAAATACAATTTATTCAAACAACAGCCATAAAATTGGGACAGCTTAAAAAATAATAATCAGATGAAATGATCATGCTAATATTAATCTTTGTGTAGTAGAGCTAAGTAAAAATTATTGCCTGGAATCAATGAGCTGGCATCACAGTTCATTAAATGGCATTGATGTTTGCACTGTCTTGATATGATATGATAAGAAAAAAAAGCACATTTTATGAGAGTTTGAGAGCAATCTCATGTCTGAAGACTTTAGTTCTGGCACTAGCTTGGATGAGTATTTGCCAAAGTGAGGAATAAGAGCCTAGACCTCAACGCTTTCTCCTGAATCAGAGGAAATTCAATGTTCTCAAAGGAGAAAGAGTCTTAGACAATACATGCTTCACCTTTGCTCTCGTTCCACAGGAGCATCTCTCCTACTCATTTATTCCTGATCAGAGTAGCAAGCCCTTTTTTTTGGTTAAAAGGCAAGTACTGTTTTTTCATTTTGAAGTCACTCTGGCTAAATGTTCCGTACAAACACATACAGTAGTCCCCATGTATGACAGACTACTAGTGCGTCTCCATTGATTATACCAACTCAAAACATACGACTTGTAATCCAGTACAATGTGGAGAGAAATTCTCTGCCTTGGTCAATTCTAACACTAATGATTTTTTTAATGGCAAAATACAGGACAAACAGTGTAAAGATACTTCTACTCACAAACCCTGAGAATGGAACTCAAGATGCGGGGCTGGGTACAAGACCTCAGTCTTCCAATCAGCTGGTTTGAAAGAGACTTTCTTTAATCATTTGCCTCGTTGCCGTCTACATAAAAACTCTTCTTGCTCCCCCTAGATATATGATTAAGTGGATACTTAAAACAGACTATACAGTCATAACTGCTTGAAATTTTATCAGAAATACTTTCCCAGACATAAACTCTGCAGGACTCTAAAGCCTGAAAAGAAGGACGTTAGCTTCTGCTCATCAGAGTGCTATTGAACCAGAATTATTAGGACTGAGCAAAAAACCTGTCGCTATAAGGTTTGATTCGTGAACTCCTGGTGATAACAACACAGACGTTAGGCAGCTGCATTACTATTCTCTCTGTCCTAAAAGTAAGCGTCAAATACAGCAAGATTCTTTGTTGCTTCTCTGATGTAAAAATCATTTTATTAAACAGGAGTGATACCATCTTGCCTATTAAATGATTGTCTGCATGGGAAACGAGTCTGACAGGACTTCTCAGAGAAACTGTCCTCTGGGTGACTACCTTTGGTATGACCCAGCTATACCCTTAACTTGTCAGAAGCTATTTACATCAAATAACATCAAACTTTCATTGAAAATAGAGAACAAAAGCCCTTCAAGCACCTCCTGTCCCAAAATGACGGAGAAAAATGTAAACTAGAATGAAAAAGGATAAATATTTCATAAAAATAAGCATTTCATTAAAATTTTATACTTATAATTTCCCTTCCATTCTGGGAAAGGGGTTTTAATTAAAATCTACAAGGCACATGTGTAAGGTGAAAGGCAGAACTAATATCCTCAGGAGAAAAAAATAGAAGGAAGAAATTATTTCCTAGGGAAAACCTATGATCAAAGTAATACCATGCTGAAGATTTGACCCCTCAGATTTCACCATTGGTGACATTCCGACTTTCAAAAGGCACAAAGATCTCAGCATATTCCTCTCAGTGATATTAGAATTTTGTTGAATCTTTGATTCCAAAATGTTGGGATGTGTTTGCTGCAATCTTCAAAGCAGCTTGAAGTAATTTTTATATCAGAGCAATGCCAGGCCCATGATTGAGCCCTTAGCTACGTATGTCAAGAACAAATCACGCTTTACTGAATGGTAATCAGTGGTGATATTTACAAAAGGAAATTTGAGGATGTGGAGTTATGTTATAACTCAGCATAAAATTGTTGAGATGAAGTGGGAGAACTACAAAATAACAATGCTGGAAAATAAGCAAGCTACTTTACTTAGAGCTCTTCTTTCTATCCTTTTCTAAGCCCTGACTTTGCAGTGTATTTTTATTAAGTAGAAACGTATTTAAAAAAAAAAGTATTCTGCAAATTCTTGTTATATTTCTCAGCTATGCAGTTCTGGAAAGGTAATTGTGTGGTGCCTTTATGACCATGTTTTCCTGAACTCTGAACAAGTTCAGAGAAATGCTAACAGTTGAGATGAATGCACTGAAGAGGATGTGAGGTTGTTTCACAGATGCTACCTTGTGAATTTCCAGTGGCTCAGAGTCTAGAGCTGGCTCTTATGTAAAACACAGTTTCTTTTTGGAAGAGAAAAAACTTCTCTGAAAATGTAGAACAGAGTTGGTGCAGATTATATAAACCACAAGACAAATAAATGGCCTAAGCCTATTCCATAACTGTATTTTTTGCTAGAAAGCTTTTGAACAATCGTAATCTCTTTGAAAATATCTCTAAACCAAAGACTTGGAAGTCTATCTATGACAAAGTATTTTAACCAGTAGCATATGGATTATAGTTTAGAAATTCATATAATAATAATCAGCTATAAAAGATATATTCCAAATTCATTTTAGCTGCAAAGGTGGAGTATATCTCATCTTTTGTAAGCAATAAAAAGAAAGGAAAAAGATTAGATGTTTTCTATAATAGACTCATCAGAAAAGTAGAAATAGTAAATCTGGGATCACTTCCTTGAAGAGAGAAAAGGGTTTGGGAGGGAAATGGACTAAAAAAAATATCTGTGAAACAGATGGGGCAGATTTCCATGAAAAGAAATCATAAAGCACTAGGAAGCCCTGTTTCAAAGTAATTACTACAGAACGTATCAAACCTGCAGGTATTTCATTGTGCAGCATCCCTTAAAAAAGGCTGTGTTGAAAACTTATTCTGCAAATTTTTTTCTTACACCATGGACACAGATGTGTAAAAAGTATTGGAGTCAGTTATGACTTGTCAATGCTTCTTTCAAATTTTACACCAGCAATAACTCCATAGCCCATCATGAGATAAGGGATTCAGAATTTGACTATGTCCTTCAATGCTGAATTATGATTAATAGATGTTTGTCATGTTCATATCTTTCAGCCGTGCAGTGAATTAACATATCAGAGCATGACACTAACTTTTCTCAGGTAACATATAATTCATGTTACCACAGAAAGTTACTGATACCAATTTTTTGCTCCAAAAACCCTTTTTTTTTAATTGTAAAACTGAATCCAGCAAGATCTTTCAAGACAAGGAGACAAAACGTATCCTAAAAAGTCAGCAAGTGTTCCCCTAACAGGGTAACTTTCATGCTTCAGATCTTTCAGCAGTGATGAAGGGATGTTCTACCTTCAACTCTGAACACATTCTAAATTGTAATCTGTTTTGGAGAGATCTGCGTGAGATGAAAAAGGAGCTTGTTGCCCTTTTCAGTTTATAATGTCACCAGAAATTAAGCCTGTTTAACAGATGTGGAATTCATCATTTCAGCCTTTAACTTGCATTAGAAAGTCACCTTTTTGATAACTGATCCCACTGTGTGTTGTATATAGTGCAAGTATCAAAAGAATTCACATATAAACAAGTTTTCTTCAAACAGAAAAGATGCACTTTCCCTATATTATAACTAAAGAACCAAGTCTCCTAACACCACGTTTCTACGCAGTTTATCAAAGTGAAATCCTTGCAAGCAAAATAAAGTGAAATAAAAACTAGTTGCACTTTAAAACCTGAGCTGATCGCAGTAACACAATTTCATCTGACCCATCATAGCTCACTAGAGTTAGCAGTAATCAGCTACTTCTCATAACCCAACATCATTTCAAGAGCTCATTTAAGCATTTTAAGAGAGATGCCTACTAAATATTTAAGTCTTTTTCTCAGTATTCAAATTACTTTTACTCTGAGAAATGTCACATTAGATGACTTAGCAAAAGAAACTTGAATTCCAGAGTTTCCTGACAAGCAGGAACACCACAAACTAACTCCTGCCATTTCTCTGCCTCAGTTTCCCTCCTATGAATTAGGAAAAATAGGAAGGAAACAGGTTGATTATGTACAGTATCCTCAAATACTCAGGACCTTGATCCATGTATACATAATTTTTTTCATTAAAAATATATTTGATACCTTTTTATTACATACAGCTGGTCTCTGTGAAGAGTATCAACCTTATTCAAACCTGCTACGGTGCTACTGAATTTGATATGGTTGCAGGTAGTTTGCGTCTTTTAAATTGACACAAATCCAAATGCACCGTTGTCTCATGAATACCCTCTGATCACTGTTTCTTGCTACTTACCCCACACAATGGAAGAACTGTTGAAAAATCTTTAAGAAGGACTACACGTTTCTCTGCAGACAAAGGAAAGTCTAGAATAGACAATAACCCAAATTTTGTTGCAGAGAGGAGTCTTAAAACAACCAGCCATCACACATTTACAACAAGGACAATTGTTTCCCTAGACTACTTAAAAATAAGTTGGACTCATGTTACACTTCTTGTAACTGAAAATATTCCAGTAACATGTAAGGTGACTGTGATTAAACTAATGTTGGTGTTCCAAATCAATTTCCCTTACACAAATTTACAATTCAAGAATTCATTAAGACAAGGAGGAAGCAGGTCTGATATATGAAATAATATTTACCTAGAAGCTTTGGCCAAGATAACTTATCCTCGAATTCCAACAGCAAATTAGTTCCTTTCTCCTCCTTCACTGCATTTCATTTACATACATACCAGGCCCTTTCATAATAATCATAACAATTCCCTCAGCTTACTGAAATAAACATTATTTCAAAAGAAATATGTCAAGGAGCAGATCCTAAAACTGAACAGAGGAAAGACCAAAAACTAGTGCACATCAACTCACACACACTTACAAATTTCTGTATTTGTGAAACTGTGATTATTCATGAAAATTAACTAAAAATAAAAATTTTAGTTTTATAACAAACCAGGAGGCAATTCCAAAACAGTACTCATGATTTTTCCAGACAAATGAGAATACTACTTACCTGGTTTTTCACCATTCCCTTCTCTGTTTTTTTCCTTTTCCAATAAAAGGAAACACAAATAGAAAAAGGCTTAATCCTATCTTCATTTACATACATTTTAGAGTATTCTATCAACTGCCTTCAGTGGAGGGACTTCAACAGCATCACAGTACTATGGCACGTGTCTTCAGACAGATCGTTCATTTACTTCAAGTTATGGACAGAGCTGGGGATCTACAGTAAGGAGAAAGTGAGACTGGGTTCTAAACCTAAAGATCAGTTCATCTTGAGGAAACTCCATGGCAGTCATCAACATGTCGATTGCGTAACTTTTTTTCTTCTGTGTCCTGTGATCAACTTTTTTTAACAAATTTGAAAGAAATAGTAGTAAGAGCTAGGCAGCTCTCCACCTGGAGTAAGTTGGAGAGCTCCACTAAACTCAGTGGATTAGACCTCCAGCTAACATAAATCTCTCTCGGACCACTGCGGTTAATCACAAGCCCACCAGTTGAAGTACATTCATACACTTCTACTAAAATCAATACTTTGATTCACAGCCATGGGAGAAGTAGTGCCATGTTAGGTACCAAATAAAATAGAAAAATTTGATATATTTGTAGGAAATTGCTGGAAGGGGAGACACAGGACTTTATTTTTTAACACAGAGAGTCTGAACCTGCTGTATCTGTTTGAAATACAGGGGGGGCTTGATTTTCACTCTGTCCTTTTTCCAGGCTCAAGGACCATTGAAATTATGGGGCCTTTTGCCTAAAAATGTCTCCAAAGTCAAAATTTGCATAACATGAAGATACTACAGGCATTCATATCACCTCTATAGTAAGCTAGGAGGTCAGTCTCTACAGGATATCTGTGCAATTAGGAGGGAGAGAGCACAAAATCCTGAGGGCAGTTCAAAGTAGGAGCCTGGTGCTAATTAGGTTTTAACCCTCTGGAGGAGGAAATGCCCCTCTTTTGCCCCGCTTCCTTTTCCTTTGTAACTGTGAGATTGTAAAAAGGTGTGAAAGCTTCTTCTAAGCTTTTGGGTGTACACATCTGAGCCCTTTCTAGTTACCCAACCCTCCTGTAAGGAGTTCTACAAGATGCTAGTGACAGGGACTCCATCATACCAGTTGAAAGCACACACTAGAGAGTTTATGAACTCTTCATAGCCCAGTAATTTAGTGTAGACAGGAAACTGAGTGTTGCAGTTGTACACAAAAGAAAACACAAATATGATACCTCCTCAGTCTCTCCCATTACTTGCCCCAGTTTTTCCCTGCTCAGGCAAAACCACACCATTCTTCCCATTCCTACCTGGTGTAACCACCTCTGCCTCACCCCTTTACTTTCTCCAAAGTAGCAAAGGCAGAAAAGAGTACAGCTGCTTTTAGCAGTGATATTGCTCCTTTTTCTCATTCCAGACAGGCCATTCTGTACCTGCTGCCATGTCTATTGCTCTGACTTCTTTGTGCGTAGCACAGAAATTTTCTTGTAAGACATGCCTTTCCCCAAGGTTTTTCATTCTCTGATTTATAGGAATATTTTCAGACTCCCAGAAACTGTTATAATGATTGGAAACCCTGGCAAAAATCCAGTATTTCCTCAACAATTTATCTTTTGCATTTTTTGCTCTTTTCTTCTCTGGAAACAGAAGAAAGTATGAATGGTGTTCAGTTTACCAATTAGTTAATAATTGTCACTTTTCTTCTCAGACAAGTTAAGTGTGAAAACATCTCTTCTTATAAAAACCAAGCTCTACTTGAATCATTTTTCCAGCATAACAGTGAGGTTTGTATATACACATTACTGTAATAATGTCAAAGTTCAATCATACGCAGAGTTTATTAGATTTTGTTTTATTATTTTCCTTGAATTATTCATTGACTATCTATAATTTCCCAAAGAATAATTTCATAAAGTGCTGCAGCAATAAAACTCTTCATATATAGCACACCAATGTGGCTGGTATTTATGATGTACTCAAAGAAAGATCAGCCCGTTACATTAATCATGTAAAAGTATTGAAAAATTATATTTAATCATTTCTGTTTGAAAACCTGCTCAGAGCTCTAAAACCTGCATGAAATCTAGAATTAAATTTCATACAACATTTCCTGCAACAATATACATAATTATTCAATACTTCCAGACTTGTCTGGTGTTCAGTAATCTCTCATCTCATTTTCTCTGAATTGTGAGTTATATTTAATCTTTTTTATTTAGTAGTTTTTGCTTAGAACATTCCAGATCTAATAAGTAGAAACAGTAAGATATAAAAAGCCTGTCCTTTGGTCAAGACAAGCTGAACGGCAAGACGTCTCCTTCCTGAAACCCAGTTCTGGTTATGAGGACCACCAGGACACTAACACCGCTTTAAGCACTTTCTGTACTTACCCCAGCCTCCACGACAAGAAGAGGTACCCTCACAGCCTTTGTGCTGGCATGCTTGGGTGGGAACACAGTGTGTTCTGATGGAGTGCCACAAATTCCCTTCAGGACCATGTGTAAGGATAATGAAAGCAAAGGTGTGGCCTACCAGACTTTATCATTAAAAGTGTAGTGACATTGGAATTGTAAGAGGCATTAGTAAGGTTAGTAAATTCTTTTGAGTGTCGCCTAGTTAGAGAATGCATTTTTCCCTATGTTTGATTTCTGTGTGCACCGAACCACACTGTATTTCAATCTGATCCGTCTGACAATTAAACTTCCCAGGGTTTGCTGTACTCTACCTGTACAAAGTCAAGAGAAAGTCAAATCTGAAGACACAACCTGCTCTTCAATAGGCCAAAAAGCAGAAGTTCAGCCTAGTACTTCTGCAGGCTCACGTGCACTGTAAGCCAAATCATGCTAACATCTGTCAGGCGATTGAAAAGCTAAATACGGTATACCAATATGCCCAGTTTGAGGCATATGAAAACAAATGGAAAATAAGTGAGCATGATTCCTAACAAATCAGAATATATTGTCATTGGGATTTACCTGTGTCAGAACTGCAGGAACATTCCATAAAGTCAGTTCTTGAAAAGCTGGAATCTGCAAATAAATGAACATGTGCTTAATTAGAAAATAAATCTATGAAAATATAATAATGTCTTCATGAACTCTAACAAGCGAAGTGTGTGTGTGTGTAGAATATATAAACCTGTATATATAAATTAAAGCTTTTTTCAGAATTTTAGTGTCCCTGCAAAGGAATCAAAGAATAAACAATTGGTATAATGCTAACAAGCTTAGCTTTTATCTTTGAACATTAATAACTTCTTTGAAATAGCTCAGCCTTCTGTATATGAGCCACCCTGTAGTGTTTCAGCTGATTTTGATTCACTTCATGCAGAAACCTTTTAGCTAATCATTTTCATTTCTGTGTGTCGATAAATCTTGCATCTCTAGGGCAATGACTTTTACTCAGCAAATGTTAAGCAGAAATAAAACCGCCCAGAACAGTCTAAGCATGAGAATTTCAATAAGAATTTAGCAATATATTGATCCACTTCTCCCCCTTCTGACTTTTCAGTACTATGTCACTTTCACCTCCTGAATTCAATAAGATAAAAAGCTAAAATAGCATATGACTTACAGGCTTTAGCCAACCCTACTAAAATTATTTTTGAATGGCTTCTCCACCAACAGCAAACTCAAAAAAAGATTTTATAACACTGAAGGCACTAGAAAATGGTCAATAATCTATTCTTGAAGGGAAGAGTTGGCAGTCACAGACTACAAGATACCTCTTCTATAAATACAGACAGAATAAAAAGCAGAAATTAGAAGATAAAAAAATTAATAGATATAATAGTAGGAAAACAAAGCATGTAATCAAAACTATGTTTCTGTGGATTTCTGAATGTAACATATCATTACATGCCCTACATTTCCTTTTCCTTGGAAGCCAGTTGACAAAGTATTTACATTTTACACCGTTCCTTAAATAAAGTAAAATGAAGTTAATGTAACTCTTGTGTAATTATTTATAAGCATCTACCACCTAAGAGCCACTTGGATGTGCCAAATCATACTGCCTGCATACCAGTTGAACAAACATTATTTCTGTTCCCCTAATATTTACCAATAAGAATCAGGATATTATCAATAGTCACCAAAAAAATTGACTGAAAACCCATCCTGCCATTAGAAACGGTGATTGAAAAACTTCTCACTGATCTTATTTTCAAAGTTTGAATTCTGGCACAGACAGTAGAGATACTGTGCCTCTTCGGTCCTTACATATGAGTATGATAAAAAGTGATGAGTATCAAATCTTCTTTAAGTTCACAACATAGATAATTGTCTATCTGTATGGTCATCATGACAACTGATGAATGTCCACGTTTATTCTTACAGCACCCTGTGAGAGGCTGAGACACAGCTCAGTGAATGAATGTGCCAGCATGTTTGGGAAAATCACCATGCATACAATACTATGCTCTCATCAAAACCCATTGAGCACAGTTGAATTAACATACAGTTGAATTAACAGTGACTGAAATACTTACAGTATTTAATGTATAGTGCCACAGAATGAGCTGTTAAAAATTTTTAAATAATGTTTACTGATAAAAATGTATTATAAATCAATGTCAATCATTGCCTTAGTTTAGGTCAGCACATCTAGCTTTTTTTCTCTTCTTGTTTCTATTTCCCAACATTAAAATAAGTCACATTAGCCAATTATATAGGAAGCATTCAAGAAAGGAATTATTTAAAAAAAAAAAATCATATAAAATCATTTTAATCTATGTAAGCACAGGAAGTCTGATCCAGATAAACGGATGTTAAAGACTACAAGATCAACAATCTTTTTTAACTTCTCAAGTAGAAAGCCATAATCTAAGCAAGGTGGTGTCTTTTACCATGTATTTTTGGTCTTTAACTACCCCTAGTTTATAATCAATTTTCTTTTATCAAAACTGTTACTCAAACTATGTAAACCTCAAAAAAAAAAAAGTGAAAGGAATGCTATATTTCTTTATCTAATATATAGTACAGCCAACCGAATATTACATACATAATTGTATCTAAAGTGTTGGCTGACTTACTGCTTGTGGTTTATAAGATTGCAATCTTGCAGACTGGTGTAGTTAATTTTATTTTTATAGCACTGTACAATTTTGTTGTCATTGTGAAAAGGAAGTGCAGACGCCACAGATAGTTAATAGAGCCACACAAATGGCTAATCTATAGCTGATGTGACCACTGGTTCTAGAGAAGTCACTGGAATTGGGCTGCTTGAGTCGAACTGAAGATCTGTCCCAAGGCACATACTGTCAGTTTCAGCAGAGTGACACAAACTGGCATTAGCTGGAATCTGATCACAAGAACCCAATGTAGTCATTAGTTTAATTAAGTTTAAATTCTGTAAGTCTAGGAAGTTGCATTCCTTTACAACAGTGTTACACTGTCCATAATCCTGTTTGCATTAACTTTCTCTGAACTGCCTCTATTGCATTCTTCTGATTACTTCCATAGAACAGGGATTGCTGATGATGCATATGAATAGCATATTAGAGAAAAATATATAGGGAAATCTATTTCAGTTCTACCAAGTATCAATAAAACAGGCAGCTTTCCTGCAAATATCTGTTTGGAAAGCATAGTAGTGATTCTAGCTATATTATGATTGACAGCAAGAACAGACTGCTTGAAGAAAATTAAAATATCTTGATATTTACCAAAGTCAATAGGGAGTAATCTATACCGCTAAGTATTGGTGTTTGATCTTCATGAAAGACTCACTGTTAGATGATGAAAATGTCTAAGGGTCCATTCTTTACCAATTCTATACAAAAAAAAGCAGTTGTTTGCAACTGTCTGCAATTAAGAAAAGCATGACCTTCAGTGAGACCTTCATACAGCTCAGACAGCCATAAATACAGATACACATTCTGCTTTGATAATCACCCTCAATTACACTTCTGACTTACATAGTTCAAAAGTATCTTTGAAAGTTTGTTCAGGAATTCTTGCAAAATTCAAGTACTACAGCTCCTCGAATAACCTAAGAAAATTAAACATTGTACTGGTGCTGGCTTGGGTGTACTTCTAACCCCTCTGTGAGCTCATTTAATTCAGCAAGTGGCAGAAAACTGAGCCAGGGAAAAAAACCCAGGGAGTAGTCAAAGCCAGCAGTAATGACAGCAGCCTGAGGAGTTAAGAGCCATGATTTCTGCTGAAGGACATTTGAACAGCTGGTTGATCGCACAGAATATCACTTATATGATATTAAGTTTCAGACTAAAATTCAAAAGACTATTTTTATTTGGCTGAAAATGTATTCAAACACCAAAGAGCTGGAGAACCTGCCTGGCATGCTCCTGTTGCTCACCCTCCCTTCATCCTAAATCACATGGTCCTGCAATATCTACCAAAGGCGCTTTTTTTCCTT
>VXBO01011402.1:1004690-1038965 GCA_013400135.1 Rhinoptilus africanus | reverse complement strand
ATATCTTCCAAAGGCGTTTTTTTTCCTTTTTTTTTTTTTTAACTGAAACTAACAGAGCAAGAGTTACTATCCATGCTATTGAGATAAAAGAACTCTTCCTCTGGGCTTTTCTCAGATTTGGACTATCAGCTCCTTGTCAAGCTTATCCCTACCTTTCTTTTCCACGTACTTGTCCTCTTCTTCATTGTTATCTCATACAGACCCCGCTCTTCCCGACCCTCCCTTCCCACTAATAACCCTCCAATATCAATTTGTGATAATGTTTTTCAGCTTTTTTCCATATATAGAAACATTTCACAACGGAGGTGTAGATTCCAAAAGAAAGAGTTTCAGCATAGCTACAACAGGTTGTTTTCATTGATTCTTAGAATAGTCCATAGAAAACTAAGAGTTCATACACTATCGAGTGAAAGTATGCAGCTATAACATTGATGCAGAAATACAAAACCACAAAAAGTATTTATCACACAATTTAATTTTCTGATCAAGAACCAATTGCCTTTTCTTGCTATCTTCTCTACTTGCCCCTTCCCCTAACAATGGAAATGGCTGAGGTCTGCACAGAGCGTGATTATCTTGTCTTCTTTCAGAATCTCCTGGAATCAGTTAACTGGAAAACAATTAACAAAGCTTTCTGTAAGTCATTAGTATGTTACTTCTCTAGAGGCCTTTGGAGTATCCAGTCTGCATTTGCTCTGAGCTGAGTGAAACGCAAATCATTAGTACTTATTTCTACTTGCCTCGCTGCTGTTATTCAAACCATAAGAGCTTCAAGACATATCGAAGTTACTAAAGTTACACGTGAGGATGTATCAGAGAAATACTAAGGGGCATCAGTTTTCGGCAGACTTTGCAGACACAGAACTGGGCCCAGACAGAAACTGATAGCCTATAAATCCAGCTAAACTATAACATGAACAGTGTGACTGACCATTCTCTGTCTAACTGATGCCACGACACAACTTCACAAAGAGATTATGAGTTCTGGGACAAGATCTATTTTCTTTCTGTTTTAGAGCAGATCTACCAGAATGAGGTCATGACCCAGGTCATGATCCTAGATGTTTTTGCTGCAAATGTTGAAAAAAATGGAAACGAAAATAGAGGAATTTGGCCATTAAGCGTAGTCTACACTCCAAAATGTAGAAATTTATAAATAATCCAAGGTAAAAGGACTACTTGCAACCATGTTACTAAACCTCAGAAGTAAAACTAACAGTATTCATAAGGTCCTGTATGTTTTGTGACAATGGTATTGCTTTGTTTCCCAAAGGATGGAGGACTTGTAGCTAAATATCTGAAGGTGCTCAGAATATATGACTATGAAGTCTTACAGAGCAAATCATCCATTGGAAAAATTATATTGTACTATCATAGACAATTTTTGTCAGCAACGTGTCAGTTTAAACAAAGCTGCATTAAGAACTTGCTTTTGAAAGTGTATTGCTTCCTATCCTGAGATGAAAACAAAACATGGAATTCAGAACTTCCAACAGACTGAAAATTACAAGTTTGTATCAGCTGCATTCTGCATAAAAATGCCAATTTAGCAGTGACTGAAATCACCAACACTTATTCCTGCATCATGATAAACATAAGCCTCAGTAAGACAAAACAATCAAGTTTTGTATGTTACAGCCAACCAAAATGTTAACTAACCAACTATAATAAGTTGATCTCATCTTCTCCAAGCATCACTTTAGGCATCCAACGAATGTTAATCATATTTGTTCTAGCACAACATAACATTTCAACAGAATGCATGCCAACAGCGTCTCTGTGTGAATATTCAGAAAGGTTCCCCGGGGCATTTTTTCTGCAGCACTGCAAGCAAGCCTGGATACTAGTTCGTTGATTTTGGTAGATACCTGCTTAGAAAATACCAGTAATGGTTTTCACTCATTCAAGGTAGAAACGAGAAAATGGGCTTAGAGTTGCTTTATTTGTGTTTAAATATGAACATTAGCATATTTTCCAACTTCTCTGATATGAAACTTCAGCTTTGGATTTCACAACACTGGAAGTGTCAGGAGAAAGAAACAGATTCTGGTATCCCAAAAATTGTTTATAACACAGGGGATACAGTGCCAGTAAAATTACAGCATAAGTATGTAGTAACATTTAACATGGCTGTCTCAAATAAAAACTAAACTCATATCAGAGTTCTGAGTGCCTTAAGTATTTTTCAAGGTCACACTGTAAATTCATAAACGTTACCATAATAAAAGTCAAAATAATTTGAAGTTTGATGCAATCATTCACAGATTGCTCCCATAATGTCCTCTTATAACAAAGGGAAATTGTGTAATTAGTCATGACAATAGACTTCTTAAAAATTTATATTTAGCTAAGGTTTCAGCAAGAGAGTCTGCAATTATTAGCTGCAGTTCAGATGCATGAGCTACAAAATCTGCTTGTTCACTCACTCTCTGTGTCCCTTCTAAGATTAGGAAAAGGAACAATCTAATTAGAAATAATCTTGCCAAGAACAAATATCAAAGAAGAAAAGATAGAAGAATATGCTTTTTTAAAATTTTTTTCCCAGTCACCAGATGAGTCCGTTAACTACAATGTGGACTTACTTTGTCTTATCTCAAGCAAAGGATAATGCGTTAGTCCATTTCAAAACTATTTGTTTATTTAAACTTTTAAAAATATTGTGATATTTTCTAAACATAATGAAGCCTGCACAAACCTGCTGATTGCTAAAAAAACCCCAAGATACAGGTTCAATGCACAGAATATACTTAACACTAAATAAACTGAGCTGCAGAGAAGAAAGAAGCTTTGGTTTATGTAATGTTGTTTCCTAATCTCTAACTCTCATAATGGGAAATAAAGTGCCTTTTATGAGGTTCTAGTCCCTACAGAGTTATTTGGTAATAATGACTTAACAGGCAAAGTTTGAAAGTAAAACCAATTTTTAAGTGAGCCAGAATCACAGCTCTTTGGAGATTAGCACTGGAGATCAAAGTCAGCAACAAATACCCAAGCCGAACAGAGAATGTCAGGGTTGTTTTCTTAGTTCATAGAAGCTTCTGAGTTTTAGATGGTCTCCTTGCTAATTAAGATTCAACATACCAGTGAGCTGTGATCTTTGGTGTCTTCCACACCTGAATAATATTTTCTGACATTTAAATCAAGCTAAATCTGAGTGTCTTAGTGACAGTAATGAACTGTATACGCAGAACTATATTAAAATAAGGTTTCCTCGGTTGCGTTTCCTAAGTTTCTTTGCGAATGTGGAGGCAGCAGCGACTGAGCTCTTTTTAAGATAATCTTTTTTAAAATAATCCCATGCCTTGATGCAACATTTCAAAATTAAGATAAAAAATGAATGTATCAGGATAAACAAAAATGTAAAACCTTGTAAAATCTGTATTTTATTTCCTATGTAGTGTTTCTGCAAGTAGTACAAAATAAATTTTGCCCTGAAAGACTGAAAGGTCTGTGAATTTTGAGGGACAGAAATCAGTCCAGCAAAAACTGCTACTTCTATAAAGGCATAGTTCCTATTTCCTAGTATTTCCTATTATCATCATTAAAAAAACATAACATCACATTTTTTCTTTGGAGTCTTCTGTGGAGGTTTTGCTTTTGGGGCATATAAGCCTTATGTCTCAGATCATATTTTCTCTTTATTTCTCTTTATTCTCTTTATTTAAACATGGCTACTTCAGATGCAACTCCTAATCACAAAGTCCCTAATCCATTGGTTATTTGAAGCTTTGGGGTTTACCAAGGCAATGATTCCTCTTTCCAATTTCGGTCTTTTTTTCCCTGTGCATTTACTGGTGGTATGGTGCCAAGAGACCCTGTGATTGATAAAAGATGGAAAGAACGATGTTTAAGATAAAGCACTCCACCAGTAAGTCTGTCATCCATTTTGCTAACCTGCCCTGTGGAGTCTCTGCGAAGACCTCAGGGCAGGCAGGGCTTGGACAGAACATCCCTATAGCGAGCAATTCTTCCAACACACAACTTGGAAAATACAAGCTGTTCCAGTGCATTAAATCAGCAGAAAAACTATTCACTTCTGTTGTATCAGTTTTCTGCCAACTCAGTGCACTGAAAAGGCTTGGCAACCCAATGACCAAGGGAGTGGGGGAAAGGGTTTGGCCAGAGGCAAGAGATAGCAGCAACGCAGCCAGCAGTTAGATTGCCTTAGGCTGCTAGAGAGCTACAACCTTAATTTCCTGACATTTTTTACTTTTGATTGGCTTATCAAGAGGTCAGATGGGGAGCAGTGCTGTTGTAAGGAAATGGGAACACACAGCTGGAGGAAAAGGAGAACAGCAGTACTCCTGTGGCCCAGCTTAGATTAGTTTAAACCACTTGAGTCACTAGTGTCCTATGTTTTTCAGTTCTGTTCCAAAGATGAGATGTTTACATATGATTAAATTCCCTCAAACGGAGTAGCGAAGATATTTCTAAAGAATTGTTGGTGAGAGATCGCTAAGCAGTCTCACTGTTAACATCTAACCTGCCTACTCAAGTTCCCATCTTCCTCTTGAAGCATGGAGAGGCCTTAAGAGAAATTAGCCTAACTTCTACTGAGGGGAACTGCTAACAGAGAAACGGTGAAGCTAACTGAGCTACACACTTGCATTGTCCAAACACTTAGGTTTCCCTTTGATTCTGTCAATAACTGAAATAATTTTGCACATCTGCAAAACACCTAGTTCATTTTTCCCCCCAGCGAAAATTCCTATTGAATCAAAGGGTCTGGGAGTTGTCCTTAAATGTGGCAACTATTGGTTACAGCTCTGCAAGGATAAAAGATGTGAGGAAAGAAAATAAAGGAGAGAGAGAAGATACTGTTCTTATTTAAAACAAAACAAAAAATCTAGCTAAAGATTCATTGACTTCACTTTCAGTTTAGGCTCCCTAGATATCTTACTAATTAGTATGCAGAGTCATTCACAAAGCAATCAGAAAACTGAGAAAATCAAAGGCAACAAAAAAGCCCGGAATTACACTTCTCACACCACCTGTTGCAATATTTTTCAGCTGTTTGTTTACTGCATCTTATGGATGTGACTCAGTTGTAAGACCTCAATTATTTGTGGAGAAGACTTAGCCAGTTTGTGCCACATTCTGCCCTCAGGTGCACAAGCACAGCGTCACCAGAATTGTATGCAAGCACCTAAATGTTCCTTAGTGCCTTAAATGGAAAAAATTCTTTTAGTATTCTTATTGAGGAAGAAACTTACCACTTAAATGTGTTGTAGGAAACTTAATGTCCTTTGCCTAATTTATCCTTTTTCCTTTTTTTGCAGGAGGCAAAGCAAAACACTTCGTTATCTGATATGTGCCGTACTTTGCAAAAATTTAAACTCCTCTAGAACTCTGCCATTCTTATAATACCGTTATTTAGTCACATTAAAATAATTTTCCATACATTTCTATTGCACCCAGCAAACTTGCAAATTTACAGAGCCTTTCAGAAAATGACTGTGTAGCCTAGAATAACCGAACTTGTGTCTGCAGTTGGTCAGGAAAGGGAGAAACCTGAAATACTGGGAACCACTCACCACAGATAAAGTGTTGTCTTATGATTTTTTGTAGCCATGATATAGGAAATCTTGCCATGTTATTGTGGGGAAATTATCTTTTAAGGAGGAGCCTGAATTTTTTCAACCTTCATGGATAATGGATTAAATTTTTAATGAACTCCCAATATTTTCTATTAAAATATATGACTAAAATAATTAACAATGTTTTTATGTATAATAAAGGTATTCTTCTAAACTTGTCTAGGGACTGTATAAGGTATTTCATTGACTTATCATATAATACCTAACAATGTTTTATTCTGCAATTTACAACATTTCTGTTACATTAATAGAATATGAACCCATTTCTTCAGCTAATTAAGTCACATATAAATATTGATATGTGTGTTAATTAAGAACTGCATTAAATAGCAAAAATGTCAGCACATTTCAAAGATACTGCATTCATATCTTATTAGGATTCAGCCTGTAATCCCATTTATAATTCCTCTGACCCTACACCCCTCAGTCCAATCAATTTACACCACTTTTATGAAACTTTCAAAATTATGCTTGATCCAAAATTGTCTGCATGCAATAGTAGAAAAAAGCCAAGCTAGTAAGCACCAAAACAGGTGTGCCATGAAAAATGCAGCCCCAAACCAGACAGGTCAGGAAGTCATCAATTACACTGTTCAAACAGATGTGCTCCGATTTCTGAGTTGGTCTGTAGACTACACCGAATTACACTGCTCACTGCAGGGGGGTTGGACTAGATGACCTTTAAAGGTCCCTTCTAACCCAACAGATTCTACGATTCTATACCATTTATCCAAACTTCCCAAATCTTGTAAAGTGCTTGGAACATTATGTAACACCTTTTAACAGACCAAAATCTTTTGTAAAATACGGATCATTTCACAATCCCACATGAAACTCCAGAACTGGTAAATAACTCTGAATTCATTAACAGGTGGGATTGCATTAGAGAGTGTTCCTGGACGCATACTCAACAGTCACAAGTTGAACTTCCTATAAAAGCTAGCCAAGCAACTACTTCCTTCTCCCCAAATGGTCTCTATTAGCACAGTTTATATCACAGAGCACTACAACTTCAGCAGCTGCTCAGGTAAGCATCCTAGCTTGTTTCTTTTCCTATTTTAAAAGATTTGTTCCAAGAAAGTAAAGCTTTTAAAGCAGCGTTGATGTGATGTTGCTCAGTTCTGTTCCCAACAGAAGACCACTTAAAGATCATCTCTAAAATCCACGTGTTTTTTTAAGGGTGGCACAAAAATCTGGTATTTACAGAGCCTGCTGGGAAGATGACACCTTGTGAGCTATTTGTTTTTTCCCAGGTAGCTTCATAACATGATATTTGCTCTCAGTGTGTCCTTGCTGTATGTTAGATGCCACTCTGTGAATAAAGTAGTGCTGTGGTGTCATCTAGTGGGAAGTTCTGCTTGCTACCTCTCTTTTTGCAGCTCTCTTTAATGCATTCAGTGTCTGACTTCATAACTTTGAAGTCATTTTGACCAAAGAGTAATAATTGAAGCCCAATTAAATCATATGGCTGTGTAACAACAAAAAAAAATTAGCAAGTTTCTTATGTATAAAGTTTCCTATCTCAGCAGACACTTGGAATAAAACGATCCAATGTTTCTTTAATAGTAACATAAGCAAAGATGATCACAGACTATGTTTGGTAGTTTCACTTAATATTTTTACAAAGTAGCAAATTGTAAGGCTGTAAAGGGGATTATGATGCATCATTACCTTATGGGAACAAGGTACTGAGAGAGAAATGGGAGTTTCGGTTTGCTCTTTTTTACTCATTCAAAAAACTTTTATGCCCTGTTCTTCAGATGTATTGAAAAAGAAAAGTGATTTCAATGCTTAGAATTCTGCTTTACATCTCTAGCCAATATTGCCTTGAATCTAATACCGAGTGGATAGTAAAAGGCAGAAATTCAACGTAAAGTCTTTGACTTAAGTCAATCAGAGGTATATTCATATAGTCAACTACAAGATAGCAACCTACAAAGCTATTAGGTACTTTGTCCTTAAAAACACAGACAAATACTGCTGCAGTCCACAAGGTGGAGTAAACTTATCTGTATAAGCTTTTAGGAAAAGTAGCTTAAAGCCTATACTTAGCTCACATGAATCATGGTTGAATAAGAGGCTGCTGACTTCTGAATTCTCAACAAAAATACAAGAGCTTCCTTTGTTTTTGTGGAATAAAAGTTGATAAATTTTCAGTGCCTGAGAAGGCAAGTGGACAGAATCAATCTTAAAGTAGCTTATAGTCGGAGAACAAAAAGATACAAACATGAAGATTTATTTTGCTGCAAGACTACTGAAATTGATCTTCAACTCTCATATTCCCTCCTCCTTCTCCTATTTCTTAACAAAAAAAAATCCCTTTTGTCTATGTAGCAAAAAGGCTAATAGGCAGCATCTACTATCTCATGACTAAATAAATATATATCTCAAGCACCTACAGTTGCTGGATGGAAAAATGGATAACAAGCCATGCATTAGTAAGCTACGTCAATATTTGAGACACCCAGTAAAGTAAAATTTTCATACTCGTGTAATTTCAGTTCCTCTTCACAATAAATCTTCTCTACCAAACACAGTCCAAATCCATTACTGAAGTAGACTTACTGACTACAGTTATTTAGTAACATCAGAGATGCGGGCAAGCACTACTCACAACACTGAACCTCTGGTACCCATCCACCATTCTAGTGAAGTTACGGTAACTCAGATAATAGGCAGAGTAATAAAGATTTCTTTAAGTTGTCTGGGATGCCAAAAGATACTATAAGCTTTCTAATTGAAAATGAGTTTGGGAAGACAGGTAGCAATAAAAACCTGTAAAGTGTATTTTTGTTACTTTCACAACTTGTTTCAAAGTAAATTCTTTCTTCATAGTCCACAAGTCCCCGAGTCTAACTCAGAACATCAAGCAAACTGCTCAGTTCTGGAAAGGCTTGTCTTATAGTGCTGCTTATGCATGCAACTGCTTCCGAATGGCTCGGTTGGCTCTACGGTACCTGCCTTCCCACCGGCGGAAGGCAGGCAGGCAGGCAGGCAGGCAGGCAGGCAGGCAGGCAGGCAGGCAGGCAGGGCGTGGGGCTGCCGACTCGATTGCTCATGACTAGTGTCATATGACACGTTAAAGATGGCTGAAGGGGAGAGCTGCACCGCATCTGCTGCGGAAATAAAAGACGACTTTGAGGTTATCGACAAAAAACAGATTCCTAATACGACCGAGCTGAAAAACGAGGAAAAGGAGAAAACGGAGGAAGCGAGGTGGTCGGCTCCTATCTTGTCGCTGGCCAAGAAAGCCTCGGAGAACTTGGCGCTGAGCTACGGCAACGCTCTGAAGTCTGCATCTTTGGTAGGATTCATATCCAAACCAGTCAGCAATGACAGCACAGCAAAAACAAGTATGGTTATGTTTATTTAGTAAACTTGCTTTTATGGTGCACAAATAAGTTTGCTCCCGTAAGTGCTGTTGATTAGTATCAGTGATGCATGGTGATTACTTTCAATTTATTTTCGAAAATCTGATGCTGCAGGTTTGGGGTTTTTTCACTTAAGCAAAATTATAAAAACAACACAGATGGAGAACTTCACGGAATTTATTGTAATCAGAAGAATCCTAAACTCTTAATGTATTTGGGGAAATTGACTTTAGGAAAATTTGGGGAAATTTGACATGCAGCAAGCTTTTTATTTTATTCCTTTTCTCTCCCTCCCGTGGAGTTCACCTCAGCAGCAGTCTGACTGCACTTGTACGTGATTTAGTCCATTTTTTCTCCATCCCCAGTGTGCTGGTTCAGAGGAGGAACTGTACTGTGCTTCTCATACAGCTTTCATGTCAGAAAGTGGACAAGTGAACTAAGATACAGATTTGTTACAAGTTACTTTTTAACTATGCTAAAAATGCCTTCTATTTAACCACAGCTTGCTTTATTAAACAGCTGTATTCATGGATATAGCAACCATACGTATTTATGGAACATGTCTCTTAGAAATGAATTTAAAAGCCTTTAGTTGAATTTGTATGGAAATTAAATCTCAGTGGTATCTGTGACATGGAAACAAGACCGTGCAAATATAGCAATAATTGGGCCTGGAGTCTTGTACCCCAGGCTTTCAGGTTAGCACTTAGTGGTTTTGGAGCAATGGAGCTCAGATTTGCTAACAGGTGCTGACCTTCTGGGTTTTGATGATATTAATTATTCAAGTTGGAGTTCTGTGGGGATGAATTGTGACTGCATAGCAAAATAAGTACTGCTGATGGACTTTTTTTTTTTTTGTGAAAGTTCCTCAGTGTTGCATAGTGACAGTTTAATTCTGTCCTGAAAAAAAAGGTTATTTTCTTTTCCTGCATCTCTAAGTCTCACACCAAACTTGTCACAGATTTGTTTCCTGGATGCCCATCTTGAGCACCTGGGTTCTAACCTGACAAAGGGCAGAATATCCTTTTTTCTTCAGTTGTATGTGGAATAATTCAAGGAATAGATGTAATTCAAAACAACATACAGCATTTGGCAACAGATGGGGAATAAAATGCTCTCTTGCCTGAAATGGAGCTCCCACACTTCATGGAACTTTTACCATAATCTTTCAGCTTCTTATTTGTAAAGTAAGGGAATACAATGCTACCTCCCCAAATTGGTCAAAGTATTTGGATAATATATTGATGAGTTTTATGGAAAATTCTATAAGAAAAATCTGTTCATAACTTGCATATGAAATGTGAACAGATAATAAATCACCTGTTCTACCTATTCATTATTACCTTTGACTAAGCACTGTAAATTCAATTTAAAGCACATATTTTTAAGAAATAAGCTGAGGTCTGCAAGCCTACTTGTGTAAAACTAGCAACTTGTTCCCCGATACCATCTTTTTTGAGAGACTTGGTAACCTCTGCCTGCTACTTCAGATCTGTTGATCACATGTAATCTGGGCTGCACGCTACACAGTCAGTTGGACATAGAGAAAGGCACATCCTAAAAACAGTGTTTGCCATTGAAGAAATTGTGCCCTACCTGGCTGAGAAAGCAGGGAGCTACAAATCTAAAGAATACAAATAAAGAAAGTTTGCAGTCTTAAAGACCACAAGATAGAGAATTGTTAGCTTTTCTTTGTTCTTCAGTGTTTTCCCGACTTCAAAGTGTGCTGAATAATTACAGTAAACAAAGCATGGGCCTTCAAAAATATGTTAAATCTGTTTAATTGAATGAGAGATGAGACTGTGTGACTGCATTCTTAAAGATTGCAGCATAATGCCTAAGTGCAAAAGATCACAGACAACCTGGTTCCTAATCTTTGAGGCTCGGCTTTGGTAATGTGTCTAATAACCTGTCTTATCTTGCATGCACCAACTTGCAAAAGATGTACTTGACTCTGTAAATTTGCAACAGTCTAAAAAATATTGTTCAAGTAATAACTTAAAACAAACCCTTATTAAGAGACTGTTTAAATTTGTGTTCATAGGGAACAAACATTTCATTCACAGTATTTTATTTTTTGGAAGTCTTCTGGATGATACAAAATGTGTATCTTGAGCAAGGCTTACAAGCAAAATATTCCTGATAAAGTAAAAATTCGAATTCAGGAAACACTCAAAGTAAGTTGGTGAGAAGCTACTGAAACACCCCAAGACTTTGTCACTGACTTGCTGTTCCTGATGTGTAACTTGACACTATTGACATCAAAATTTAAAATATTACAGCCTTTTTAGTTTTCAGTCTTGTCTCAAGGCATTATAGGCAATTTTGAGGCATCCACTACATTGACTATAGTCACTGATACAAAAGGCTACTGACAAGACAAGACTTTACGCTTTGTGATCACGATCAGTTTGATTAGAATGACTCCCTGCTTTGACTCTTCTGATACGGAGTTTTCCTGTTTTAAATCTGAAATCAATTTTATGTGCACACAAAGGAAGGTAGTAGTACACAAAAGTAAGAAAAATAGTACCCAAAGAGACTTTTACATAGTGTTAGGAATAGTGTTAACAGTCTTGCATGTGACTGATGCAGGGGCTCTACCTGTTTAACTTCTGCAACTGCTATTTCTGCAAGGGAGTCTGACCATTTGATCCACAGGTGACAGGATTCTCCTAGTGCCACAGCGTTGGCTCAGAAGGTAGTTAAGGCGGCCACTGGCCAGCTGTTGGCAGCCCCTGTCAAGAACCTGTTACTGACTGAAGGAAAAGTGGCAGCCTGTTCTCTCGCGCCCTCCTTCAGGTTGGCAGGAGGATGGCGGTGAGCAGCAGCGAAGAGGCCTGACGGGACGGCTGAGGGACGGCCCTGCCACCGCCACGCAGCACAAACCCTCCCCAAAATGGCGGCGGGCGCGGCCCGCCCTCGCCGCGCGCGCTCTCGCGAGAGCTCGCCGGAGGGGAGAGGGTGTGCGCGTGCTGTCGCCGCGGTAACGGGGGCGGGGGGGGCCGCCTCGCCTGGCCCAGGAAGGGCCCCGCTGCCCGCTGAGGCGGCGCCAGGCCCCGGGGCGGGGGGGACGGTTTACCTGCCGTGTCCCCCCGGGAACGGCGGGTGCTGGCAGCGGCAGGGCCGGGGCAGCGACCCCGCTCCCCCCCCGGTATCAGTTCTGGATGCTCGCGTTGGGTGGGATTCACCCGGGCTGTGTCCTGTACCCGGCTCTTCTCGAGCAGCAAGATGGAGACGGAGCCGGGCAGGCACCGCTCCCGTCAGCGCTGTGCCGGGTCAGGGGGAGCGCGTTTCTAAAAACAGCTTTTTTTTTTTTTTTCCCCCTCCAGCTGTGTCCCCCCGCCCAGGTGCGCGGTGCCACGCCATGGAGGAGCGCGCCAATCTCATGAACATGATGAAGCTCAGCATCAAAACCCTCATCCAGTCGGCCCTGAGCCTGGGCCGCACGCTGGACTCCGACTTCCCTCCCTTGCAGCAGTTCTTCGTGGTGCTGGAGCACTGCCTCAAGCACGGCCTGAAAGGTGGGCGCCCGCTCCCCCGCGGCGAGTCTGGCCGCCACGCTGAGGAGAGGCCGATGAACGAGTCTGTGTCGTGTCTTCAGTTTGACGTTAATTGCGTATGCTGTATGATGCTAATCAGTATTACAGATATAACTGTGTGGTTACCTTCTGATATACCCCATATTTTGTGCCTCCTAAGCTGTGAAGGTATTTTTAAATGCCCCCTTTTTGTTGACATATTAGGAGCTGGTAAAGTAAAACACAGGCTAAAATTTGTAGTTCTGCAGTTGGAAGCCTGTTGCATTTCCTCACAAACTTCTCTGTATGCTTTTAGCGAAGAAGACTTTCATTGGACAGAACAAATCATTTTTTGGTCCTTTGGAGCTCGTGGAAAAACTTTGTCCTGAAGCATCAGATATAGCAACTAGTGTTAAAAATCTGCCAGAGTTGAAGTAAGTTGGTGGTTGGGGATGGTGCATTTCACTTGTGCCGCTGGGAAAAAGAATCCTTCGTGTAGTCTCTTGCCTTCCTTAATGAGATCTTGTTTGCAAAGAGAAAAATATGTAGGAGGCATTGACACCTCCAAGAGATAAGGAGGACATGTCAAAATACTCTGTGCTTCTGATTCAAACAATGCTGTCAGATTAAAGCACTTGGGAATTTCTGTAAGCTTGCTAAAAGTAACTGTAGAATCTTCACATATTTTCTTTCCTCTTCTTTCTGTCACTTTTATGTCTTTGCGTGATTTTGTGCATGTGCTAGTAGTATTTCATTTGTATAATGGTGAAAAGAGACTAGTTTTAATGCTAGGATGCATCAGTAGTTGGGTTATGGTGGTCATTGAAGATATGTCTCTCTTTCCCAGTTAGAAAAACTTTACAAGATACTTTCCGTTCACTGAAGCAATGGGATTTACTCAAATGCTTCTGTGTTCTGGAGAGAACCCTTTGTAAAGGGGGAGTTTTGAATTGCATAAATCTAGTTAATAAACAATTTTGGTTTTACCAAAACATACAACTTTTCATTTTAGGACTGCTGTAGGAAGAGGAAGGGCTTGGCTTTATCTAGCACTCATGCAAAAGAAACTAGCAGATTATCTCAAAGTACTCTTGGACCATAAGCATCTATTAAGGTAACAGTACAGACATATGTAGATTGTATTCACTGAATCACTGCACCCTTGCATTGCTGTAATAAGAGGTTGTTAATTGACTAATTTAACTAGTTTTCTTGCAATCTGCAAAGCAGCACTTTTCACTGTTTTTGCAGTGAACCTGCAGAGGAACGAGTAGAGTGTTTCCATATCTTCCACCTTGTGCAATAAATTAGCAAAGAGGGAGCCTTATAAGGATTACATTGCTATTTGTATGATTTCAGTGATGGAAGCACCATTATAATTATTACGATGTGCAGTGATGCCTTATAATATTTCTTTTAGTGAATTTTACGAACCTGATGCATTGATGATGGAGGAGGAAGGAGCAGTCATTGTGGGTCTGCTAGTTGGACTGAACGTTATTGATGCAAACCTTTGCTTGAAAGGAGAAGACTTGGACTCCCAGGTGAAGATTAAAGCTTAGATAAGATCAGTCTGTATAAGATTCCGGTAGAATTAAGCGTGTCCATAAATAAATATTTTACTGAGATGGATCCAGAATTCTTAAATGTGGTGTGCAGCCAGGGTTTGCCACTGTTTTAAGTGGGCATTTGATTGTCTTATGACAAAAATTGGATGAACTGAACTAATTACAAGAGATACATTGTCAAGATCAATCTCCTAGGGACTTATGGGAGCTTTTGTTTTGAGAGGGAACAGTGGTTTCCTTTTGGCTTTGGGGGGTGTGTGTGGGAGGGGTGATGTCACATACCTCTGCTGCTTTAATGAAACAGCACAGGAGTATAAGGAATGTTTTGAGGTATTTGTGGTCCAAACAAATAAATGCCTTAAGTGAATTTGTGCTTAACTTACTGTGAGTGTCTTGTAATTTGAGACCATGTGCTCTTTTAGACAATCTGTTTTACTTTTGAATTAGGTAACCTTTGACAAAATGGGTCAATAGCAACGCAGAAGTCTAACTCTTTCTAAGCTGTAAATTAAAAATATATGTTTCTGTAATTTTATTCTTATTAACATTTTTGTCCTTTAAAAGATAATGTTGCAGAAAATAATGTTGACATTATCCTGCCTGTTCTACAAATTGTGGATATGGCTAACTATTAATGTCTTTATAAGAACTCAAAAGTATCCATAAGATACTGTGTTTGGTTTTAGAAAGCAAAGCATGATTTAAGTGGGTTTGTGGTTGTTTTGGGTTTTTTTTTTTTGGAGGAGGGAGAGGGGAACGGTGGGGGGACATCTCTTTAAGTAGCAGTTTATGGAAATGCTGTCAAAAGAGAGAACTGCTAGAAACTGAGCACACTGAATATGGTTCATTTCATGCTTTTAACAACACTAGCTTGTATGTTTGCCTCAGCTGGGAAGAATAGGTGTTACCTAAACTTAAACTTCCGATGTTTACCTTTTTCCTAATATAAAGTAATGCCTGCTATGCAGACTTGCACTGTAAAGGTGTGTTAATGTCTTAAATATATTTTTCAGGTTGGAGTGATTGATTTTTCCTTGTACCTTAAGGAAACGCAGGACAGTGATGGCAAACAGTATGTATGGTGAACTAGTGATTCTAAATTGTTATGGTTTTTGTGGAACAAACCTGGCAGACAGTCTGTGGGAGCATATGAATGATAGAGATCTTCAACTCTTTTAATTATCCAAAAATGAGAATCCAAAATAGATTTTGTTAGCTAAAAAGTACTGAATTTCAAAGGTTGAGCCTGTGGTGGTTTTAACAGCAACACAGTGTGGAGAGTTTGTGTCTTGAGCTTGGACCAAATTAAAAAGCACCCAAAATTTTAGGTTGGCTTTTATTGGGTTTTAGAAGACATGATCTGCCAGGTCACCCACTGCTAAAACACTGCTTTGTTTCTAGGCACTGTTTCAGATATGCACTCAATTAAGTAGCTGTCTTTGTGAGAGAGATCAGTTATGGAGGAAAACCGTACTTTTAAGTGAAATGTTAGCTGAATTAGAGACTGCAACTCTTAGTATCACTGTATCTAGAACGCCCATAGTGAATGGAGGGGACTTAATAGTTTGTGTGCTTCCTTTACTGCAGCACACTTTACTGTTTAGCTGCTGAGGAGAAGCAGATGAAGAGCTGCTTTGTCTCCCTAGCTCTTCTAGTCTAGCTCAGGCACGAGAACTTTTATAAGAAAAGGAGAAAAGGTTTAAACTCAGTTTGCAAGTCTATGCTTAAAACTGTAGTACAAACACACGCTCTAGAATGAAGGATTTTCTTCTCGATCAATAAATTCTCTCTTTTACAACTAGAGATGGAGGGATTACAGCTGTCCTTGACCAGAAGCATTATGTGGAAGAACTTAACCGACATCTAAGGTGGGATTTCTGTCTATTCTAATGTACAAATACTTGTCGTGTTTAGCTTTTCCAGTATGACTTTGAATGTCCTGGCTGTCCGTCTTGCAGATTTTTGTCTGATACTGAAATTCCTTTTCTGATTATTTCACAAAATCTTAATTTTGTTTTGTAATCTTGCTCTTCTGATGGCATTTGCAATGCAGGGAAGAAGTTTGTGTAATAATAGTTGACTTTTTTGAGACTTTTGGAGCTACCCTTCCAAGAGAAAACTATTACAAGTGCATCTGGAAATTCATTCTTTAGAGGAAGAGTCTCTATTCTTCCCCCATAGGTTGCTCAATGGGAGGAGGTGCCGTTTACCCTCTTGAACAGAGAGATATTAAGACTGCAAAAGCTAAGCCAGAACAGGGCTACCAACTGTAGAGAATGATCCTCTCACGGTTTAAGAGGGACAGTTGTCCTTCCTCTGAGCTCTTTGCCAGCTCACCAAAGTATTTCATCGTTAACAAATGCAATATGGTAAAAGTATGGTTGAGGATAGGAATAAATGCTGAACACTGGCACTTCTCTTATTGTTTTTATGCATCTCTTTTCCTTGACGCAGCTGCACGGTTGCAGATCTTCAGAACAAAATAGACTGCTTGGAAAAGACCAATTCAAAACTCCAGGAAGAGGTTTGTGTCTGGTCTGATAAATATTTCTCATATCTCTTTTTCTGTCAGAGGCAAAACTCCCTAAGAACATATCTTAGGACCAAAAATACTTGAGTTGATACTAGTGAAATGTGGGGGATTGGTAGGACTGGCATGAGTTGGCACATGGGGAAAGCGCTGTGAAAGCTTCTATTTCATGTTACCTGTTAAAATGCTTTTGGGCATCAATTTGTTAGATGTGTTTCCTTGATCGATTTTTTTGTCTTGCAATGGTGTCTTCACCCAGAAGTAAACATACCACCACTGTAACAAATATGACTTGTCTCTCTTCCTTCTGCCCATACACGTGTATTTATCATGTGAGTTAAACAGAACTTGGAAAAAGAGAAGGAAAAGAAGCACACTTCAATTAGCAAATCTTTCCTGGCAGGGAACTGAAATAGAATCCATCAGCATGCGTGAGAATGGTGGTTTTGGTTTTTGTGGTGTGGTGGATTGATGTGTATATGTATAAATATGTGTGTGTCTATATATATGGACATGGTTCAGAGTGTATCTGTGTAGTCTGATTTCCAATACTTTGTGGGGTATCTCAACTTGAAACTGACATAAGGTTCCACCAGTGAATGTCAACCCTGACTTGCTATATGACTCTTAGTTCGTACCAGAAGGAATACCACAGATCACAGATGTGTGGTGGATTTTAGCCTTTTACACTAGGATGCATTTCTTTGCACAGTTAGTATTTAAAAATAGACGAGGGCATGAAGCAGAAGTCAAGTGAACAAACATTGGTGGGATTATTAATTGAGGCTGTACAGTGAGTGTGGCTGCAAAAGGGTCAGGTGGCTTCTGGGGACAATGAAAGAAACAAAAGGGGAAGTGGGCAGCACACCTGCTACAAAGGCTGAGCTGCTAACTTTAGAATACCTCCAGATGTTGCATGCTAGTACAGTGATGAAATATAAATATGTTCTCTTTGTAAACAGCTTGCAGCAGCAACTGACCGAATTGGATCACTTCAGGAAGAGCAGCAGCAGTTAAAACAACAAAATGAATTAATTCGTGAACGGAGTGAAAAAAGTGTAGAGGTGGGACGTCTATTTAAAGATTATGAGGATCCTTAAAATAAGTGATCTTTCTTGATCAGCTGTAGTTAGTGCTCTCAAAAGCACTTTGAACTGGAA
Source organism: Rhinoptilus africanus (assembly GCA_013400135.1). Classification (NCBI taxonomy): domain Eukaryota; kingdom Metazoa; phylum Chordata; class Aves; order Charadriiformes; family Glareolidae; genus Rhinoptilus; species Rhinoptilus africanus. The sequence continues at coordinate 1,021,218 of VXBO01011402.1, read as the reverse complement.
TGCTAAGCATGGTTTAAAATGCTACTGTGTAGATCACTGGGTTTGTGTATAGTATGCACAGGCGTTAGACTTTGCTGTTCTTTACTACATGCTTAAACATATACCTGCAGAAGGGAGAAAGCATGAAAAGTATTAGAACGGCTTCTTTTTATTTGTACTCTAGTCTTTGCAATTTCGGCTTATTATGTTTGCCAGCTTATTAATTGTAAAATAGTAGGATTTTATTTGAAATAGTATGTAGAACTTCAGGTGTACTTTAAATACATACCTTTGTGATCTTAGGTGGCTTTTTTGCTAATGTTTCTTGTAGGTAACAAAAGAGGATACAAAAGTAGAATTGGATACTTACAAGCAGTCACGCCAGGGTCTTGATGAAATGTACAGTGATGTCTGGAAGCAGCTGAAAGAAGAAAAAAAAATTAGGCTGGTAAGGAAACTTAACTGCAGAAAATGAAATGAGAGATATGGGATTCTGCCTACTTTCAGGTAGCGTTACAAATTTAAGATGTATGCTGTGCACTTTTTGCAGCTCTTCAGAATTCATAAAGGAATTGCAAGCAAGATGCTGGACACTGGTCATTAACAGTGTCTGTAAAGAACTGGAAATCAGGCCTTTTAGAATGTTGAAATTATAAAGTCTTTCCCTATTTAAGAACTGACCAGCCTTATTATAGCAGAGACTAAGAGCACAACACAGAGAGAGGCAACTGTCTTTGTGGAGGAAAATAAGATGTATGCACAACGGTCACTTTCACAGTGAGCTACTAATTAGTGACTGATAATAGGCTGGCCAGCCTTGATGAAGCCCATGGCTTAAGTCAGCCCAGCTCAAGCTGCCAGGAGAAATGCTTCATTTGCCAGGCCCCTAAGTTACACACTGAGCTCTACGCTTTGTGCTAGCAGAGCTGCACCCTTGCCCTGATCCAGAGGGCTGAAATAGTGTTTTGGTCTTACTAACCTAATGTTATTATTTGAGACCTAACTCTTCTGTAAAATCATAGTTCAGTATTATCTCAGAGTCATACGCAGTTTGTGTATGGAATTATATGGGATTTGGAAATGCTTATCCCTGACATATGACTACATAGCAGTAACTAGGAAATCTCTTTGTAAGGAACTAGAGAAAGAGTTGGAACTACAAATTGGAATGAAAACGGAAATGGAAATTGCCATGAAACTTCTGGAAAAAGATACTCATGAAAAACAAGACACTTTAGTTGCACTTCGCCAACAGTTAGAAGAAGTGAAGGCTATTAACTTGCAGATGTTTCACAAATCTCAGGTATGTACATAGTGGAGAATAAAAGAACAGCTGTAGTGGTGGTCACGCATTAATTGTGCACTGGGGGTGCGTATGCACTTGTGCATATGAAGTAATACTTAGATGCAACAATTTTCTTAAGAATGTATTTTTTCAAACTTCTTCATTTTTGTATTATGCTTCATTATTGGCATTATATCGGGTATGTTGGGAAAGAAGGGGGTTTCCTTGAGTATGCTGTGTAGTGTGCTGTAGGATTATCCAACAAACGCTGAGACAAATGGAGAGCTCTCGCAGGGGAAGAGGTGTTTGCAAAGGTCCTTTGTTCTAACCACTGAATCATTAGTCTTTAAAAAAAATTCCTTCAGCCAAAAAGTGTCTTGCTGCGTCTTCCCATCTGTGGTGTCTTGCCTTTCACCTGCACCATATTTAACACTGTTTACCATAGAAAAACAACAGTAAGCCTCTATAAATCAGTAGAAAACTATCAGTTATTTTTGTCTGTCTCCTGTAGTCTGTATGGTCAAATGGTCAGCTGAGTGCTGGGGCCAGTGGAGAGGCAACACTGGATTTGATGGGGGTGCAACTCTGTGGTCAGGCTGATCTTTGGAGCTCCCAAAAAGTTATTGGATTGGTTTAGGTATTTTATTATACCCCCTGTAGCATAAGAAGTGGCTCTCCAGATAGAAGAAGGTTAGAGAAATAAAATGAAAACATTTTGCTTTCTGAGCCTGTCTTCCTTCCTCAGTCTCTTCCTTACTCTGGCAGTTCTTATAGTTTGCTTTCACCATCCTATATGTCATATCTGTTGCAGGGGTTTGGGGATGTTTTTGTGGGGGTTTTTTGTTGTTTTGGCGTGTTGTGGTGTTTTGTCTTATGTTGTTGGGTTTTCTTCCAATTGGACAAAAAGTATACTGATAGGCATTTCTACAAAGAAGTGATGGAGTAGTAGTGTGCACACAAAATGTACACAGCTCGTCCCCATTAACGAAATGAGTTTAACGTTACTGAGTTTAACTAGACTGCCCCTCCCAGACCTGGTGCCAGAAATCCAGAGGGGGTTTCTCTCAGTTTTTATGGACTGTTTCCTGATGCCTCTTCAGGCTTTCTTCGGGCCTTTGCCTTCTTCACAGATGCACAGAAACTTGTGAGGCGATGCGCAGTGAACCCCCAGTGCTGAGCTATGCCTTCTCTTTCCAAAGCAGCATTTGTTTTGTTGGGGTTTTTTTGTCCTCTTGCTTCCATTCCCACTGATTACAGTTATTACATTCAAATCATAATTTATATTCTTAGCCTGTCAATTTAATCTGATAATTTCTTTCTTCAAGTTTGTTTCTGAAGAGAAGATTTTTGTCTTGTAGCTGATCTCATCGGTCAAAACTTTGTACAGTTAAGGCGTTTTTGTGAGCTTTTAACAAAAACAGTTGAGGTGTGTGTGCTCTGGTATTATCAGCATTTTGTTTGTATATTCCAGTTAGACCCAGGCATGGCCTGTAACGAGCTAAACATTCTTTATCTAGTAGCAGACTTGCATTAAACGCTAACACTTTGTGCTTTAGAAAAGTAAAATGTGTTACCTGGAATATCTGTTCACTTATTCCTACAGAATGCAGAATGTTCATTACAACAGAAAACGGAAGCAATATCCTCTTTTGAAGGAAAAACAAATGAGATGATGTCCTCTATGAAACAAATGGAAGAGAGGTAATAATTACAAGCTCAACAAGTCAACACTGAAGTCAGTAGAAAGTTTTCCCACTGAAACCTTTACAGTATGACCTTCCATACACCTCCTGTAGACACTTGTGTGTGTGTGCCAGCATGACGTTCTTTTTCCTTTCTCCTCCTTATCACCCCCTGTGTTTGCCTGTTCTCTTTCTCCAGGCAAACGTGCCTGTAATTGACCCATTTGAAAACTGTGGGGTTTTCCATAGGCAGGCTGTTTAAAAACACGTTGACTTTACTTTAAGAATAGGTATGACTCTTGCTTTTGGGGGTGTTTTTTCAGAAACAGTTGCTTTCAAAAGTCGTCTTTTTTTTTTTTCCCTCTAATACCATTTTCAGTTCAAGCTTTTATAAAGATCTGTATGGTAAATCTAAAAGAACAGAAGGAGAGGGTGTCGGTAAGGAGTATGTGAATGGACAACAAATGTACATGTTCCTTACTTCGTAGGTTGCAGCATGCAGAAAAGGCAAGGCAGGCTGCGGAAGAAAGATGCAACAAGATGAAGCAAGAGCTTGCTGGCAGGCTTGACACTTGCCGGCAGCAGATGTCCCAACTGGATAGCAAATGGTATGTAGTCTGATCAGGGTTTTTTTACCTTCACTTCTACCTTTTCTTTAAGAAGTGCTTTCTACTCCTTTTGTGCTGAGGTCTAAAGAGGGGTAGGTTTGAATTATATTGGTTTCAACAAGAGTTAACAGCAAAGCACAGCACTTCAGTGCAGAGTATAGTGCAGAGTTAGCAAGAGGATTTTGAAATGCTTTTTCCAGAACATCCAATGTAGAGCAGAGAGTGATGGTAGAAGTCTGGTCATTCTGACTGGCAATGGAGCTTTCAATTGCTTTTTTACTAAATCAGGAGATAGACGCAGTCATGCTTGTAGGCTGAGCATGTAAGTGACTGTCGTCCAAATGGATTGGGGTTTTTGGAGGGGTTTGGGGGAGTGTCCTGGTGTTCTTAGGGAATGTTAATCTTCTAAAGATTTCTAACACCTGTAGAAAATGCTCCTTTCACTGTTCAGACTTCAAGGTAGAGTGTAATTTTTAAACGTGGCTGTTTAAACAGAGGTGATCAGATATGTACTTGTGGGGATGTGGTTTGGGTTTTTGTTTTGGGGTGGTTTGTGTTTTGTTTTGTTTTTCTTTTTTTTCCTAGCCATTCATTGCTGCTTGTTTTCTCTGACCTGAAAATGCTAATATAGTTTTTGATGTCTGCTGCCATAACGTCCCTGTTTTTTCCTTTCCCAGAACGCCACTCTAGTTTTTGCCCTCTTTTGGACAAGGTTTCTTCTCATACTGTTGCTATCCTTAAGTGCTATAGGATATTTTTCTGCTATAGAGTTTCTTAGAATGAATTATTTTTAAATAGCTCAACTCTGGAAAAGGAGTTAAAATCTGAAAAGGAACAGAGACAAACTTTGCAAAGAGAGCTGCACCAAGAGAAGGATGCTACCACTCTGCTTAAAACAGAATTGCAACAAATAGAAGGACTGAAAAAGGTACGCACAGTGCAAACGTGCCCATGTTCAGGATTAAAGCTGACTTAGAAGCGGTGCAATGTTTGCATCTGTAGTAGAGTATTTCTTCTGCACTGCTCTCCTTTGAGCAGTTTCAAAAGCTTGGCTGACATAACACAACGCAAATCTGCACATGAGATGCCTGTGCAGGGCTCAGGCAATGAAAACAGCGTAGCCAGAGGGGGCTTGTGCCTGCCCTGCCTGAGTTTTGCCTGTGTCTGAGCCCCTCGCCAGTCTGCAGCTGAAGCTGAGGGGGCACAGCTGGGGACAAAACACTCATCAGCTGTCCCGTGGTGAGATACCCCTGCTCCGGTAGGAAATACCAAGTTCAGAGCTTTCAGTAACACTCTGAGGTTCCTTCAATTGTATGCAATAAAATAAGAACACGTTCTCAAGCATTCAAAACAACTGAATGCAATTTTACTTTTTAAGCGTGAACACTCTTGTTAACCTAAAGAGAATTGTCTCCCGGCTGTGGAGCAGTTTAGATTTTGAAGGCACAATTGTACACCAGTGTCTGTCTGTGCACACATTTGTGGGCATAGGACTGCTGCGTTTTAGCTACGCGCAAGGATGTTTAAGTCTGAAAATCTTCCTCTCTTTCTAGTAAATATAGTTAAATGATTTCATTGTGCTCTACAAGAGCCCATGGGGAGTTCACCCTTGTAATTCCAAAAATCAAGCCTTAGAAATAGGTACCTTTGTGAATGAGCTTATTCTCGTGAACTGCCTGGGTAGTTTGGATTGACCTAGGTTATAGGTCAAACTTAGCACACAGAAAGCTTGATTTTGTGCTTGATTTTCTAGGAACTGAGAAAACTGCAAGATGAGAAGCAGCAGTTAGAGAAAGTCTGTGAGGAGCAGGAGCAAGCTCTTCAGGAAATGGGACTTCATCTCAGCCAGTAAGTTCTAGGAACTGAACTCATCCACATGATGTAACGTGGACAATGGAATATCAAAATAATACAAATAATTTTAAAACACATCCAGTTATAAATATCAATAAACATGAGAATTTTAGGAGGCAATTACTACACGTGGGAAACGAAACAGCCAGTAAATAGAACTGAGAGAAGATAAGGATCTTGAGCGAGCATGAGTTAGAGGGCTGAGATAGGCAGGGATACAGTCAGTGCTTCGTTCTTGCAGCAGAAGTGGGCTTTTCCCGTATTTTTCTGAATATACTGAAAAGGGGGCAAACCCCGAGGTGACAGCGCTTCCCGGTGCTACTGCTGGTTCGGAGCTGGAACAGGGAGCTGACCCAAGAATCAGTTTAGATTCAGCGGGGGCACGGTGGAATGGCGGGCGAAATTGAACACAGCTGAAGGTAAAGCCATAGCAGAGGGAGTAATTTAATTTTTTTTCCAGATCAAAGTTGAAGATGGAAGATATTAAAGAAGTAAATAAAGCACTAAAGGTACTCTGCGTCTCATGGATATTTTCACTAAACATACGGATTTCATTTAACACCATCAAAGTTCTCCGTGGTTATCTTACTTTAAACAATGTCTTTGGAAAAATACCAACAATGTTGGTAAGCTGCCTTTGGAATTTTATTTTATAAATCTATTTGTATGTACAGTGAGGTTTTCATTCCGATTTTCTAGGGTCATACCTGGCTGAAGGATGACGAAGCAACGCACTGCAAGCAATGTGAAAAGGAATTCTCTATCTCGAGAAGGAAGGTAGTGGTGTTTAGGGGATTATTTTTTTTCCTTTGGTCATGGAAAACAAAAATTGTGCTGTTGCCTAGTTTGCTAGGGAAAACCGACCCTGCTTCAGTTCCTGATCTTGTTGGCATGATAACTACATACAGAAGTAATTTGGTATTTCCCATCCTAAAAATAACATTCTTCTGATGGGGCCCTTTCCTTGGCAGGGAGCTGTTGTGGGCGGCGTTCCCTGCTGCGCTGGGTCATCTCCCCGAGCTGTGGGCGGTGGGGGCTGGATGCTGACGGGCCCTGCTCCTGCCTCGGTGGCAGGGGGCTGCTGCGGGGTCCTGCTCGCTGCCTTGGGACAGCCCGCTGTGTCTGCACGGAGCACTGGCAGCCCAAGCACCTGCTTCCCTGGGTGTTTCCCTGGAATCCTGGGCCTGGCTGCTGGCGATCCACCTGCCTTGTGCTGCGAAATGGCAGCGGAGTGGCTCCTCTACCCGGGGGAAGCTAGGGGCTGTGCAGGGGTCGGGAGGAGGTGCTGCCGGGGGGTGCTGGGCCTGCTGGGAACCGGGGGGTGATGTCAGCGGACTCCCGCGCTCTCAGGAGGTCTGGTTTCTCCCTTCCTGATGCCCGTTTTTAGGCAGCCGTGCTTATTCTAACCCTCTGTTTGCAGCATCACTGCAGAAACTGCGGGGACATCTTCTGCAACACTTGTTCCAGTAACGAACTTGCACTGCCATCGTATCCGAAACCTGTCCGTGTTTGCGATACTTGTCACACTTTACTCCTTCAGCGGTGTTCGTCCAATTCCTCCTAAGGCTTTCGTGACCGTGACAGGACCACGTCAACATTGGGAAAGTAGCCATTATTTTTCTAGTTCTGAACTCCAGGCAGCTGTGCAGCAGGCTGCCAGGGCTCTGATATTCTCCGCTGTAAAACAGAGCAGTGTAAAATAATTTGTAGGGATTATGCAAGCTAATGTTTCTCCAACTGGAATAATTAAAAAAAATTCTATCAACTGTAATTTCCCTTAAAGGTCTATTTGAAACTAAAATGCAAATTCCCTTTTCTGATTTTTATAGGTATTTGTATTAAAATTTGTATATGGCGTTTCTATGTTTATTTGATCCCTTTAGACACCACTGTCTTTCTGCACCTTGACTTTGGTTCCTCTGTGTCTTCGCCGCCGGCGCTCCCGTGTCCCTGGCCGGGTACAGTTTGTATTTGCTCTAAGTACAGAGAAAGGTCGATCTATGAATTGTCTATAGGAAGAGCTTTATGATGTGTCTGACGGTGCCTTCTGTCCACTGCAGAATTAAAAACCACACCCTGTCCTTGCTCTGAGGCGCTGTGACCACGCTGCGGTAGTTACACAATAAAGCCTTTTGCAAAAACTGGGAGTGGGATTGAAGTGCTGATTTTTAACAGCTGCCAGTGATGGATCCCCAAAGAGCCTGTTCTTGTGTGGCCGTGCACGGAAACCGATCTCAAGTGGCTGACCAGAGTGTGCGTGTTCCTGGTGTTCTCCTGGATGGTGCCGAAGCCAGGGCTCTGCAGCCATAACCAACTGCTCCCATGCCTCCCAAAACAGGGCAGCGACCCCAGCCTGCTGTGGCTGCCCCTACCTAATCAGCCAGGGGCCTTCGAGAGCCAGGGTCCCTGGCTCTCGTTACTGCCCCCAGGGCACAGTTAACCCGCTGTGAGTTTGGCCGTGGTGGAGGTGGGCAGGTGCCAGCAGCCCGGTTCCCAGCAGTGCCCATTGCTGCTGGGCGAGTGGCCCACGGTGCAGAACTGCCCCTGGGCTCAGGAACCGGCCGTGGGCACAGGGCCTTGCCTTCAAACTTTGGAAGGCTTCGTTTGGAACAGGACACAGCGCTCTGGTGCCAACCCTGGCACAGCCGAGCTGTGGGACTGCAGGCAGCATCCCCCTATGGAACGGGGGTTACAGCCCAGCCGCAGGGAGAAGTGCTCAGTTATTCGCCCGTTCTTGCTCTGCTGCTGCAGGAAAAGCTGCAACGCAGCTGCGTCTGAAGCCACAGCGTTAAGCATGATGTTTGACAAGCTGGAGTGACTGAAGCAGTCGTGCTGAGCTGCAGGGTCAGTTCATGCAGCAATTGGGCTCCGCAAGTACAGACCCACCGCCAAGCCCCTGCCCAGCAGCAGATGGGGCTTGGTCATGTCACAGCCCTGTCCCCCCAAACCACACACGCTCAGCACCCGCAGGCGCTGGTTCCCTCCACCACCCCCCTGGGCCCAGGGCGGGCGCACTGAGCGCTGCAGCACCGCTGCTGCAGGGGCAGCCGCAGCACAGGAGGTGGAAGTGAAGAAGGAATGAGTTCCAGTTTTTAAAAGGAAGATTTATTTAACAAGTTTCACTTAGCGCAATACACCTAAAAAGGAAATCACGATACAATGAAAGATTAAATCAAGGCCTCAGAATTTTATACGAACACCAAGACCAAAATCCTAAAGTAGCCGTATTGCGTCTCAACAAGTTTCCCCCATTAACTTAAAAAAAAAAAAGCTTTAACGTGCCTTACAGGATATTAAAAGAAATAAACTAGAACTAACATGCCAAATGTTCACTTTGAATTTCAGACACAGCCCCTATATTGTTTTCTTTACAAAAAAGCATGTTTCTTTCAACATGTATATTCAAAACAGTGTTGGATGTAATATGGTATAAGAGCAACATTTAACATAATTCAAACAGCTTTAACCTAAATACGCTTACTGCTTAAATACACTCCTACAACAAAACTAACTTGAGAAACGCTCAAAGTTGTTTAACAGTTATTGTCTTTACTCAACTTGGTTATTACATCCTAGATGAATGTTCATTTCTGTATGTTCAAAAATACTGAACCTGAAAGGTTTTAAAATAACAATCCTGAATTCACTTACAGTAAAGCATAAATCACAAGCTCGTATTGCAAAACTGTTAAACTTAGTTTTTTGTTTTTTTGTTTTTTAAAAAAAGATGTGACCAAAAGTCAGCGATCGGTTACATTCCCCAGCCACCACTCATGTTGGACATGTTGGACATGCCGCCCATGCCGTTCACTCCCATGGACGCGCGGTTCCCACTGCTGTAGTAACTGCTGTTCATGGCGCCCTGGCTCCCGGGGTCTGGGGGGGAAAACCGACAGCAGGTTCACAGCTGGCTCAGGCAGACTCGTAGCATCCTTCCCCCAACGCCTGTCCTTGCTGGGCCACCGCGTAAACACCATCTACTGTGCCCAACACTGCAAAGCGTCAGTTCATTACAGCTCCAGACCCAACATCAGGTTTATTGGTTGTTCAATGAAGAGCCAGCTCTGTCTCGCTCTCCTTTCCAGGACAGCGTTTGCTACCGCTGTTGTGCGGAGGCAGAGCGCACCCAGCCTCCCCCGTTTGTACCGCTTTACGCAAGCCAGGCTGGTCTCCAGCTTCCACACCAAGATCCAGTCCGTAACCAGAGCAGTGGAAGTCTGGAGACTGGCCTTTCCTGCCNCACAGGGCTTGTGCTGCTGCCCCACGGCGCTTGTGCTGCCCGGTCTTTGCAGAGACCCTTCGGCAGCACTGAACAGCACCTTAAGGCAGGCTAAGCCAGCTGCGCTTGGCCCACCTAAAACCAGTGAAGAAATGCTCTTACCATATCCACTCATGCTGCTTTGACCACCATATCCTCCTCCGTAACCCCCGCTCAGCTGCTGGTTAGCTGGACCACCGTAACTGGATTGGCTTCCTTTTAAGTTAAGGATGAAAACGTTAAACGCTTGCCTGGCCAAAGAGTCCGCTCGTTACCAACAAACCCACCCTTTGCCTAACTGACAGCCCCCGCGCGCAGCACTAGTCCCTCTCACCTAGCTGACCTTCCTCCCAAGTACGCAAGGCAACAAGCTCAAGGTAAGTGACCAGGTTTCTAAAGACACTCCTACAATCAAGCAGCAACAGGAGCTTTAAGAACCACAGCACACACTGGTGACTCCCAAGCCCTGGAGAAAGGGTTTACTCCCGCACTTTCTGTGGGTCAGTGCACTGTTGTGTCTAGTAGGCACCCCAAGAGACTCAAACCGGGCTTTACGTGACCTGACGCCAGCCCATGACAGCACCCAGGAGGCATGCCGGCTCGTTACCTGCAGTTACTGGTTTGGGTGCAGTCCAGACAGACTTACTGCTGTTCCAGACTGGTTGCGCATCACAGCAGTGCTACAGGAGACCTCCACTTAAGCTTACTAACTACTGCTCTTCACCTCAGCACTTGTCTATGCTCCCACAAAGCTTTTCTGTAGTTAAAGTATCAGCATTAGACTTCAAACATCTTGTAATCAAAACACTGTAAAAGCAGCAGAGTATCTACACACGCACACACCCACCCCCCCTCCACCCTCAAGAAAGAAACCCCAAAAAACCAACCACCACCTTAATCTCCAAGAGACAAGACAAGTCAGGTATCAAGAAGGGTATCTGCTTTACAGACACAGCAGTGGCTTTAGGCTGGTCTTGCAAACACACATTTTAGGTTTTCAAACAATTCTGGAGTTTGCTAGAGCAGTTCAGACCCTTTCTCCCTTGCCACCAAAACCAGGCTTGAAGGGCAGGCCACATTCCACAGATACACCCTCCATCACCAGAGTCTGTCTGGTCTCCAGAAAAAGGGAGGGGGAAGGAGAGTAAGAGGACAGGCATCTCCCGCTTCACTCCCACACCACCACGCTCCCGCTCATCCCACCAGGCACACCACATTCAGCACCACAGCTTATTCGACCTATTTGTTCAAATTATTCCCAAAAGGTTTATATACCTGGCAATGTGCTAGTGTTCCAATCTTGGACTACCCCTTCCGATTCCTTGACTGTGTGATTAAGACAGAATGTTGGATTTCAGTTTTTATGCCAGGCATAGAATAAGCAGGAGCTGTATAACATTAGCCAGCTTCCTGAAATAGCAAGTGCTTGCGTAGGAGTGCAGTTACACCGCTGACACGTACCCATTGCTCCCATCATCTGACTGCCATAGGCACCACCACTTCCTCCTGCTGTAGAATTCAGGAAGAGTTCTACATATCTGTGTTCTGGAAGAAAGAAATTTTGCCATGAGAGGTTGGCCTCACTGCAAGGCTGCAGTTAAACCCGTGGCATTCCAGTAGAGCAGATGGACTACGCTGCAATGCCATGTTTTCCCTAAAGCCACGTGTTCAGAACAGTCGTACTTACGCATATTTGCTTTGTCTTTGGACATCGCGGCCACTGCATCCTCATGAGTAGCGAATTCAACGTCTGCCTCTCCAGTTACTCTGCCATCTGGTCCAATTTCGATGTGTACTCTTACAGGGTTCAGAGGTGAGAAGAACTACATACGAAACAGTCACAGAGATTAAAACGCACCGACGCAACAGTTCGGCCGTTCCCTCTAAAGGAACGCTCGTTAACTGCAGTGCAGTTGATGTGTCCAGTAACGATTGTGGACTCAAAGCCATGCGCTTAGAGAACAGCGGATGCGTAACTCACGTTATAGATGTCGTTCTCCGTAGCTCTGTAAGGCAGACCTCTCATGTGGACGCAGTGGCCAGTCGTGCTCTGGAAGGTGGATCCCCCGTCGCCGTATCTGTGGTCCGACATTCCTGCAGAGAAAAGAGTCCATTCTAGGTCTTTCAGATGTATTTTAGTTTCTTTTGGAATGTATTGAAAGTTTAGTTACTATTCCTATTAGAGAAATCTTACCTCTTCCAAATCTATCAGAACCAAAACCATAGCCATCATTATACCCATTGTAGTCATCATAACCTCCATAACCTATAAATAGATTGGACAACACGTTCATTTCAACTACAGCAAGATCCAAATACACATGAACACACTGCAGACGACTAGAAATAAAGCCAAGGACATATACAAACCAGCAGTTACAAAGCATGGAAGACACTACCGGGTCCAAGTGTTGCTGCTTCTCAAGATGAGCAGCTCCCTCTTGGACTTCATATACTTACCTCCTCCGTAAGCTCCACGCCTCATTCTTTCCAAGCTACTTCCTCTACCAAGACTGTTATATCCCCGCGTAAGACCGGGTCTGTCGTAAGGACCGGGTCTCTGCATTGCCAACAGCTTGCGTGGAGGGTCGTAGTGAGTGCGCACTTCCGCTCGACTACTCTTGAAGATCTCAATGTACCTAGAAGTGTTGCCACAGAAAGAAGTCAGTCTTCAAACTCCTTCCACAAATACCTCACAACTTTACATTAACACAAGCCATTTAGTCATAGCCTCCAAACTGGCGGTATATTTTAAGCCAGGTTTCTTAACGTTATGTAGGCAATGACATACTATTATAAGCACTACATTACTTTCAAATCAGTGTATTTTCAAGAAATCACAATTACTGAAGGGTTTACACGCTCCTCATACTTCACAGTATCCCAACCTTAAGGGTGGGGGAGCAATACTGATTCCCCACCCTCCTCCCCCCAATTTAAAGTGTTAGTCAGAAAACGTAGGAGGGACTGACGTCCGCTCAACTCAGCACTGTTTTGCTCATGTGGCAATGTAAACAGAGGGTTAAAAACCCAGTCTTCACCAAGATTTTAACCCATCAGGATGCTACCAAAAGCTCTGCATGTGCTAGTGAACCCAGCCTATGCTTCAGTGATTCAGCGTAGGCAAAGAGTGCATGCTTCAATGAAAAATAGTCACAAGTCAAATAGAATAAAAACCCTTTGTGACAATTTCTTGAAAGCTATGCTTATTACATGGAAGATTAATACAGTAAGAAAATTTGTTACATTTCAACTTATAAAACAAGTTTAGAAAGTATCACATTTTCTTATGGTAATAAGAGTACTGTGCATGTCTTTAGAGCTAAAGGCGTAAATCGGTGCTACTTGAGAAGTTAAAGCCATAGTCTCTCAACCTCATCGCTTTCAAGCTAGTAGTTTTACACTCCTCCGGGATGACCATGTTTCCAAAGCACACTTAAGCTTAGTCCAATTTTATCTTTCATTTTGGGTAGATCCGAACAGGCTGTGCCACACACACAGTAGCAATACCTTTACTGATCACCAAATTAGAGACCAAAATACTATTTCTATTCAGATGTTAACACTTTCAGAAGAGAGAATATGGATTTAATTGTTTACCATAAGAAAAGTGACATAGCCAACCAACCATCCATCCCCACCTGTGCCCTATTCTTTCCTTGTGTTTCTTTAGAGCCTTTTCAGCTATTTCCTGTGAAGCAAACTGCACGAAGGCCTCCCCCGTACTCCTCCCCTGGAAGTCCACCGGCAATGTTATCCCATTTGGCACGATTTCCAACCCTTCAACCCAAGGACAAATAACCCCAGTAGGGGGGCAATATTAACATCACAAGCCCAGTCATGAGTTTTTCTTATAGCTTTAAATACACCAGAATTTTAACACTTGTAAGCGAATGGTATGTTGATTCTAGAACACCAGAAGAAAAAGCATGTTGACAGAGAGAGATCCACGATCACATACCATTCAGTTCAGGTTCTTAACCCACCCTGCAGAGCACAGAAGTGTTCTGAGCGTCACAGACAACTCCTCAGACAAAGCATCTAATGCAGGGTGCATTAAGAAGTTCACATATAATTACAAACCTCTTCAATTCTGTGGAAGTATTTAAGATGAACTTTTTAAAACTTAAATTCAAACACAGCAAGTTGAACAGCTTTATATATATAACAAGTATTTTTACTAGAATTCACTCAGGTAAAATAATTAGCCTTATGCAAACATCAAGTTTCAGCGTTAGTTTTTTTATGTTTAGGAGTGCTTAATTAAGAAAAAATCATGAAGTAATTTCAAAAGTATTAGTTTCTGAAGAGAAGAGGCACAGTTTGTATATTAAGCATATTAACAGTTTTTAAAGCTTGAATCAACCATGTAAGAAAAAAACCAACTTAAAATGCACATGCGTAGGAATTGCTCTTGTTCACAATATACTACTGATTCACAAAACAAAAAACAAGATCTGAAGTTGTAAAATTGAAAATATTTCTACTGTAAAGCAAAACAGTATGCTCAATCGTATTTTCTTATAGCAAAGCATTCCAGCTAATTTTAACGCTCACATTTAGAAATCTAGTACTTTGAAAATACTACCAAGTTAATCCTGGATAAATCAACGTATTTCATTCTTAGGTATTTATAAAAGTATTCCAGCTCCTAAAACATACAACAGCTGCAAAACAGTGAGATTGAGTCAATACAAGACATTACCTCTTCACCTACCAAAACCTTAAGCTGACAGTATCAAGAGGGGAATACTGGTAACAACATCAAGAGCGGGGAGGGGGAAAATCTGTACTTGGGTAGAGTTCAGCAGGCTTTTTTCCCCCCTGGAATCTTATCCAATACTAAATCTACATTTTCAAGAAATCACGGGCACGATGCACGCCCTTCCTCAGAGCCTGCTCCTTGCACGGAGCCCAGCAGCGGTGTTCTACATCCTTCACCAAACCTTTGAGCCATCTAAGGCTGTGGGTGGAAATATCCTCCCATCTGAATTTTCACTTTTAATTTAGAAAGCAAGACACTCTTTTCTGCTACCCTTACTTGGAACAGTATGTCCCACCAAGTGTAAGTTAGAGCAGCTCTGTGGAGTTCCCTCATTTATTTAATAAACAAGTGCTTTAAGAATTGGTCCCTCAAAGCCAGGTAACTAATGAAGAATTGCTTATTTACTTTTAATACCCATCAGCATACTCTTGGAAGTACTATTGGGCAACCCGTGGTGATTTTTTATTTTTTTTTTAGCATAGACCAATAGCACTACAGCTACTACTTTTATCCCACATACCTGAAAAAAACTGTACAATTTCTTCTTTACTACAGCCAAATGGGAGTCCTCTAAGACGTACAAAACCATCATTAGCTGTATCAGGGCTGTTGGGACCAGTATGCTTCAGAACCCAATCCATTTCAACGTTGTTTGACTTGAAAACTGTAAAAGGCACTTAGAATTAATGCATTCTGCAATACACAGCAGTTTTTAAAAGCCATTTGCCTTGAAACTAGTCAACTTATGATATACAAGTCCATTTGTCCTTTCACATGCATTTTAAAGAGACAGGAAAGCAATTAACCAAAAACCCATCAAGCACAAACACATTTAGTCAGTTACTAGACCAACTGAGTCAAACCTTCAACATATCTGTGTCCCATTGTTTCTCTGTCCTTTTTCAGTGCCAATTTCACATCCTCCTCTGATTCAAGTTCAGCAAATGCTTCTCCACTTGGTCTGCCCTCTCTGGTGTAGATGAAACGGATACCCAAAGCCCCATTTAGAATTTTGCAATCTGAAAATGAAACAGGAAGACCAGAATTAATTAATTATCACAAGAACATTGTATCTTTAAAGATTTCCAATATTCAAAAAGAAAAAACAACTATCAAGTTTTACAAGATGACAAAACAGTAGTTAGAACTTTTATAGGGACCAATAAACTAAGGAACAAACTAAAAATCAAATTACTCTTCTGTCCAAGTCTGAAGATTAGCCAAACATTAAAGATAAATAAATGCAAACTGGCTATCTATTTTCAAAGCTTTGCTGCCTCAAGTTTTTATCTGCTTTTGATCATAACTTAAGACTTTCTCATCAGCATCAAGTGAAATAAGCAATAGCAACAATCAGTGCAAACGAAATGAACAAAATCAGAACCATGCAGCACCTTTAAAATCTCCATTCAATGAAGAATGCATGTATTTGTCACTGCTATTTATTATTTCAGGCCACTAATAATTTGGGGAAGGACAGAACACAAGGGAGCCTAT
This sequence comes from Rhinoptilus africanus, assembly GCA_013400135.1. Taxonomy (NCBI): domain Eukaryota; kingdom Metazoa; phylum Chordata; class Aves; order Charadriiformes; family Glareolidae; genus Rhinoptilus; species Rhinoptilus africanus. Next base: position 1,005,290 of record VXBO01011402.1, on the reverse strand, counting down.
TAGGACAGCACTGAGAACAAAATTGATTTAGTTCAGTCTGAAGCAAAAATTTAAGTTTTTTTTAAAATACCTTCTGGCTGCTCAAGAAGCTAAGGCAGCTGTGGCTATCCCAACAACTCCCAGACTAAGCTCCTTAGTCTAGTTCCTGCTATGAAAAGCCTAGCTTTCCACACTGCATCCTAGCTGAGGCACCTGATGCACCACAAGCTTCACTAGCCACTGCAGCGCCCTGAATGCTTCCTGAAACTGCTCACTGCAGCACGCTCTCTGCCAGTGTCCCCAGGAAGAACACAGAACAGACAACAGCACCCAATCCCTCTCCCAGACCCCTCTTCCCCACAGAGTTCTGCTTACCGGAGAAAAACCTCTGCACCTCCTCGGTGGAGCAGGACCAAGGCAGCCCCCTGACTTTCACCACATATCCCTCGCTGCTCTCCGTGTTGAGCATCACGTTGGGGGTGAGGCTCTGCTCCGTCTCGGTTTCTGTGGTTGCTGCAGAAAACCAAAGCAGGTCCTTTGAGACACCGCACGGCACGGCCGCCACCCGCACCCCCTCAGAGCGCCCGGCGGCCCCCCTGGCCTGCGCCCGCCCACCCCCGA
>VXBO01011402.1:967214-996631 GCA_013400135.1 Rhinoptilus africanus | reverse complement strand
CCCGGGCGGCGGGGAAGGCCTTGACTTGGGCCGCCCTCCCGCCGCCCGGGTGACGCTGTTTGGCACGGAAATGCCAACGATGGGGATAATAACGGCAGCGGCTGAAAACCCGCCAACCCCGACCTTTCCAGATGGTGCTTTCACAGTGACTGGTGGTTGTTCGGGCAGGTTTATTTGCTGGGTCTCCTGACTGGGGATCACCGAGTGCCCTGGCAGGGTGACAGGAATGGCCGTCCTCCCCTGCACCCCGCAGCCCTTTCGCCCTACACCCAACCAGACCCATCCCCTTTGCAAAATACTGTTGCAAAGAATCATTAGCTAAAACAACTTTAAATTAAAATAGCTGTAAGGGAGCCAGTGCGATGGCATAGATAAGTAGTGACCTTAGGCCTGTGGAGGTGTGGCGGCTGTTCACAGCTTTGCTCCTGAGTGGTTAGTGGAAAGCGAATCCCTCTGCTAATCCCTGTTGAAGCCTTTGCATTTCTAACAGTGAGTTAATGATCATTTTTGTCTTCCTTTATATTAATAACCCTAGACTGGGTTGCATTTACTGTGTGTCATTTTATTAGTCTGGTTGGTCTTTTTAGTCCCCATTACTGCATTTGAATAATAAGGGAAAATGGGTTCTATGTTGTTTATGCATCATGATCCACATGACTTCATGGCTTTGAAGTGGGGTGTACTGCCTGATTTCTTGCTGCCTTGCTATTTCTTGCTATTTTCAGTGATAAATAAAGCCTGGTTTGCCCAGAATTTTCTTGTTCATATGTTTATTATAGTCAAACAGCATTCTGACGTAAGTTTTCTCTTTAGAGGTCTCTTAGGAAATTAAGATCTTCCTGTCTTCACACTGGGATGAAGTTCTGCGGCATGCATATTCTTCCAGCATTTGAAGAAAGGTCATATGACTTTTTTGCAAATATGTAATTGCTGTTAAGTGTAGGCAAAATACCTGCCGGCCTTGAAACTTGACACATCCAACAGGAAGTTGGGCACAGCCACTTCTAGGGGAAGAATGTGACTCTGAACAGCAGAGGCAAACAAAGGCACAAATAGTTATCAGAAGAGTTATAATTAGCCAACATACATGTGGTGGTTGAAAGATGAAAATAATAATTCAAATGGCGTTATTGTTAACAGCTGCAGCCTTTTTCCTGAGAGGCCATCTCTGGCAAGTGCTTTTGCGAGCAATAGTAGTCGCATGGTATGCGAGCACTTGCAAAGAATGAGATAGGAGATAAAAATCTTGCTGGAAACATGTGATGCAGGATTTTATTAGCTTTCTTGAGCAAGCAGACAACTCTGTATGTGTGTATTTTACACATGCAAAATTCCAGCTCTTGCTTCCTTCTAGGACTCAGGCATCATCAGTTTACCTGGCTGGTTTGTTTCATGGTTCCAGCCTGACACCTGTACCTTCCCTGCCAGCAGACATGGCTGAACTGCAGTGTGTCTGTCAGCAAGTCTGTCTCAGCAACTCGAGCTACGGCTTCAGGTACTTGTTTTTCTCTGAAAGGGCTTTGTTCTGCTTCAGAATTTCACTGGCCCATTCCTGCGAAGGGGAAAGGGACACCTGCAGCTCAGAGTGCTGGGGAGAGGAGCTGCTCTCAATTTCCCACTTGCATTCCAAGAAAATAAATTATGCCTTGTTCAGGTGAGCCTGGGGAGGGCTGTAATCTAAGCCGGGCTCAGACTGCTGCGTTTTGTAGGCCATCTGGTTAGAAAATGGGCAAAGAGGTGGCTTCTTGGGTAGAAATCTGAAGAAATGATCTGCCAGATAGTCACACAACCCCTGTGCAACATCCCCAGTTCCCTCAAAGTTCATGGTGAGCGGGGCTGGGAGCAGAGACCTGCACGAGGACAGCATGAGCACCAGTCCAACCTGCAGAGAGATGCACAAAGCTGAGCAGATATGTTAAGCTGGACCAAAGTAAAACTCTTGCTTGAAGCCTGCTGCCTGCTCAGGACATTTCTCTTTGGTACCAGTCACAAATCTCTATTTGTTAGCTTGCTTAAGTTTCTTTCCTGAGCAAGAAAATGATGGAGAAAATCTGCATCTCTGGTTCAAGGATTTTATTGACATCTGAGCCTTTACGGAGACACTCTGCATGTCTGGAAGGGATGCAGGTGCTGATCTCAGAGTCCTATGTCCTCTCTTTCCTATGTTATCCATTTGTTCTTCCGCCTCTGTTGTAAGCTTCATCCTTCACGTCTCAGCTACGTGTGTTGCACGTTCTTTGCGTTTGCATATAAGCGTGTATAATTCAGGATCTTACAGTTAATCTGCAAACCTCATTAACTCTCAACAAGTACTGCTAGCAGCTGACTTGCTGTATTATCTGAGGTCGGAAAACAGGGAAGGCATGGAAGTCTTACACTACCAATGCTTTGTAGGTTTCTCCATATTTGTGGCCTCCAGTCAAAAGCCCTAGAATTCAATTATAACCTTTCTGTCCCTACCCATGGCTTTAGAAACAGCCTCTAGTTGTGATGCTGTGACAAATACAAGCTAAACAATACTATTAAATATGTATGATGTGTGTTCTACCATATTAGATAACAGGGCCACGTTCATCGTCTGCTAATGCTGCCAATTCACAGCTTTGCTAACGCAGCCTCCCTCTCGCTTTTGCTTTGGGCAACTTAAGAGGCTTTTTGGTTATACTTCACCTTTACTTGTTTCCTTTTCACCTTTTTTATCTTTTTTCATTACTCTGAAGATGGTGGTCTGCAGCAGAGGCTGGACAGAGCTCATGTTTCCTGGCTTTCCTGAGCTGTAGGTCACTAAGAAGCCAAGTCAGTCTGAAAACCAGTTGGAGAGGCTGAGAGACACGGCTTTAGGGAAAAGCAGATACCCAAGTCCCTCCTTCTCTCCGAGGCCATTGTTGTACTGTTTGAATCTATCACCCTTCCCTTTATACCACCAGCTCATGCACAGCGTATGCTCAGCATCCCCTGTCGAAAGGAAATGGAAGAATTGCCTCTGTTCTGCTCCCTCGGTGACGGCATCCTCTCGGGGCTCCGCTGGGAGTTCACCTGTCTGAGGCTTCTCTGTTCATTAGTGTAACTCAGGGCTGTTAACATTTCATTTTTGTACCATTATAATTATGGCAGTTGGCAGAATACCTTCTGCGTTTTACTTCTACAGCTATCAACCTTGCTGTGAAAGCAGTTCTAGCGGTAGAAGAGGTGTCTTCTCCCAGCATACTTCAGGTATCTGCACGTTTGGCCTGACTCTGAGCTAGGTGAGCATGAGTCAGCTCTGATCCAGCAGCCATCTGGCCGTGCAGTGCCATACTGAGCTCATCAGGCTGCTCGCCGAGAAGGTTTCTTCACTCAGGCAGAACATTTACAGCTCTTTGGCAGGTCAGCCTTGCACCAGCCAGGAGGGAGGTGGGCCAGTGTCCATTTGCTTTGGTTGCAACTGTCTGCATTTCCTTGCTCCACCCAGGAGGAGAATGAGCTGTAAAGCTGTAAATACTTTACAGTGGCATGACCAAGTCCCGTCTTGGGAGAGCAGCGTGCTGTGGGATCTGTATCAGGGCAGATAACACCGTCAGTTAGCTCTTGTTATTCGAGCCATGGGTGTTCGTGAGATGGAGCCTATTTTAGCCAGTATTTTAACAGCAAGCTCAGGGGTGGTGACTACAACAGCACACTGGTTTCATCCTTGCTGACATGATGATCCCTGACTTCCACTCCTTGCAAGGTAACGTGTCCTTAGCTGCTTGGGGTCACACAGCTTTCTCTTGTCAAGTAGCGCAATGTCAAAGCAAGCGGCTGATGCACATGCTGCTGGCACTGATCCTCTTTTATTCTCTCACTCCAGGAGTGCTCTGCGAGTCCTCCTGAGTGCTGAGCCTCCTTTTGCTCCTTATACCTAACTTTTACCTTTAGCTCTTCGACACTGGAAATCCCTGAACGCAAGAGACGGGCACAGCATCAGTGAGGGCCAGAGCAGGACACGCTCTTTCCTAAACTACCACAGCAAGTATGTTAAGTTTTCTTTGGAGGGAGGGCATTCACAAAAGGGTAGGATGAGCCCTGTCCACTTTGTATGTACTGTGGCTCTGCCCTCACCAAGGGAAAGGTCAATTCTTGGTGCTCTTTTACAAGTGATAATTCCTGGGAGATATAAAGCTGATGAAGATGAGGGAAACTGCAACGTTAGTGTGTGGATTTTCCTGGCCTCGGTTGTCTTGACCTGCCAACATACAAAGTAGCAGATAGCTTTTGGTTTTTTTGGATTGTACCCCACAATCTAACCCAGGAATGCCTTTTACTGCGTAGCGCTGTGGCCTGTGGTAATGTAAAGGGAGTATTTGCAGGTGCTCTGTTATGCACCCTGCGGATCTCTGTGTCCATACTCAGATCAAGAGGGTTCTGGGCATTACTGCCCATAATGTTCTCCTGGGTTTTGGCACTGATGGATGCATCATTCACAAGGACTGTGCTGCATGCCGGCAAGCACCAAAACGCTGTAACGTTGACAAGCAAGGCCTCTGCAAACTCAGCACATAAAATGGTAACTCGCTACCACAGTTATTTCAGTTACACAACCCCAGCGGGCCTGCCTGCCTTTTCCCTCGCCCTTCAAGTCACTGGAATGTAAACAAGTAAAACGAAGACACGGGGGTAACCAAATGGGGATGGGGAAGGGAGAGGGAGAGGAAAGTGTCCCCCAGTGCTGGTCCAGAGACCAGCATCCTCCCAGCTCCCGCCGGCTGGTTCCACAGAGCTCCAGTCCTGGAGCTGCTGCAGAAATAAAGAGCCATTGAGAAGTCTGGCTCCAAATTAGCATTTGAATTCCCTGGTAGTCTGTTGTCAGATGGGCAGGAGGTGGGTGCTAGTCTCCATCTCTCAGTACTGATACACAAAGGTGGCTTTAAAAGGTCCTTATTTTTCTGAGGGAAAGAAATGCATTGCTCAAACTATGGACACTTTTGTGTTTTCCTTCCCCCTCCTTTTTTTTTCTCGTTTCCCTCTCCATTTCTCCTCTGTTTCACACCCTTTCCTGGATCAGGCTGAGCCATAGTCTGGGTGTTGTTAGCCCAGTCTGACCTACTTCTTTCCTTCCCCTTGGTCCCGTGTTATGGATGCTGGTGCCATGGAAACCTGGGTGACATGCCAGTGCCACAAAGCCAGGGCCACCAGCTGCATCCTCTTCTCCCAGCCCCACAGGCCCTTCCCCTCCCAAACACATCCCTAAAAAGAGTTAGCAGTGCTGCGTCCTGGCAAAATTCAAGGGTGTGCTCTGTCCCACCACCAAGCCGAGCTCTGGAGGGACCAGGGTGCTCTTCCATGGGCTTAGGTGGATTTTTTCCCAGTCCCCGGGCACAGCATTTCAGTGCTGAGGGCCACATGTAAACCTGATGGCATCTGCACATGTATCCGCCACGGGCTGTCACATGACGGGTACAAAAGTACACGTGGGTGCCCTTTAAGTTTTCAAGATAAAAAATAAGCTACAAACTTCGGCAACGCGCTACAAAAGCCTTACAGGAACCTGGCTAGGTTCCTACCGGCACAGAAATGGGAAGGCGTGTGTGCCGGCTGTCCCTGCAGCGGATGGGAATCATTTCGTCAGGGGGACAGAGCTGTGCACCTTCATCGTCACCCGTTTGCTCGCGAGAGAACAAGCCCCATCGGGGGACGGAGGCTTGTTTACAAATTCATCCCGTGCTTTCCTTGCGATAAACAAAGTTCTCGCTGGTTCTGCAGCTTTCCTTCGGGCTCTGCTGGCCTCCGGTCCAGCGGGCTGCTTCGCCTGTGGCTGCATCAGGGCAGGTTGCCTTCCAAATATCCCACACCAGACCTTTTCCTCCCTGTTCCTGCCGCCGAACTGGCAGCCGTAAGGGGAAGAAGGAGCCTGGGAAGCCACAAATTTCTGTGCGGCCCCAGGCGTCGTGCTTTGGCTCTCCCCCACCCCAAAAACCTTAACGCCAGCGCCCGGCCCGGACGAAGCTCGAAGCAGGAGGGCTGGCGCACGGGTGCCGCCATGGCTCTGCCGCCCTGCCCTGGGCACGTCCCGGGCTGCAGCCGCGGTGCCCCGGGCCCCTCTGGGGGGGGCACTGACCGGCGGCCCTGGCGCAGGCTGCCGGCCCCCCCCGACACCCCCGGGTCCCCGCGGTCCCCTCGCTCCCGGCGGCCGCAGACGCGTCGCACCAGCGCCCTCTNACCTGCCCCCCCCCAGCATCGCTGCTGCAGCTGCAGGTGGGCAGAGAGGTTTCACGCAGCAGCAGCACGCGGCGCGGGCAGCAGCGGTTTGGGTAAATCCTGGGAACATCACGGACTGCCATCGCTGAACCCTGGCTCGGTGCAAAGCCATTTTCTCTGATGACAGTTATGAAGCAGCAGAGCAATGACAGCAGCCCTGGGCGGAGGGGAGGAGCTTTCCTTCTGCTGGAGGCACCTGAAACGACCCCTCTGACAATTGTTTGACGGGGATGCTGTGCCCTCCAGCTTTCCCGNCCAGAGCCCGGCTGTGCTGCACCAAGATTTTTGATGGCCTTCTCTGCATCCAGGGGGAGAAGCCAGCTTGCCACGGCCTCGCTGCTGAATCATTAACTCCCCTCCTCTGAGTCATCCTGCAGCCCTGTCACACACAGAGCCCAGGCAAGCGGGGCTGAGGTGGGTAGTGGCTCCGGGCTGATATGGCGGGGTTAGAAAACTGTTTGGAGGGTAAAAGATGGAGGTTGTGTCCGCAGAACCGGTGAGCACCAGCTTGGACTGACCTGCGACAGCAGGGTTTTGACACGGAGCCAGGACCTGCACCGGCAGCTGGGACTGGTCCTTCTGTATTCACCCTCTGGCAGGTGACTGGTTATGCTGGTAAAAAGGTGAGGACTGAGAATTAACTTCAGGAGATGGTGGGACGTGTTAACGTAAAGGCTAAGTAAGGTCTCACTGGGGGCAGGCGGCATGTCTCTTCCTCCCTGGCCTTGCTAAGGTACAGCTGGGGTTAAATCGTGCTCAGCCTTTTCCCAAGTGTATTACCAAAGCTGCTAGAAAACAAGTTGTTTTGTTGTTGTTTATCTTGCTGTGACACCCGGGGGTTCCTGTGAGGATGGAGCCTCGCTGCACTGAAAACTTTGCAGAGGCAAATGCTGTACAGTTATTTTTGTTAAGAGTTAAGCCTTCCCCTGCAGTGTTTCCCAACTTCAACACGGCAGCGTGACTCCAAGGCAGGAGAGCCTGAAAGGGAAATGGACTGGGGGCTTTGCTGGATAAGCCAATTTAAAATACAGGGAAGGAAATGAAACAATGTGAAAAATTAATCAGTTCTTCCAAAAAACCCCTGCCTTTTGTTCTTACAGTCTAGATATGCAAACTGCTGGGGAAGGGAGGGGAGAACAGCAGGCTTTAAAATACAGTTAGACTGGCAGCATGTTAATGCAGTTATTTTCGCTGTCGGGGTTTGGCGTGAAGTCCCCCCATGACGATGGCACGGAGCACCGCTGGCATCTTCTGAGCCGTGTCACTAACGTGAGCGGACCCACGGCCAAAAAAGCATCAGCGTTGTGAACGCTGAGCTCCCGTGAAAATCCAGCCCTTCCTGCCGCAGGGGGGCCAAGCCCAGAGGGGCACCTGAGCACCGGCCAAACCACCCCTTGGGGACCACTGTTTGGTGCTGAGCGGCTCAGCCCCCTGTCCAGGAGCTCAGCACCTCTGAAAATCAGCTTCTCCCCACTCAGAGCTCTTCCCCCACGGGACACCGGGTCGCAGGCTGCGTTGAGCTGCACGGTAAGGGAACCCAGGCAGCCGCCTTGCGCTCAAACAGTAGTGTTTTTGTTCTCTGCTAATTGCAGACCCACACGGAGAAACCCAGCACAGCAAGCTCAGGGCCCTTTTATTCGTGCACGTTGTCGCTCAGCAGTATTCAAAGTTATACATGCAGTAGTGGTTGGGAGTTTGCGCAGTCTGATTTACGATACTGCCCACAGGCAACAGTTAATAACCATTACGAGGGCACTAACAGACTTTCGCACAACATGTTGGTGGCTGCTCCTGTTTCTCTCTCGCCTTCTTTGTTATGCCTCAGCCCACATCTGGTTTCAAACAAATGCCTTTCTTAGGTGTGGGCCTTGGAAAACTGGCGTGAACCCGCATTTTCTGCCTGGGCTGAAGGCAGAGCCACTGGAGAAAGGGGAACGCATGGATTCCCTGGGGCAGCTCACTGGGAAGCTCAGCCTGAGATAAGCTTGCTTTTATGTGTCTGTTTTTCCTAAAATTCTCCTTGTTTTGGAGCATTGTTTCCACATCAGGCATGACAGAGCTGCCAGATATGGAGCACTTGGCAGAAAAAGCGCCAAGTGGGGGAAAAATACCTCTTGAGGAGCTCAGCGGTTCATGCAGTGGGAAGGGAGGTGTTAAAACTCAGGTGAGGGTGGACTTGTTGTTTTTGGCGTGTTAGGTACAGCCAGTCCGTTACTGTGGGCAGGAGGGAGCAAGACTCGAAGGCGAGGACACCGATGAGGGACAGAGGAGCAGGTCACGCTGCGAGAAGCCGGAGGACGTTCAGCCCCACGTAGTGAGAGAGGAAGAAATGCGAGATGCCCAGGGCTGAGGCTGCAACGAGAATCCAGAGGACTCCAGTGCTAAAGTATATTGGGGCGAGCCTGGTGGGAGAGAGGGACCCTGCTGAGACCGAGCATCCCCGCTCCGGCCCGGGAATGGTCCCTTCCTCCCCGGAAAAGGCAGGGTGGAAAGGCAGCCCCTGGCTGTTCCCTGTCCCCTGCCTGGGGTCCCGTGCCCTGCTCCCCCCTGGAGGAAGCACACACACCCCTGCAAGGGCTTGGGGCAGCTCCAGCCTTGCTCCGTATCTGTGTCTCTGGCCCAGCCCTGTACCCATGCCCACGTTATTCCCCCGGGAGATCTTGGCAAGGCTGAGTCATGCAGGGGCCCTGAAGCAGCCAGAGGGAGTCCTGAGCTTTCCCAAAGCACATTATGTTCCCAAATGCAAATCTGCAGGGGTTACCACGTACTCCAGGCTGGCAGAGGCATTTACCTTTCTGAGGACGATGCCCTGTATCCCATAAAGTAGCAGTAGCGGCCGCAGAGATAGAGCAGACCCAAGGCTGCAGCCAGACCTGCAGTTGAGAGAGACCACAGTGACCATTTCCAAAGGCTTTTTAGAGCTACTTTGAGCCAAGCAGGTTGCCCAGAGCAAAGGAATAGAGGCTTTGTGTCCTCTGGCTCTACCCTCCCATCAGAGACAGAATCACTGCCTAATTTACTGTTCAGAAGGTGAGCCAGCACTCGGGGGAACAGATCCAGTGACAAACCAGGTAACGGGTTCTCACCTTGATGGAAGAAGAGTCCAGCCTGCCACAGAAGGGCCAGGAAAATGGGAAAATATTCAGAGGAGTTCACCCTGGCAGGAAAAAGGAAGGTCACAAACAAGAGAAAGGAGGAAGATCTTCCTTTTTTGCTTCCCTTAGCATTTTCCAGAGGTTATTGCTTTTTAGAGCTGATGTCACCATAAAAACCTCCAGGCTTGCACTTTCCCCCGCAGTTCCTGTCCCACCTTTATTCACAGGAATTAAACAGAGGAAGGAACTGGGTCTCCAGGGCAAAAGAAATTAAGTAAAAGACGCCCAGGTCAGACAGTGCACAAAAAGGCTCCACGAACCACCCTCACTGCCCCTTCCCGAGTGCTGCAGCTTAAACCCTGCTGTAAAAGCCCCAAAGCCGCAGGAAGGTCTGCCCCAGCAGAGGATGAAGTGCACCTTAAGCAGATAAGGCCAGGGCAGCTTGGCCTTCGGGCAGGAGTGGGAGGGAGCACTGTGCTGTTTGGATTGTTTGTACGCCATGCCCTGTCCCCCCAAAGACAAAGCAGCAGGACCAAGCGATGCTGGATGAGGCTGAATCCAGGCTGGCAAAGGAGCAGAGAAGGGGATGGCTGAGGGGATCCTGCTCCTGCTGCCAGGTTGGGTTTTTTTCAGTGCTCAGCTAAAGCAAAAGCAGAAGCTTTTTCCCTCTCTTCCTCCCTCCTCACTGCAGCCCTAGCACAGATGCCATGGCAGAGATGCTGGATTGTGACTATCCCTGTCCCAGCCCCAGCTGAGATCTCGCTGGGAGCTTGTCCTTCCCCATGAGCAGGGTTTAGAGCAGGGCTGAAGCTGCCTCAGGTTTTAACACTGCTTGGCTAAAACCAGCCTAAGTCTCAGGCACCAACAACTATGTCTTTAGCAGCCCTTCGCTCTACAGCAGAGATTCCTGTGTGATTTTTATCACCAATGGCTGGTGTGCGTTTAGGACACAGTCCCAATGCCAACTCTTAAGCCCATTAACTTAACCCCAAAAGAGGTGGGTAATTGCTGAATTACAGTCCTGAGGAATGAATGGCAAAGCAGAGGAGGGGCAGTGCCGTTAGCCATGAGATTTGGAAAGCATCTTGTAAGAGGAGTTTCTTACTGTGCTCGAAAGACCCTCTCAAATTCAGGTGGGCCTGAGGTCTTTGGAGGAGAAATGCCAAACGCTCTCCTGGCATAGATCACCTGGAGGAAGAAGTAGGCTGCAGCAAAAGAGAGAAAAGTAGCAGGGGTCAGTCCTCTGGCTGGGCACGGTGGGGCCAGGAGCCTGGCAGAGGTAAGGGCAAAAGTTCTGCAGTCTCCTCTGAACCTTACACCCCTGCATCCCAGAGGATGAAAATCCCAGATGAAGTTTCAGACAAGGAAAAGGAATGACCCAGTGCAACAGTGAAGCAAGGAGTCATGTACCACCAGCGGATATCTGCTTTCTCTTTTGCATGATTAATCGATCATCTATTATCTGCAGAAATCTTTACACACAGTTCAGATGCACCTTGTTCCTGACAATTTTAAGGCTTTTTCAATCTTTAATTTTTTCCCCCTCTAAATCATGACAGCTGAGTAGGGAGGGGACTGATGCCACAGATAAGCAACCCAGACACTGCATTAAATTGTCGCGCAATGTGGAACTGCTGCTGGGGGATGTTCCGTGTGACCCACCTCAGCCCATTCTTCCACCTTTCTGCACTGCAGTGCTCTTTGTGTGCTAACATCTACGTGAACCTCAGGAACTGCTGTAAACCCATTTTTCAGAGAAAAATACTTCTACACGTTTGCAGAGGAGAAGATCTACCAAGAAATTTCTGAACTGAGGAGGTAGGTCCGTTCAGAGGAAGGGCTTCCCAGGCACTCCCTTTGTTGAATACTGTTCAAAACCCAAACAAGAGATCAGTCCACTGTCTGAAAAGCAGGGAAGTGCCAGTGCAACAGCAGAAATGAAATACAGAAGTGAAAGGAGATCAACGGAGGTGCAATAGACTGACCCAGCAAATACTTGGGCATGAGCATCCGATGGTCCCTACCTTGCTCCATGACTCCCAGGACTGTCACAGCAGCCAGCAGATGAATCTGATCCAACATACTGACTCTTCCAGACCCTAGAAAATCTGTTTTCTTGATCAGAAGCTCCTCTGGCCAGGTTTAGTCCTTGCTGATGCGGCAGTCGGTGGTGGTAGCTGGCAGCATAGGTTTGCTGTAAATCGAACCGGGGAAGATTTGTACATGGTGCTTAAAACCAGGAGGAGTCTGGCTTGCCTGTTATCATACGCACTGTGGCACTGGGGGGGAGAGGCCTAATGGAGAATTTCCGTTCCCACCCGCCTTTTTCCAAGAATGAATTATGAGGAAGCTAGCAGAGAGTGAACACAGGAGAGATAAGAGATGGGAACTGGGAGCCGAATGGGAGGACAAATCTGAACAGCTCAGCAATCTGCTCCCCCCTGGGGCATCTGATTTAAAACCGCTCCTAACGAAGGCTGAGGCACGTCCCTCTTGCTGATGCTGCAGGAGAAACCACAGTCCCGCCTGGGCTGTTCGGTGCCACCTGAGCACCAGGACGGCAGCGTTTCATGGTACGTAGCTCTGCGTGCACAGACCGCGCCGGGCACGGAGCACCACTTACGGCCACAACACTGACACAGCATCAAATAAAGCCCCCGAGTGAAAAACCCACTGCAACGGTAAGACAGGATGTGCTAAAGTCTAAAAGGTACCGATGTGTCTCGCGTGGTGATATTTGATTTGGGGATGGGTCCTTCAGAACGACTGTCAGGCACTGAGAGGGTTTCAGAGCCGCCCCTTGTACTGGAAAGGTTGGGAGCTCTGCATTTAAGGCTTCTGATCAATCCACAGCCAAATTAACTCCTATCGCAAACACCAGAGAGAGTTCCGTGTGGATAAAAAGCTGCAGAATTCATCAGGATACAGCAAAAGGAAAATTGTGTTTTCACATGTCAGGAGAGACCCACTCAGCTAATTCCTGTCCAAGAGCACAAAGCTGGCACGGCCGCCAGCTGCCGACACTGCCGGCTTTGTGTCCTTCCTCTCCCGCCATTCGAAGGATTTTCCCTTCAGACCAGGGAAAAAGGAAAGCGGGTTAAGACAAAGTGACTGTTAAACGCCACTTTTATAGAAAATAAGATCAGATTAAAGCGGTTTACAGGAATTACATGGTATGCCTGATGTCCTTGATAGACTTTCTAAGAAGCAATAAGCTGGTTCCGGTTTTCTGCCTCTCTACAAGAGCACCCGCAGAGGCTATAACCACGTCCCAGCTCAGTATTGCTCCAAAGGACAGAGACACCACCGTTTTTCAAGCACCAGCTGTAACATTAATTCTTTGATCTCAGAATTAGTCCTTTTTCATTCCAGCCACTGTTTAGAAACACAAGGAACATTGTGTTTTGTTTTCTCCCATTTAGTTGTCAAAGAAATTAAGGACTTTCCCGCGTTAGCTCAGAAAGGGCAGAGGTCTCGTGGTGCTTAATGACGTTTGATTTCCCTCTGCTCCTGTCTGATTACAGCCTGCTAGTACAAGGAAATATAAAGCAAAACAACAGAACAAAACCGATCCGAGCTTACACCTCTGCCGGATGACAGCGCCGCGTAACCTACAGCAAAAGTGTCAAATATGTATAAGGAAACCTGGGCCAGGAGGAGCTGTAAAGGCTGCCATAGAGCACTCCCGCCTCCCACATCATCATTAGATGCAAAATACTTCTAGTATCATCTAGAGTAGTCTAAATATAAAAAAAATAATGGTTAGTAGAAACATGAATGAATAAATAAGGACAGATGTCTCCCCTCCTCCTCCCTCCCCCATAAGCATAATTTTTCAAGCTGTCTTTACCTCCTGAAGGGCACAATGTTTTTCTTGTCCCTGTTTGTCACCATCTGAACTCGCCTTATTTTCCATTTTCACTCGGTGCGTGCAAGGAGCAGACACAAGAACCCTCCTCCCAGCACCTGATGCCCTTTGATGTTGGGACTGTCACTTGCGGACAGCCTCAGTATCCCACGGACCATGGTGGCCACCAGCATCCCTGTGTAGAGGGTGCCACAGCCGGCTCCAGCGGGCAGACGTGGTCCTCTCTGCCGCCCTGGCCCCCGCCACCTTCTTGCCGTTTGCATCCGACCTAACGACTACACAACAGCGCAGTGACTCAGATCACGCCCTTGATCGGGCAGAAGCCTCTCCGCTCTGCAGGCGAAGGGAGATGGGCTTCCAGGCGGCGCGGGGCGCCCAGCCGGCTGCACGGCCACCACATCCCTGGGTCTGCGGGAGGAGAGGAGCAGGAGGGGCAGCCAGGGTAGGGAGACGGGGACAAGGCGTCACCGCTGTCACCATCCGCCTGCAATGACACTGGAATCAGCGTATTGCAAAACCTCGCCCTCCGAGGCTGACACAGCCTAATTTCCTCCTAAGCAAAGACAAGTTCGGCGGTCCCAGGCTCACCTCAGGATGGATTTGCTGGGAGGGAGCTAACGAAGCGCGGTCCCTCTCTCCCTCTCCCCGGTGTGTACTCTGCTCTCCAGGTCGCACCGTTTGAACATGGCCCTGCACCACGGGGCGGCTGGACGTGGCACGATCCACAATCCACACTCCTCGCACCTCCCCCTGAGTCATCGCCAGCACCTTCTCTCTCTGCTGTGGCTGCTTCTGGCACCCCCTCCTGCAGCCATTAATCCTTTATGCCTCCCAATTACCACTGTAGGGTCACGCTGTGAGCTGGACCGCAACACCGGTCGGGATTACAAATAATCTTGGGAAGAAAAATAAGCAACACAAAAGGCTTGGAGGAGTTTTAAGCAGCCACAGAGTTTGCAGTACCCACGACTCCCCAGGAGGAGCAGGGCAAGGAGAACGAGCCCCGAGTCCAGCAGCGTTACAGGCAATATCATCCGCCTAGAAACGCATTCCACGAGACTACAAGAGCTTTCTATTAGTGGAAGAGGGAATATTTTGCAGTTGAGCAACTTACCCTTCAGCTGTGCAGCATGGAGGCGCCTCGTCCTTCCGATCCTATTGTAAAAATATGGAAGTATTTTCTAATCTCGTCGGTGCTTGTCCTCCCTTTCCCTTTGAATGCCTTTGCAGCTTCTGAGCGCATCCAAACCTGTCACCATGGGACTGCTTGCGGGAACAGTAAATGGCTTTCTAACAGCCACACAGGGAAAAAAAAAAAGGAAGTGTTTTTTTTCATTCAAGAGAAAAAAAAGATTTTTTCAAGAGAATGAAAGAGAGCTCAGCCCCGAGCACCTCAGTCTGTTGAAGGACCGGCTCCTGCGGGCCGGGCGACACGTCTCCCTGACCCCTCCACGCCTGCGGAGCCTTCGCTAACTCAGACCAACATGTGCTGAGATTTTCCTGGAATTCTTGGATTTTGCAGCTGTAAGAGGAAGGACGGGCTAAAAACATGGCCAGTAAAGGCCAATTCACAATTTTATCCCTTACGAAGACGCAGTTGGCAGCGTGTTCGTAGGAAGTGGGGACAGCTGCAGGGAATTTCTGCTCTGTGGTTCCCATCAGGGCTCCCAGCAAGGCGCAAACTGGCTCAGATCTCCCGAGCGTTTTGAAATGTCTCCTGGGTTCTGCATTTTGCAATAACCCTAAAAATTTTGCATGACGAGAATTACCATGTCTTCCTAAAATGAACATCTATACGGAGGCTCCTTCTTTCAGACAGCAAAAGAGTTGGTTGGTTTTGCCAGCAACATCCAGGCTGGCATTATGGGAATCATCCCTTGGAGTACAGCCTGTGTTGGAGGTGTGCATTAGCCTGTTGATCTAGATGGATTTCAGACAGGTATTCCTAAGGATTCTGTGGCATGTCAGAGACATCACGTAAATGTTCTCAAATGATTAGTTCCAGCAAAATTCCTAACAGCAAAACTGATCTTCTCTGGGCTGCTTCAACCCGCTGCTTGAATGCCACTGCGTGGAGCAGGACCGTGGCCAAGCGCTCCTACTGACAGCGCTTCCCATCTCGGTAAAGGTGAAGATCTTCACTTTAATGATAAAACAGGGAAAACATTCAAAGCCATTTTCTAAAAAGCAAGATGGGAGGCCAAGGCTTTGGGGAAACTACATAAATGAGTATATGATACTCATTTAGCCAGGGATAATTGGGAGAATTTTTTTTTAAAGCTTCCTTCTAAAAGACTTTGGTGGGTTTTATCTGCATGCTTATTAAATCCAACTGGACAGCACATCAGTATAAAAGCAATGCCAAAATTCTCCCCTTAACCCATCATCAAAAGCCACTGATACATGCAAATGAATAATACCCCTTCTTTCATGGTCAACATCTGTTAAAAATATTAAACCAGGCAAATTAAATCCCTCTCTGGTCCTGCCTTGTCTCATGCTATTGTCACGTGAGGCAACTCCTTTCCATGTGTTTTGCCAATTTTCCTATTCCCTTTTCTGCAGAATGTCACAAATCGAAAATAAATAAAAAAGAACAATGCCAGAAAGGCAACTGCACTTCTGGCTAACTCGAAGAAGAATGAATCTCTGGAGTGCTAAGTGCATATGGCAGGGAGGGGGAGGATTTCCCTTTGCGGAGGGACAAACAAGCCTTTCAGACATCTTTGGCAGCTCTTATGTTAACACACACTTAGTATTACCCTATAATGATGTGGGGAAAAAAAATGCAAGGCTACAGGGCACATCGAAATACATCAAAAGCTGAAGAGTGGTCATGGAGCCCAGCTTCCCTTTCCCTAAATTATAGGGGTGAAGAAATAGAGCTATTCAGTTTTTCTAGCTTGTTTGGACCAGAAAGCTGGGTTCTGGTCAGCCCTGCTCAGTTATGAGAGAGCTGGGCAGGGCATCGGAGAGGGGCTGAGCGAGGGCAGCCCGAAGGAGACATTTTCTAGGGGGGAGATTGGTGCTCTGATAGGTCTCCCGTGAAGGAGAGACCCTTGGCTTGCCAGGCACGGGGGAAGAGGCGAGGGATTTACCTGAACTAGGGAGGTGTTGCTGGGTAGGGTCGTGTGTGCAGAGATGGAGCAGTCAGGAGGGCAGCGATCCCTCTGCCATTACGGTGACTTTTCACACCAAAGTCCTCTCCCATGCGGGGTTGGGGGAAAGGAGGAGTTTCGGGGAGACGAGGGAGGTGGTCTGGGGGGAGATCTGTGGATAGTGGAGTGTGATGTGGACAGAGGTGGAGGCTGGGCTGCCCACACTGGAGGCCAGCTCTAAGCAGGGACCACACCGCTGGGAAGAGATGTGTGAGCTGTGAAAAACCTCTGTGGGGGCTCCCTGCTTCCGTCAGGAGCTGCATTTAACCTCAAGCCCTCCCACTTGGTTTTTGCCGTGGCCACTTGTGTCCGGCCATCTGCCTTGACCCTGAACTTGGCTTCCTGGGATGTCACTTACCGTGATGGCTGGCGTGGCCACCCCTGGGCTGTGTCTGTCCCAGTCACCCTCACGGGAGCTGCTCTGCTCTCCTTGCCTGGCGCTGCGGGACTGCGCTTGGTGGGACCTGCCGAGTGTCCTGCCCCATGTCACCCTGTCCACGGCCCCCGGCTGCGGCTGAGCCGGACGAACACAGAGGGTGAGACCACCGAGTCTCCACCCACCGGTACAGGAAAAGGGACAAGGGACAAGGTCTGTGGAAAAGCTCGTGCGAGGGCAGACAGTGCTAAGGGCAGCGCAGCCGGATGCGTGAGGAGACAGATGGATGTTTTTGTAAAGCTTCTCTGACGTCAGCAGTGTTAAAAAGTTTTGAAATACATCTTGGGAAGGAACCAAAGGCAGTTGCTGCAGATAAGAGCAGGTCATCGTTTGCACTGTTGTTCTTTGAACTCTTTCACTCTCGTGCCCCCAGAAGATGCCCAGAAGGATGTGCCCGAGGGGACAGGGCAGGGGGCAGGGAAGGGAGCCCAGGTACCGGGTGGGATGCTTCCAGCGAGGGGCACACACCCCCCGTGCTGCAGCTGCGAGGCTGCAAGCGTAGCGTGAGCTGTGTGAAGAGGCTGCCCGGGTCACGTAAACAGCTGAGCCCAGAGGAACGCGAACCCTTCTCCTGTCTCCAAAGGAGAAGTTAAACAGAGCCGGCCTCTGCGTCTCCTGCTGGCACAGGACCTGGAGACAGCGGCAGCCACGGGGCATGGGGCAAGACACAAGTCTGGGGGTGGACACATTTCTGGGTACTGGCTGTACCTTCTTGTAGCCTTTGTGTGTGGCAGCCTGGCCGAGGTGGAGCTGACCTGGGTGCATTCGACAGCAGCGGCAGGCGCAGGGAGAGCACGGGTGGGGACAGCCCCTGGGGAGAGGTGCCACGGGACCGCGACTCCTCAGACGCACATGGAGCCCAGACGCCGCGTGAAGGCTGACGCAGCTCTGCTGTCCACCGGCACGGCCAGGTAACTCCTACCCCCAGCATCTCCAGTTGAGGGACACCATTTAAGGTACCAGAATTGGAGGCTCCTTCTGAGCCTTTCCCTTTCTGTCCCCTCTTCTGGCTTGCAAAACTGGGCTAAGAGCAGTCCCAGAAGTGCCACTGGGAGCAGGCACCCATCCTGGCATCAGTCTTCTTCCAGCACCTTCTGAGCAACTTCAGCCTCTCCAGCTATGGGTGTGCTGGCCCACAGGGGCAGGCAGCTAGAGGCTGGGTCACGGGAAGCCAGGACAGACAGACAGACAGACAGACAAACAGAAAGATGGAGTCTCTAAGTTAGAAAACCTTGCTCTTCCCAGAGGTCTTTGAGAAGCAGCTCATCAAGAACAGGGAGCTTTGCAAACTGGGAGGAACTGCCTCTCAGCAGTCACAAAGCGGTGACCAATCCCACAGTGGGACAGAGGAATTGCTTTAAAACCAGCTGGGTTTATTTTTAGGGTGTGAAATGGTTGCATGATGCAATTGTGTAAAAGAATAGAAGAACCAGAAACAGCGCTAAATACCAAACTTGCCTGCACATCCCTGCTTTTAACCACTGGGAGGCTGAAATGGCAATCGAAGTGATGTTACTTGGCAGGCTATCTGCCTCCCAAAACCTGGAGATGGGATGGATGCTGTCTGTAAGTGCTCTGCCAAGAAGAGGATTCACTAAATGACACCGGGCAGTTACTGAGCTCCTGGTTAGAGCTGTACTACTGGTACCCTGGAGCTCTGCTGGGGAAAAAGGCAGAAAACCTGCCATCATTTCAGATTTATTGTAGCCCTTACACAAGAAATATGCTGCTGCTTCCAGTTTCCTAATATAACTCCACTGCCCTCTTCCAGCGAGGTGCACGCAATGTTTGTTTTAAGGAAAAGTTGCTTTCTGAGTGATACAAATCCCTCACAAGCCATCACGCTTCCAATACATTGCCTGCAAACCATGTAGACGTACTCCTTTGGATTGGTGTCTGTGATGGCAATAAGCAAGAGGGACAGTACTGGGATGTGGATCCCGCTGCCCTTTGCATCACGCTTAAGGAAACCCATTTTCCAGCATCCATGTAACTCCACATGGCACAGGACTGGGATGCTGCCTAATAACTTTGCATGTCTTGATGGTAGCCACTGCCATTAAGCAAATTCTCAATGCCCAAGTCACTGTTGGATGCCTCCTGGCTATGCTGGCTTGTGCCTGCAGGACAGCATCCATCCCCAGCCTCTGCAGGATCGGAGGAGGTTTTTATCCAGTGTCTGGCGTGGCAAAGCAGAGTTGAACACAGCACACAGGAGTTTGGTCTTTGGTATTTGAAAGCCCTGACATTAGTGTTGGTCACCGCAATTTAGGCCTTTTGTTTAGCACCTGCAGAGATCCCAAACGGATGCTATGCCCTGTACAGTTTCAGGGATTACATGTAACAGCTTGTGCACTTTATTCACCGTCGTGGTCTCCTCCTCCTGAATGCCTTTCTTAAATTTTTGGTTGTTGCTATAGTTCTGCAAATACCAAAGAATAATTTGCCTTGCCCTTCGAGAGGACAAAAGAGCTCTGGTGTCTCTGTGACAACCAAGCTTTTGGCAGCGGGAATAACAGCACTAGAAATTAAAAATAAAAGCAGATTATACAAGAAAGGGATTTAAGGGAGCTCAATCTCAAATTCCTGCAATTGCCCAAGAGGACCACTGGTGTCTCACAATCTATTTAAAAGATCTTTCACTAAGCCACGTGCCACAGATAGAGAATTAGCAATAACCGTATGACTGCTCATCATTTGCTGATATAATCCAATGCTGTAAGGATATTGCCTGGGCCAAGGCAGCCAAATAGGATTTTAATTCATTGATATCACCAAACCAGTAATTGCTTGCTGTTTATAACTGCCCGTCTGCCAGACCAGACAAGAAGTGATAGTTCTGAAGCAACCAGAGAGATTCTGGGACTGGCTAAAGCCAGCCAGGAAAGAAAAATCCCTTCTCAGACAGTTACCTGGAGCAGGGAGGATGGGCAAGAGAGCTGGGACTGCAGCTTGAACCTCCACTTGGAAAAGTGTATCTGGAGGAGAACGTGGACGCTCACCTACAAGAGCATTTATTATATGCTAACTTTAAGGATCAGTCTCACCTTTTCTGTAAAGAAACGTCAAAGACTATGCTGCAAGGAAAGATCTTTTCTTTTGTCTGATAAACAGCTGGGTGGATGTCAAGCAGACAACAAGGTCCTGGGAGAGATATCCTTAATTCAAGTTTCTCTGTGAGGTATTATTAGGACACTACTAGTTTCTATAATTTTTAACTTCTGTCAAAGAAGGATGTGGCTATTCAGGAATATACAATCCAGTCTGTCGGTACAGGACTTATCAGGGGCCAGTGTTCAGGTTATTACTAAAGAAAACAGAAAAATCTCCATCCATCATTTCCAGAGGTTCAATATTTACAGTAGATTAACATGGTCAGCTGCTCTCTGCAGAACACTTTTTTTACTCCAGTGAAAATGAGTTCAAATTCCTCACAAAGTCCTCTAATGATCAACCCTTTCAGTATTTAACATTTCTTGTACCAGTGATCTTCTTAACCCTAAGTACAGGGTTTCTTAACCAGATATATACACATAGATTTTTTATTATGTATATTTTTACTATATACAGATTTTTATTATACATATAGATACAGATTTTTAATATATATATACATGTGTGTATACAGAAAAATCTATGAAGAGCTGTAAAACAGACCCTGCTTTAGTAATCAGTTAAAAAAATTAGTAAACAATTAGAAACGAGTTTGATGTTAAATTTAATTGGGGTATTTTTCTGACTTTGACTCAGATCCACATCTTTATACTCATAAAGGGAGGAGGATCTCTCCGATTCTTTTTGCTGCCTAAGGTACCAGGAAACAACCTCTAACAAAAGTCTACCCAGGATTACAGAAAGCTTGCATCTCAGTCCACTTCTATCTTGGATAACGGTTGTCCATCGGGAACAAAAGGAAAGACCCTTGTCACTGAGTTGACGGACAGATTAAAAATGCACCTGCTCAAAGGACAAGGTCTTAGATTAAAATGTTCCAAAGCAACAAAGGAAGCTAATGATGTGCTTTTATAAAGGCAGCCACCGATTCCAGTTCCACATACAGACACTTGTGAAAAAGGAGAGTCTAATGGGGGAAACGTTTTGACGAAATGAAAAGAATGAAGTGGAAATGTAAAAGTAAAATAGTGAGCTTGTCTGATACGCAGCAGATAGATAGTTATAATCCACAGTTTCTAAGAAGGCAAACAAGGGAGCAGCTCAGCTGCAAGCCTGTTCCTCTTGACGAGGTTAAAGAATCCCATGTCTTACCTAGCCTGGTTTCTTGATGGAAAACTAAAGCACCCTATTTTTGACGCTGGAATTTGTGTTTGAGAACAGCAACATTCCCCGAGGCGCAGCTGATATTTTTATTAGTCTCAATCAGATCTATCTCTTAATTCCTCCTCATTCTTTCGTGTTTCTGTTGAGCTTGGTAGCAGCTTGCCTTGATAATTTGATCTATTTCTTTCAGTTATAATACTTGCCCCATGATTAATTCAAGGCTTGCGTGATAAGATCTCACTCTAAGCTATTTGACTTGAAAATGAGAGCAAAGGTTGTCAGGTTTCACTCCTGTAACCTTAACCATTCCTTTCACTCTGGTGCCAAGCAGACATTCGCTGTGGTTGACTCTAGACTACCTTCATTTTGCTATCAGCCCATATATCAAAGGAAGCCTCTCATCCCCCAACTTCTGTTTGATTTTTTAATAGCCAACCTGTTCTGAAATAAATCCCCACCTCCACACTCTCTTGGGTTTCTACATTAGAAAGCTGCAGCATCTCCGAACTCTGCAGAGAATACCGCACCGCTTGTTGCACTTGCACAGAGCCACGGTGCTGCTTTTCACTCCGTGACTCACTGCTTTCCCTGGAAACATTATAAGAACAGCCACGTCTAGGATTTTTTAACAATTTCCAGCTTTTCAGATGGCTTCACTGAAAACTGGGGAGAATCTAAGCTCAGGACAGTAAAGAACAGCGAGACCATCACGCCCTTAGGGCCACACTAATCACCCTCCTTACTCCAAGGCAGAAGAAAACCCAGTGGATTCCAGATTCTCGCTTACACCTTCTTTGTTTCACATGCTCTTGCCTAGATCTGCTTTATAAAAGGTTATTTGATTTTTGAAATAATACTAAACATCGTTTCCTTTCTTTCCCCCATAACAAAACAGCCGTGGCAGCAAGACCCAAACTCAGTAGCAAAGCTCAGAGGACAGGCTCTACTATTGCCTTGGTCTGAGGGAGGACGGACAGAAATGTTTCGTGTTAATACAAGCAGAAACAGAGTCATCAGGTCCCTTGTCCCCACTCTGTCACCCACAAGCAGCTCCAAAGCAGAGCCCTCGGGCTGACTCCGCGAGGGCTGCAGAGCTCTCATGGGCATTTGCCAGAGATGCGGACAGCCTTGGCTTCCCATCCAAAGGGTTTTCAGATGTCCACAAAGACAACATGGACAACACAGGCTGTGCCTCAGGTTCAGACTACACTTCAGAGAGCTCCTGGGAGCAGTCGCCTCAGGAACAATATAAACATAGATATTGTCATGAAAGAAACCTCCAGTACCTCTCCATAATGCACACCTTTTGCCCATTACCAGGGGCTTTCAGGCAGTTCAGACTGTCAAGAACTAGCAAACCAAAGGAAATTTTCCTCTGTGACCAATAAAATGAGGGAGGGAATGCACACGGCACTGGTTATCTTGGTTTTGTCAGCCACAGCAATGCAAGAAAACGCAGTGTATTCCCACGGAAAATTCTGGCAGACCACCAGGTGAGTGCAGCCGAGGTCGCCTTCACTGCACACAACTCCACGCGAGGGGCTGGAGGCAGGGGCTAGCCGCGGTCCTCCTCTTCGTCCTGCTGCCGCATCCGTGCCGACTTCGCGGCCATCCCTGGTTGCAGCGTGGCTTGGCAGCTGTTTGCTCCGGTGGTGACAGAGTCCTTAGCAAACACTTTGTCCCTGCTGGACTTCAGAGGCCAGGCGGGCGCGGGACCACCTCCGGACCCAGCAGCTAATCCTTTCCTAGGAGATGACTATCACAAATACAAGCAGCAGCAAATCCTATAAGCCCTTCGCTCCTGGCTGCTTTGCTCCTGGCAACCAGGGATGGAAATCCATTCACCATTCCCGGGCTAACGCCGGGCAGCTGGAGCAAGAGAGCGCCTCGGAGGTGCCTGCACTTTTTGGGGCCATTGGCCAAGGGCTGCCAGGAGCCGAGAGCCCCCACAAGGCAGAGTAACACTGGGGACACTTTTCATCCCCGCAGGCAGAGTCAGACCCTTAGGAACACAGGGTTTGCTTATTCCCCACCTCCCTTTCGGGCACAGAATTGAGCCTTTTTCTGCAGAAAAGAGGAGGAACTTCAGAGCGACTCTGCAGAGAGGGGAGAGCCAGGCGACGGCAGGAAGGGTGCAAGATGGGGCCCCAAACCACACGCCCAGCACAAGTGTCTGGCGCAGGTTTAGGGAGGAGAAGCCCAGGCCGGGAGGGAGATTTTAATGCATTTTTGCCACCAGAAGGCAGTGGGGAGCTGCAGATGTGAAGAGTGGGTGTTCAGCAGGATCTTCCCCTGGGAGAAAGAGCAGAAGGAGCCTCTCCCTGTGCTGTGCCTGGTCACACTCCTCTCCTCCAGCCCCCTTCGCTGTCCTTAGGAAAGCACAGGGGACTGCAGCTTGCCAAGAGAGCCTTGTTATCATTTTCTTTGGGAAATAAGTGTGCATTGGTGGGTTTTTTTCCTGAGTAATAGCTAGATGAGACAGGAAAAGAAACACATGAGAATGGGAAGGTGGGGACGGTCTCCAGGGACTGGGGTGCACAAGCAGCCACCGGGCAGTGAACGTGCTGGAGGTGCTTTCGCCGCGAGCGTTGCAGCCCCCCGGGCACAGCAGGCGATGTCCTGCCTGCAAAGGGAGGGATGCCAGCCTGGGCCAAAGATCTTCTGGCTCCTCCTTGGGGCAGAATATCTCTGGCTGTGCAGCTCACCTTCCCACCAGGCACGGTTGGGTCAAGGAACATCCCAAGCAGTGGAAGGAAACGCAGACAACATGTGCGGTTCAGGGATTTGAAACCAGCCTTGGCAAGGCAGGGAGGGAGCATCTCAGGCCAGGCCAAGGGGAGGTGCAAGGACCGGAGCTGCTGGTGACTGCAGCTTCTGCAGGGCTTTTGGTGGGTTTGCAAACTCAGAAGCTGGCGTCAGGAAATGGCTCTTAAGTAGTTTCAATTTATAAATATTTTCATCTGTTTACAAACAAAATTAAGTTCTAACTGAGAAATGGACATAAATTCTCAGCACACACAGAGCTACCTTGCCTCTCCATCTGCTGAAACCTTCCTGGGGTGAGCACAGGCATGGGCCACCCCCAGCATGGACCATTCCCTTGAGCAGGACCTCTCCAGCACCGTTGTTGTTTTTGGAAGGGGAGCTAAATGTGCGGAGTCACTCTGCCCTGCAGCTCTGACGTATGACCGAGTGATTAATAGGGATCCAGTGAGTGCACTTGAAATCCTCGTTGGCGGGTTGCAGCCACCGTGGCCGCAGCGCAGCTGTGCTGTGACCGTCCCTGCAGGCATGCGCTGTCTGTCGCATCTCATGCGTGGCAGGGAAGGAGCTGTTTCTAGGATGAGTTTTTCCCTGGGAGGGTTGTTTCTCAGAAGTGAGTCCCTCCTGCACAGTACTGACTTACAGAGCTCTTGATGGAAATTTAAGGGGTTGCCAAGCTCAGTTTTCCATCCAGAAGATGATGCTGCTCCATAGCAAGGACAAGTGAACAGGATGTATGTCCCACCTTGGCCATTTAGGTTCATAGTGGAGTATTTCAGCACAAACCTACCTTCATAAGCAATTATGTTGGGTGTTAGAGATTCAATTTCACAAGTCGTTCAAGCATACCTACATCTGGGTTGCTCCTAAAAAGGCCAATCCTGCTAGTCCAGCTGAGCTCAAACCATGTGTCTTTTTGCTGAATTTGTTTTCAGCCAGGACAGATGCTGAACGCCAGCCGCAGCACAGCCACATGAGCACGACGGAGGAAGCGACATGGAGGGTGGCACACTGCTAAAGCAAAGAGAAATTGGGTCAGTGTGAAACCACATGCAAGATTTAAGTGAAAACAGTACAGAAGAGTAAAAAAAATAAGGCTCAAAAGCGAGCGTGTAGAGTACCAACCACATCTGGGTTCCTGCCTTCCTTAAAAGAAGAGGGTGATGAGGGTTTTTTGGTCAGACACAGACAAAGACCCACCAAAATGACTGAAATATTTGTCTTCTGCGATCCAGCCTCTTCAGCGCCAGGAGCTGATGGTTGCGAGTGGGAGAGTGGCAGGTCCGGAGAGGTCACCGAGTTAAGTGCTGCTAATTCCCTGTTTATTGACTTCAGAAAGTCAGGATTAGGATAGGCCAGGGGTGTGAGGTGGCCTGTGTTATTTACACAGCATGTCAGGAATGCAGCTGCTCTACCACGACTTTTGCCTGATTTTTAAGGAGAGGACATGGTGGGGAAGGCAGGCCGCTGCCCGGGGGAGCACTCAGTTACCCCAGGGTCGCATTTGGCCCCAGATGCCTGACTTCTTGTGCAGGCCTGGAGGCGGTTGTGTCCCCTGAAGCCAAAGGGGCTCCTGGGCAATCCTGCCATGGAGCAATCACATGTTGGAATGGGAGAAAAGGAGCTTTTCTGCCTGCCTTCCTTCGTAGAGTCACTCTGGATGTTGTGCTGCCCTTCTCTCCTAAATAATAAACCCATTTACCTCTTTCCTTTCTCCCAGTGATATTCCACATTTTAGAGGAATTTCAGTTGCCATTAATTGCACCCAGTCAGTCTGTCAAAACTTAAGATATTTGGAAACTTGACCATTGAGAATTGAAAATGTTTTTTATTCTTCAAAACAAACAAACAAAAGCCTCCTTGGCAAAACAACTGCTTCTAAACGAACAACAAGCCCTGAAGCGGGCAGCCCCCTGGCTGGCCACACACAAGGCGCTACCGGCTCACGGGGGGGTTTGTGTGTTGCTGTACGGACACCGATCATAGAGGAATTAGCACGGAGCCATGAGCAGGTGGGGGGGAGCAGCTTTTGCCAGTCACTATCAGCCCTGGCTGATCTGAAAGGCGTGAGCTAACGCGGAAAGACCTTCTGTTTCCGCACAGCGTTCTCTCTTTTGGCCTCGTTGCTAATAACACCCAGGGTCCCTCTCTGTGCCCCGGCTCTCAGCGAGGTGTATGGAATGAGAGTTTTGTCCTTTGCAAAAAGTTTTGGGCGTTGCTGATGCGCTCAGGCCACTGAGGTGGTGGTAGCCTGTTGCTGTCAGGCGTTGGCTGATTGGGGGATGCTGTGTTTGCATTCGAAGGATAATCTGCATTTCCCTAGTGAGGGAATAACAGCAAAACCTCAACGCAGCAGAAGGCATCTGATGTCCAACTCCTGTTGCACGTGTTGCAGCCACGCTCAGATAAAAATGCCTCAGGTGTGAGACTCTCAAGGAGGACACAATTATGGGGATATTTGAGGGCCACCTTCAAGCAAACCTACATCTGCTCTGTGAAAGAACCGTGGTGGAAAGGGGCACAGTGGGAGCTAAAGGGTGCCCAGCAAACTGGTGAGATGCTTAAGCGAGCCATGAAAGCCACAACCCACAGAAACCATCAGGATTACACTGATTTGTGTCCAGGCCAAACTTGCACCTATTGTCTTGTCTGGGGTAACTCTTTCTGTACAGTCCTTGTTCCTAGGGCAGTTCCCAGCTCGTGCCAATGGTTTCAGATGGATGGGTTATCTTCTTCCACCTCAGCACCGTGCCTCCCCGTCTCCTCCCACCCATCTGCTAGTGCTCTGCTTCTGATTTGCAGTTGCTTTTTCCTTTTTCTACTTAATCTGCCTCCTCTTATTACAATTAATTCATAATGCTTCTTACATTCACGTTTATTAACTTTGAAAATGGCAGGGCTTTATTATTTCCTTAGCTCCCCCTGTTTTGATAATGTTAGTGTATCTTTTCCCATACTCTTCTCAGGCGTGCTCTCCAGAGATGTCATTGTAAAGAAATGTGTTTTCCACAAAAAGCGTACCAGAGCGCATGGACATTGCCCCGTACAGAGATGTGAGCTTGTCTTCCCTCCTGCAGTTCAAAGTTTGAAAGAGCAAAAGTCAGCGTTCTCCCGCTGGTCATCTGCCTTGACTGCAGGCTATCTGTCAGTGTGGTGTCCCTAATATCCTGCAACCCTGACCTGCCTGATTTTCCACTCATTTCTTGACAGTTTTCCAGAGGAGAACAAGTCTGAAAAGATCTACTACTAATGCTTGAAATGCAAGGAGAGCCCCAGCGATGTGGCAATGCTCTGAAGGAATCAAGGAAGGAGGAACACTTCGGAGATCGAGGTTAGAGGGAATTAAGAATGGAAAGTACCAACTGAAAGCACAGGAGGTTTCTCTGGTAACAGTCAGGGCAAGAAAAGTTCCCAAAAATACAATTATTCAAAGCCGGTTCCCCTGTAAACTGAGGGTTGCCTCTCACCTCTCAGTTCTGCATGTTCAGGCTCTGCCAGCTTTGCCACATTGCCTGTTTTCTGCCTTTCCAAATTTACTGCCAAAATCAGAGAACAGCACACTCCCCAAGTGTTTATTAGTGGAATGAGGCAAAGCCTGAACACACCTAAATGGTTTCCCTTGACAATGTCGTGTTTGCCGTGCGGTATCTGCCATCCCTTTTTCTTTCATTGCCCCTGCCCTGGCACTCCATAGCCTGGTCTAAAAATATCACCTTCTCGGCTGCCAAAGCAGTTAAATCTTTGTGCATGTTTCTTCTGTTCCCTTTATCCCTCTCTCTTTTTTTCTTTCTGTATTATCTCTCTTTCTTGTGTTGATTTTATATTCCTTTTATCTAAGTTCAAACACCTCGAAAATCACAGCGTAAGATAGGCTTTTAGCAGCTGCTCTTTTTTAAAAAACCCCCAAACTTTGGCTGTTCTGTTCCCCTGGATGACAAAGCAGCAGAGGCAGGAGCGGGCTGCAGGGCTGCCTGCCTGTGCCATGATTCAGCAGGTTGTAAAAGGAAGGAATGTCTTCTTTTTTGGGAAAGGGTGGGAGAGACCGGGAAGGCACGTGTGACAGGCGTGCGTGTGGGTATTTGACTTCCTGGTGCTTGTGTGATTGCAGCACTAGTATTGTGCTGGAGTTAATAACCTGTATCAAAAGAGGGGCTTAAAAGATATTTGGTGGAAAAAAAATGATTTTGCCTAGATTGGAGAGGGAGCCAGCTAAATTATACTGCTTTTTTACCCTTTAAAGCATTCCTCTGTGGTGTTTTTAGTTTCTTATTTAAAGCACTTGGTATCTCCTGCGCTGCCTGTTGTTTGTGGCTGTTTCCCTGCCTGTCTCTCCGCGTCTTCTGCTCCGTCTCTGGGTGTAGCTCAGTCAACAGGGAGGTTCAGGAGCCAGCTTGGTGGCTTTCTGGAAAAATGCGAGCATTTGATTCCAAACTTCAGTGTAAACAGGGATTTGCTGATTTCATTTATGCTGAGCCTTATTTCTGAGCACCGGGGCCCTGCTTGCATTGTCCTAACGCGGTGGAATTTTCTCTGTGGGGAGACTTATGTTGCTGACTCATTGCATCAACTCAAAACAGATTTATGTTTACGAAAAAAAACCCCCTCTTCTTTATTCCATCTTCTCACACCTCCTACCCATACTGAATTTGGTATTCCTGCAGAATACCTCCTATCTCCTCAAACAGGCTGCAGCCTACAGACCACACAGGAGCTGGCTTTAAACCGGGCACTTCAGATACAGCTTTCTGTTTAACCGTTCTCAGCTGCAACAGCTCAGACACGACTTAAAAGTGGTATTACTGACAGGGTCACAGGGCCTGGTTCATTACCATCCCACGCTGCCGTCCATATGCAGCGGGAGACGGGCCCTCCTGAAGTTTCACCTTGCTGTGACAGGTCCTTGCATGGCCTCCTCCGGCCTCTCCTTCCCGTCAGTACAGGAGGGACAGCTATTGCTGCATTTCCCTGGGCTTCTGTATGTGTTTGGATGTGTGCATTTTGAGCATTCACACCTTGTTTTACCTCTACAGAAATACATGATGTTAATTTTGGAAATATAGCACAGCTTAAAGCCTCCGATATTAACAAGGCCTTTAAACAAGGGGCTGCCTGAGCAGCGCTGCCATGTTCCAAACATATTGCAGCACGTTTCAGTTTTTATGGTTTTCTTAAGCCCCCAGCTTGTAATTGATCAAGAAATATCAGGTATACTGAATTTTATTAATAGGCAGGAAAACTTGAAAACCCTCTCGAAGGAGCTAAGAAACGAGACGACAGACATAAAGGTGACCTTGCTCTTTAATACCATAGTGCCCAAGCACTGGGACAGGCGTGGCCTCCTGGGACGGACCTCCCGGGTGAGCCCCCCTCGCCAGCTCCAGCTGCAGGGGCAGGCCCAAGGCTCCTCCGCTGCCGCGCGGTGAAGCGAGCCCGGCCGCTGGGCTCTCGCCTCAGGGCCTGGGGCGGCAACTGGGGGAGGGCCCCCCTCGGCCCCTCCACACCACCGGGCCGCCGCCGTCCCCGCGGCGGGGGGGCTGTGAGGCGGCGGGGAAGCCGTGCCCCGGGCCGCCCGTGGGGCGGTGGCGGGGGGTGGCCGGGCCCCC
>VXBO01011402.1:945183-966924 GCA_013400135.1 Rhinoptilus africanus | reverse complement strand
CTTGGTTGTCCCCGCACGACGGGGAGTGTCTTCTGAGACGGGGGGAGGCCGAGGTCGGAGGTGGATGTGCCCGGCCGGTGGGTTTGGGGTTTGCCTGGCTTCTTGCTCTAATGTCGGCCGGTAACGAGTGGGAATCGTCTTGAGCTGCCCCGAAACGCTCGCCGTGAGGAGGAGGGCCCGCAGAGAGGGGAGGTGGGCGCGGAGCCCGGCGGGCGGCCTGGGCCGGGCTGGGCGAGGGGAAGTAGAAGCCTCTGGAAGGGGAGAGAACAAGGCGCAGAACTGGAGGCCCAACAGGTGGGGAAGATGTGGTAATCAGAGAGGCAGGGAGGCCAAAGGTGAAGTACAGACGAGGAGAGAGAGACTCTGCAGCAGCAAGGTCTGAGAATTTTGGGGACTTGAAACATAGGCCCCAATTTTTGCTGCCTGAATACAATTTGTGTTGGGTGTCTTCAAAATAGTATATATGACGTCTTGGTTCTCGTTTTTGGCTGAGGATTGTATCATATGCTTTTAAATCAAATCAAAAAACCAAAAACAACAAACCACACTTTTGAATTAAAGCATGTATAGCCTCCTGCTTTCTTGTCTGTACTGATTCTAAAGAGTGAACTTTCACATGCAGCTTTGTGGTTAAGAACTTTCTAGGCTGGGCTGTAGAAGGAGAAAAGCTGCAGGTGATTTGGTTGTGAAGGGAAGCAGACGTGTATTAATAGTAGTGGTAGTAAAGCTAAAGGTCCAGACCTTATTATTATTAGCATTAACGTAATTAATATTGCAGCACTTCTGCAGAGCATTGTGGAAAGCTCTTTCTGGAGCTTATTTAGAGTATGTTAGATGTCTGAAAACTAGTCTCTAGGAATGTAATGTATATCTAAATGCAATGTGTTTACTTAACATTGTCAAATATGTATAGCTAACACACAGGTTTTATGGGACACTTCACCCATTGTGGTTTGGGTTGTTGTAACAATACTGCAAGGAGGTAGCGGAACTATAATAATGTATGAGATAATACAGATAAAATACTGGTTAAATACAGGTTGAAGTATGTTACTCTAGGTTTGCTCCGATGCACTTGAACTGACTTCAGAAATCTCCTTACTGTTTATTTGCCCATATTACATGGGCTTGTCTAAAACACTTAGCAAAACTAGGAAAAGCTTTGAGTTAAACTTTGTGTTTGTATTACGTCTCAGGATTTATAGTTTAAAAAATATTGTGAAGGGAATACTTGTATGATTCACAGGCAACATCACAAACTGAGCATAAGATGTAAACTGCCTCCTGATAGCAACCGACCTCCTAGGAAGGGAAGCCCAATGCAAAACAGTACGAAAGCTTGCAACTTCCGTTAGATTACCCTCTCACTTGGTGTGCTGCAGCACTTCCCCTGAAGTAAATGAATAAATCCTTTACTGAGAATACACTGTAACTTGTACTTAGCCCTGCCTTTTGCTTCCTTTTCTGGCGTTTCATTTTTCTGCCTCTAGTAGCGATTGCAGTGTCAGTCTGTTCTTGCTGGAATCAATTCTATAGCAGGGCAAACTTGAATGTGGTCTGAAAGATCTTGGGGCACCTCCAGATCTCCCCCTGCCTAATGAAATTTCCCCAGCAGCCCATCTGTATTATAGTCAAAAAGCCTTGCACAGTTCTGTCTTTGCCCTCCAAGGACTTCCAGTTCTGCGGGAATGATCTCTTTGCTGACAAACAGTACATGGTGTTTTCTCCCTTACTGTAACTGCACTGTTGTACATTATTTTTAGAAGCTGGCATGTTTTAAATGCTTAATAAAAGCAAGCTTTGTTGCTGTCACCTTTCACACTTAATCTCTTGCCTGATTTGTGCTCCTTGCAACCCAAACAGAAGGCAGCTTTTTCTGTGGGACTATCAAGCTCTCCAGGAGAGGTTTGGGTAATCCTTTCCAGGAGACTTTTTCCTCAACCTTATGTAGCAGCCACCCCCTCCTTAAAAATAAATTATGCTTTTTTTTAAAAGGGAGAGGAGCGGGCAGCAGCAAACTGCTCTCCCCTCCAGAGCTCCTGCCTCTGGCCTGTTGTGAGCAAGGCAGTTCTAGTTGAGCCTTGACTGCTCTTTGAGCTATGATGTTAAAGGCAGAGTCTTCACAATGCTGGGAGTTGTCTAGCTGCAAAACTAAGCATTAAGGGGAAAAATAGTGTTGTCTGCATCATACAAATTACTGCATATATGAATATAATTTTATTATATCCCTCTCAGGGGCGATGGGCTAAGCTACTGGTTGCTGAAATCATGGTGTTTGACCACATAGTTGTTCAGCTTTGCCATAGAGTGTAGATCTCCCAAATCTGCCTAGAGAGGGGTCTTAGACAAACGTGGCTGACAGAACTGCACATGAAACTATGGCATTAAGCTGACTCTGCTGCCAGCAGCTTAATTTCCTTTATCCTTGGCTACTTGCTTTATCTTACAGTACTTTCGCTTGTCCTGCTACAGCTCTTTTTGCCTTTGCCTACTGGATTGAAGTATTGACTCAGGGTTAAAATAACACGGCAGAAGGACTTCAAGCCATCTTAAACCAGCTGCTGCTTCATCATGAGGCTGTGTAAACAGTTACCCTGGCACCGCAGAGGCGCCAGGATGAGGAAGGTGGAGTGATTGTGAGATGTGGAAAAGGTTTCCTCTGATGTTCAGTAGTTCTGACTTGAGGAAATTAGCGGACTGCTCAGAAACCATAAAAATGTCATTTAAGAGGGAAATTGAGTATCTGCATCTCAGCCTTTCTGTTCTTGTCTCCTAGCAGTTTTTTTTGTTCTGATGAATTTCTTTACTTTTGTGCCTTTAAATTTTTCTTCCATAATTCTTGCCTTGCATGAGGACGTATTGTGCTTGTTTTTACTGGTATGCTTCCACTGTAAATACCATACTGAAATCCAGTATTTGGAACACAGGACTTAAGTAGCAAATTTTGTTCTTCCTATATTTAAGTCATTCAGCTGTCACTTCAGATGCTGCTGAAATAGAAACCACTGATGGTCTTCCAGTTAAATTGCTGAGGTGTAGTTCATAGTGACTTATTTTTAATAAGCCCCATTTCATCTGACTGTTAATTCTTCTTCTAAAAAAAAAAGTAACTAGGACCACCCATCCATTCACTTGCTTCCCTCCCTCCCAAGTAGGATATGGCAAAAAAGGGAAAAAAACCAACCCTCCTGAGTTGAGTTAAAGACAGTTTAATAGAATAGTAACATAAGAGAAACAAATAATAATTATAATGGTAAAAGAACATATAAAATGAGTGAGCGATACACTTGCTCACCACCTGATGATGGATTGCCCAGCCTGTCCCAGGCAGTGATTGTGAATTCCTGCCCCCTGGCCAACCCCGTCTATATACTGAGCTGGGGGAAGCCGAAGAAGTCCTTGACTTAATATAGGCATTACTTAGCAACAACTAAGCCCATATGTGTTATCAACATTATTCTCATACTAAATCCAAAACACAGAAGCTACTAGGAGGAACGTTAACTCTACCCCAGCTGAAACCAGGACAGTAGTAAACCAGATAGCCAGTAGCAATTCCAATGTAGTTATACATTCTGAAATATGCAGCGTTAAGAACTGGCTTGATGAACCACTCAAATAGATTAGTAACCAAGGAGATGATTAAACTGGTTTTGCAGGCCGTGTTTGACCTGATGGGGAAGTTGCTTTCTAAATAGTATGTTCTCGAAGTATGATAGCATCCTTGGTGTGGGCGCCTTTGCTGTCTGTCCTTCCCCAGGACATGTACGTTAGAGTGGTGACAACTGACTGCTGTATGGGTCAATTGTTTCCAGTGTCATGCCAATAATTAAGAAGAACTTTCCCTGTTAGACACAGTGAAGGGGGAATTCTAAATAAAAATAAATCTCTGAAGCTGCATGAGTACTTTGAAAGCCTTGACATCCAAAGGTAGCCATTGCTTAGCCCTGCAATTGCTTAGCCCTGCATTTTAAGAGTGCTACTTGTATGGCAAGAAGTTGATCTTGTCTCCGAATTTCATTCCAATTTGGTTTAGTTTTTAAAAATGAGGGTTGTGCTGAAGTAGAATTGAGACACCAGAAGCTCTCGCCTATTATGAAAGGGCTGTTAAAGACTTCTGGCAGTTAAGGTGATCAGAAATACACTAACCTTCAGAAATATCACACAGTTAAACCTAAAGAAGGGAAGTGCAGGCAGAGTGAAAAATGGCTAATGATGATAATTGCTTGGAAATAGGACACTTCTTCAAGGGAGAAATCTGATCATAATGGAGTAGGTGGCTCTGCATCTGAAGGTTAGACTGTATTTTAGGTGACTAATGGAACACCCATAGTTGCTGGAAAGTTAAAGCTCCACTGAAAAATTGGTTTATGCCTGTTTTATACAAAACCTGAGTTTCTTCTCTCTTCCCCTCCCCTCCCATTCTGTCTTCTATTTAGGAATAATGTAATTCACTATGGCATAATCACGTTTGTTGTGTCCCTAAGGATTGTGTGAAGTTGAAAGTTTTTCCTGTAGCAGTACATCCATTACAGATAAAAGCAGCTTTTTAAATATCGAAAGTGTGTGCTTCACTTGAATTGCTCTTCTGAGAACGCAGTGTCTTTTATTTCTTATGATTTAGTTAGTTTGTATATTGGTATAGCTTAACAGAACAAGGAGCTTGGCGTGAAAACTGGCAGTTGCAGGAGATGCTACCAGTCTGTATTCAAGGTGTATGAATGGTAGCTTATGTTGAATTTGGGACTGATTTAATATGTAGGAGGTGTCCTAAACAGCTTTCTGTAGGGATATAAACTTGTGAATACTGCTTGCCAATGATTACAAAGAGGCAAGAACATGAAAATGGATTAGCTTCTCTTCATGCTTTTAGCTTTCTTTTGGGGAGGGAAAAAAGGAAGCTTGCTTGGGAATGACAACAGGTAGTACTTCTGCCTTGAAATGAGGTTTGATGAGGCCTCAAATTCAGACGGAGCATTAGCTGATAAATGTAGACCTGCAGGGTGCCTATGGTTAGATCAGGAGCACAGATGTGCAGAGTGCCATAGCTTCTGCCCCTCATGTACGGGTCACTGGCAGAATTGCCTGGTTTCACTAGGCTGCTTTGACAGAAGAATTCCTGCACCAGCCTCGCCTGCACTCTGGGGCTGTGCAGCGTGGCCACTTAGCCAAGCAAGAATTGCTAGCATTTACCAAAGTCCCTTTGCTGCTGTCAAATGCTTCCCAAGGATTGTAGTTGGTGTGGGATTGTGAAGTAGGTAATTATTATGTATGGACTCAGTACTGGCATGGTAGTTAGAGGGGGATGATTTAGTTCTTTCACCAAAACTTTATTGCTGGTTGGCTAGTGTGAGATTACTTAAGGGATTATGTGTATGCTAAATCATTAATATCCTTTGCACAGACTTGGGAGGAGGCATGCAGAAACTCCTTCCACTTCAAAGGAGAGGAGAGTATTGACTTATCTTTAACCTTGCTATATTTTAAAAATAAACTTCCTTGTATGACTTTCCAAATCATGAAGTGGTCATTCTATCTGCATAATATAATTTGAAAGCAGTTATAAAACTTGGCGTAAAAATCTTCATGAATTTAGCCATGCTAAAAAAGTGTTTGGTGAGGCCCTGTTGGTAAGACAAAATTCAGCCCTTCCCTTGGAAAGGTGTCCTTGTGCCATCTCATTTGTAGCTGCTTCAGCCACACAGGACACATCCAGGGCTCCAAAAATCACTTTTTCAAATGAAGCTTCAGGCTTTTGTTTTCTGTACTGTTTTTATGCCGGTGGGCATGAGTTTATTTAGAAAACATGCTATGTATGTAAGAGGTACTTGGACTTCCAAACCGGTGTTTGCTTGACAGTTTTCATTCCTTGGTTTTGCGCTGTGGTTCCCGCGTTAGTAATAAGAGCTATGAGCTGCTACAGTGTATGTAACTGTTTTCAAATTTGGTTGTACACTGTGTATTAACCAAACAAGCTTTGCTCATATGTAACAACACTTGAAAGTGTGTTTTTGTCAGCTGTTCATGCAGTGAATGGTGTCCTTTTGGCTCAGAGGTGTTTCGGTGCAGTTGCCTGAACTGCGAGGGGGAGGGTTGTGAGCATGCATTTAGACCATAATCCTCAAGGCTATCACTATTGTTAGAAAACTGGCTGCAGTTGCATGTTGCTGTAGTGACAAACTGGGCATGA
Organism: Rhinoptilus africanus; assembly: GCA_013400135.1. Taxonomy (NCBI): domain Eukaryota; kingdom Metazoa; phylum Chordata; class Aves; order Charadriiformes; family Glareolidae; genus Rhinoptilus; species Rhinoptilus africanus. Next base: position 960,734 of record VXBO01011402.1, on the reverse strand, counting down.
CCTCAGCACAAGTCTTTAAAATACAGTTTTGCTGTAGTTATAAAACATCCTCTCCGTCATTGGAAGTAAGTTAAAAAATAATCTAAGAATGGTGGATCTCGTATGCAATGTAGTTTTGGAGTACTGGGTAGTGCTGTTGAGCCTTTAAGACTCTAAATTCTTCTTGTTGCCCAAACATGCTTTGGAAAGCTGAAAGTTTGTTTTCTAGCATGAACTTATGCCCCTACAGACACTATTAACTGTGCTTGAGTTATGTTTGGAAGTCTACAGGGCTACAGCCTGAGGCAGCAGTGTAAGGGAAGGAGGGGATGTTTGGTTTTATACTTGTTTTCATAAAAAAAGTGTTAGTCTCAGTTAACGACTCTGTTTTGGGAAGAAAAATTTGGAATGTGATTCAAAGGAGCAAAGGTGATCAAGGCACAGGTTGTTTTTGTGTTTTGGGGGTTTTTGGGCAGATAAAGGGAGCAGAATGCTAGGAGTGTTGCCTTCTGTATCAACCTAAAGGTGCAGTGATCTTGTAGTTTCTGTAGAAAGTCAAACTGAAACCCGTTTACTCACAAGGTCTTCTGAGCTACGTCTTGCCAAGATCTACCATGTATTAGGTGTGACAGTGCATTGGGCACCTTACAAATTAGTGTGATATTTTAATTCTGTTAAGCTTCCATTACAGATTTTCTTCTTATGCTATTAAATTAGAGCTTGAAAGAGGGGAATCAAATCAACTGTTAAATAGTAAGAAATTTTCCTCCTGAGTCTGCTTGTAGGCATCTGCCAGTAGTATCAATGACTGTTGGCAGTAATTCAGGAATAAAACACAGGGTAGGGGACTGGTGAATAGAAACACCAGTGTCCCACAGTTGAAAGGACAAAAAAATAAGGAACAGGGGAGAGGGGATTCATTACTTCATAGATTTCTCCATGCTTGAAAGAGCTAGCTAATTGTATTTCAATTCCTAAATGGAATGGAAATTTCAGTTTCTGCATGATGCATCTTAAGTCCTTCATAAGTAAAAAAATGTTTTGTTTAGGCTTTTGCAGGTACGTAGGTTGTGGTGTTGCATACAAGAGTCTTCTGTTCTGCTTACGGACTGTGGCAGTGCAAGAACGAAATTATGACACTTCTGCAGCATGGTGCGCAGAACTTGCACATGTAGTCCTCCACTCAGTTAACACTTGGTTTGTACTAAATATTTAGCTTTGTGTTGTATCCCTCTCCAGCTTTTGGAGTGGTCTCAACCAGCCAGATGCAGTAAATAACTGGAGCTGAAAGATGAGCTTGCACTTTTCTGTTGGTGGTATGACTAGACACTTCACCTGTTGGCTTGGGTGCTTGGTTTTGCACTGAGAAGCGATGCTTCTCTCTGTGTGCAGTGCTGGCTTGACCTCTTTGCCCTGTCTTATTTATTCAGATCATGGAGCTGAAATGGCTACTGTATGTGACCCTGCTAGCTCTTGGGACTCTTGCTGTCCAGGCAAATGATATGGATGATGACGATGGTGATGACGTAGTTGATATTGAGGATGACTTGGATGATGGCATTGAGGAGGTAGAAGAGTTAAAGCCTGAAACAAGCACTCCTCCTCCAACTCCAAAGGTTTGTCATGGAACTTCTTAAAAATTGAATTACCATTTGTGTTGTGGTTAATGTCTGATCAGAGTTGTCTTTACTTCGCTAACATTTAATATGTTGTGATGTTATTAAAGATGTTATCTGTGAGTAGGGCTTGGAATTAAGCCTAGCTGCTTCGTTCCTATTCTCGTGTCCCCTGTGTTCTTCCTTGAAACTTACATCCACCCTTGAAATCTGCGATGTGATTATCAGGAATTTAATGCTAATGTTTCTAGATAGATAAATACTTAGTTTTAGTTGCAGACAAGAGCACAATTGCTTGGCACAAGCAGCACTATTTACGTAACTTCTGTATTTGTGCTGTAAGGGTGTTCAAGGTAAGCTGTACTTGAGTGTAGGGAGGGAATGTGAGCTGTATGTGCCTGTGGTTCTTTAGAGCAGAGGATATTCCTTGAAAGGTGCACAAATGCCTCTCTTCTCTAATAGGTTACCTACAAGGCCCCAGTCCCAACTGGCGAGGTGTATTTTGCAGAGTCCTTTGATAAAGGAACTCTGGATGGGTGAGTATAATCTGAAGGATGATTCAGTATAGCAAATAATTAAAAATTATGGTGAAAGGCAATGAAACCCTCACTAGAGCCTGTATTAGTCAAAATGAAATGAAAGGGCAGTGACTGGGGAGGACTACAGCAGTGGCTATATGAGACTGTATGTTAAAGTTCTGAGCTAAACCAGTGTTTCCTTAAGTTCTAGTAACAAGGGGAAGGTGAGCCATACATGTGTGAAGTTTTAATCCTCATCTGACTTTTTACTTCAAGTAATGTGAGGATGGTGAGGTACTACTTTTTTTTACAAGAACAAGACACTGAGGCAATGATCGTAGTTTACGGATGGGAAGTGGCAAATGCAGAAACCTTTGCAGGCATAGGGATAGAACTCCTCAGGGGATCAAGACACTGGAGTGTTGTCACAGGACAGCAAGTATTATCTTAAGGGTGGGATTTTTAGTGGGCAAAAAAGTATGGTTTTCTAATCATTGGATATCTATCTTCTAGATGGATCCTTTCTAGAGCCAAAAAAGATGATACAGATGATGAAATTGCCAAATATGACGGTGAGTTCAACACAGGTTTTGAATGATAAATGTTTCAGATGTCTTTTCCCATATGTGATGAATAGGTGCAAGTCTTTGTTTTCTCTTTCCCAGTTAAAATTGTATCTACTGAAGAAAATGTGAGGAGCATTTATATACCTGGCTAACAACATGAAGCGTAGTTCAGATTTAGACAAAACATCCACTTGGAGATTTAAAAACAATTATTAGTGAAGATATGCTAATAACTTGATAAGGTACCCTATAGTGTGTTACTGCAGAACAGAATGCTGACTGTCTTGTTCAAAATTGGGCTAAACAAAGACTGTCTTGAGCATGTTTTGATAACATTCAGTTAATTTCTCTCCAGGTAAATGGGAAGTCCAAGACATGAAGGACACTAAGCTTCCCGGAGACAAAGGTCTTGTATTGGTAACTCGAGCCAAGCATCATGCAATTTCCTCTAAACTTTCAAAGCCTTTTGTATTTGATACCAAACCCCTCATTATACAGTAAGTAAAGGATAACTTAGTGTTCTGTTATTTCAAGGGTGACATGATAGCAGGCTGAGGTTAATTCCATAACTAGAGCTGTTTGATGACACGAGATGCAGTAGCCTGTTATTATACTGTTTTAAAAGTAAAATAGCAACCCAGATTCCCAAAGTGGGAAGTTAAGAACAGCACGGGTCCCTCTGAAGCCTGAAAAGGAAAGAAGTCTATGAAAACTTGACTTAGTAACCTGTCTTGGGACTTCCATTTGACTGTAGTAACAAGGTCAGGCAACTGACTTTTGTACTGCTAATTGTGAAATTCCTTGTCCTTTTGGACAAAAGCTGGTCTGTACGTAGGTCAGTGTACTTCCTTATGCAGTGAACTGCACCCTGTTTCCAAGGTGGAGTGGATGGAGTGGGTAAAGATGCACTTGTTTCCTCCTTCCTGTGTCTTAGTTCCTCTGTCATGGAAGATGAACAGCTTGCCTAGCTCTGGCCATGACTGATGTAGAAGAATCTACTTGCATGCATGTTAGACCAGCAAGTGGGGGGAAAAAAATCATACAATATGAACAGCTGAATTGTGGGTTACTACCTACTTTATCAGTTTTAAACAAAGAGTAAGCTAGTTCATATTTGCACAAGATAATGAGTTGGTCACTTTTCTTTGCATGACTGTTTAGTTTCAGCTCAAAATACAAGGCTAAAAATAAATCCCAGTGGTCATCCACTCCAGCTGCTGGCATTGAGAGAGGATCAAGCATACTTATCCTATTCCTGACAGAGATGTTTTGCCTTTTTCAGACTCCTTGGCATCCCTAAATATACTGTTGTATGCTTATAACCCTAAAGGGGCTTCTCCTAGGATCCAATTGTTGTTGCTTTGGTAGTCTTGCAAATTGAGTTGTCTGTCTGCCATAGTAGCTGTGGGGAAACTAAATGGCTTGCCTTAATCTCTGCTGCAGTGTCTTACACATTGGAACGCTTTTCCTTCCTTCTCTCTACTTCTAGATCATAATCTTCTAGACCAGCACTCAATTCCTTTAATCTTTTCTCTCAGATTAAGTCTTTCAATTTTTCTTGTTTCTCAGGCCCTTGTGAATATTTGCTTAGTACTTAGAGTTCAGTGTGTATTTTGGTATTCACTGGGCACATGATTTAAAGCAAGCAACAACAAAACAGTCTTACTCTTCATTTGTTTGAAAATTGTAGTTGTATATTACAGAAATATTTTTTCCTTGTGTATAACATGTTTCTCCCCTTCTTTGTCCAAAACTAAAATTAGGTATGAAGTAAACTTCCAAAATGGAATAGAATGTGGCGGGGCCTATGTGAAATTGCTTTCGAAAACCCCTGAATTGAACCTGGTGAGTAATGCTGCTACTTTGAGTATTAGCTGTGAAAGGAACCTTTTTCACTTTGCATCTACCTGAAGAAACCTCTTCGGTAAAGGCAGTGTGGGGATATTTAGGGCCTGATCACCAAAGCACTTTGCACTTAGCAGTTTCCCACTGTTTTCAGTTGGAGAAGATAAATACTGAAATCTTCTGGCCTCTTGACTGAAAACTCTGGAGTTCCCTAGTAGCTGAACAGTTCTAGACCTTTACTAAAGTCTGCAATACTTCAGATTTCCCTAGGTTTGAGGACCAAAGAGGGGGTATCATATGAAAGCAGACAGTGTATGAGGAGAAACCTCAGGAAGCTGTTGTGCAAAAGGAAGATCCCATGTTTCATCTCCTAAAACAGACTAATGCAAATAACTAAAAATATACCTTGCATTTATTGCCTTGCCTTTGACAGGTGAACCCACCTGTTAGTTACTGGATTTATTTTAAAATAAAGTCTTAAGGTTGGACTGGATACATCCTTATATGTTCACACTAGATATATAGAACCATTTGCTTCATAAATGAAGCTTGAAAAGTGTGCTCAATGGAGGAGACAACTACAACTACAACTCCTAAGGATTAAGAATAATTTTCTCTCCTGTCAGTCATATACCTTCCTAAAGTGGTTTAGCCTCTTCAGACAAAGCTTAACTGCTGGGTCACCTTGCACAGGCTTTTGTAGCTTACAGGTTTTCTTTTGCCATCTTCCTAGATTTTTATATGAAGTACGTTTTATGACCTGTTACCCTTCCTTCTCCTGTTGTTCTGTAGTCTCACTGGAGTTGTATTATTAACACAGATTCCAAAGTATTAAAAAGACACCCAAAAGACTATGACTGTCTAACCAGTTTTGTATGTGCACTGAATTTTAAGATAATGTTATCAAGAACAAATAGGCTTGTTCAGTCTTCAATGGTGAGATTATTATATCCAATTAGCTCTCAGATCAAGACAGTACACCAGTTCATAAGCGTGTAAACTAAATACAACTTGGCCTCGCTTTTAATGCTGCTTCTCACTTGTGTGAAAGAAACTCCCTGGACTAGCTAACATTCATTATTACCAGTAACTGATACTTCTATATGGATAGCTTTTAAAATCTGTTAAAGGAGAAGCCTTTGCCTGAGCATTCCCACACTGTCCAAGGAGTTGCACACACCCCCACCTGAGTTCTGACTGCTTGGACCAGAGTCCCTTTGCAGTGGGTGACTCCAGTGAGACGATGGGTACCCCTTTCGACTTCTCTCACACACTTACTCTTGGGCAAGCTTCCTCCTTGAGGCTTGACCCTAGGTTTCCTGCAGCCCAATCTCAGGCATCAGCTTTTATAAAAATAAATAACTTAATTGAAAGGTACAGCAGCAGGGTCAACTAGCTGGGTGCCTCCAGAGAGGGACCATGGACAAAGAAACCCCTGGGCAGTTACACCCTTGTGATCCATGCACCCACCCGTCATGTGCTCTTTGCACGCTGTTCATGTGTCTTTTAGTCCAATGGTGATGTTTGGTTTGGGATCTCATTGGATTCTTTTTCTGTGTCCAGACAGGCCACTGACTGTTCTTACCTTGTTGATTTACAGTCTCTGCTGATGGTTGTAGCCTTCTGATCTTCTGCTTTAAGCTTCTTGTGCGCCTGTGCTCACTGGCAGAACACAGGGAACAGAAGAGTCCCAAACTTGGGGAAAATACTACCAAAACATCAGTGTGTTACCAACGTTTTTCTTATACTAAAAGACTAAACACAGCACTGTACCAGCTGCTAGGAAAATTACTAAGAAAATTAACTCTATTGTGCCCTAACGGCTTCAGCAAATCTAGCTACTCATGCTAAGTAAAGCTAGGCAAACAGCATAAATCGCACCATATTATAACCCTAAGTAATTTATTCTAATTAAACTTGCTTATTTAAGCTAAACAACTAATAACTCAACAAAATCCTTTGTTGTGATGTAGAAACATACTTAAACACTGTGGTTGTCACTTAGATTTATCTCCTTTATAAGACTTGAATAGCTGCTGTTTTCCATCTGGAAAGTAGAGACCAAAGGTGCAAACTCAAATAGCTGGGATAATTCTGGTGTTTTTTCTGGGGGCCTTGTACTCATCATACAAGCTTCAGTGTGGGTACTTCACTGGCTTGATATCCAAGTTGCAGAATAGTTTCTAACGCATTGGGAGTTCTTATGCCAGGCAGTGACTTAAGTATATTTCAAAATAATGGAATGAAGTTTTGCATTGTCTTTTAAAGGATCAGTTCCATGACAAAACTCCGTATACAATCATGTTTGGCCCTGACAAATGTGGAGAGGACTATAAATTGCACTTCATCTTCCGGCACAAAAACCCAAAGACTGGCAAATACGAGGAAAAGCATGCAAAGCGTCCAGATGCCGACCTGAAGACTTACTTTACTGATAAGAAGACCCATCTTTATACTCTAGGTACAGTGACTGTTAAACTCCGCATGTTAACAACTCCTCCTATGTTTCCTGATTCAAAAGCTTATAAAATATTTGTGCCAACACACCATACAACTAAAAACCACTTAAAAGCTCTGAATGCAAAAACTGGCCGTATTATACAAAGGCTTATTTTTTCCTTGCAAGAAGTCTTGATTCATGTAAGAAAGGTCATGAGACCTTGAACTTAATAGTTAAAGGAGAACTGAATTTCAGAGCAGTCACGAGTAACTTGATATGCTAAGTATATCCAAAATAATTGTCAACATTTTATAAAGTGCTTGAATGCTGCCCCCTAGTAAATTGGGATATACTAGGCTTTAGATTTAGAGCGATAGTCTTATTTTATTGCTGCTTTCAGAGTACCAGGCGAACTCAGTGGTTCTTGAAGTACAGCGTCTGGCCTGGTATATTAGCTATGACTAAAATCTTTCACAGGGTACTTGGGAGGATCTTTCTAGCTTTTCCTACTACAGAGGCAGCAATGGATAAAAGACTGATATTAAAATCTTGTGAGTCAGTAGTAAGGAGTCTTACTCTTCAGTAGAATGTGAATATATACATTCTTACTAATAAAGCAATACTTACTGTGCCAAAGTCAACTTGGCTGTGGTAGCTGATAAATCACTCTACAAACTTCTTTGTGTGTTTCGCATATTTAAAGTCTGACTCTTGCAATGAGTTTTCCTTCTCACAAGGTGAGATGTGGTACATCATCACTAGTTACTCTTTGGCATAAGTAGAAAGTTTCTTAACAATTCTTTAAAACGGTTGCTGGGCAGGTGGTAGCCTGTGCAGTGGAGCCTGAGTGATGCTTTATGGTGCATGCTTTGTATCATACATGTAATGGCTACGTCAACTTTTTTCCTTACAGTCTTGAATCCTGATAATAGTTTTGAAATATTGGTTGATCAAACGGTTGTCAACAGTGGGAACTTGCTAAATGATATGTCTCCTCCTGTGAATCCACCCCGAGAGATTGAGGACCCAAATGACCAGAAGCCTGAGGACTGGGATGAGAGACCAAAAATCCCAGACCCAGATGCTGTTAAACCAGATGACTGGTAAGCTGTTGGAGGGGGGGAATTGAGGGAGGCCTTAGCCTGATAATTTGGTCCTGATCAAAAAGTCTTACTCATATGACTTATAGAAGGTTTTGCGTCTCACCCCTGCAATCAAAACACAGTTGGTTTAGGTATCTGAGCAGCAGTTTGGTAGATAAAGGCAGACAGGATCCTTGTCCTCTGGGAATTACTGTTTACTGCTCCTGGTACTGTGCTGGCCACAAATGAAGCCTTTACTGAAACAGCTATGCTAGCTGATGCTTTCATCCCTCATGAGATCAAAAGATGAGCTGCAGAAGGTATAAGTAAGATATTTGTAGTTGATTGTGTAATGCCTAGTTACAGGCAACTGAAATATCTGACATCCTAAATTAGAAACTGATACTGTGTTTCTGCTGTTGAACCTATGCTTTGTGAACCATAGACTCAGTTTCAAGCTCAAATGTGTGTTTGCAGCAACCACTGAGATAGCGGGTTTGTTGTAATATGCCCTTTCTAGGTCATACTAATTTTTTAAAACCAATCTTATAGTTGGTGTCATGACTGTTCTATGAGGCACAGGTATGGGTAACAGATGGCAAGGCAATTCTGTTCTGAAATTGCATTGTCACGCTTACCTATGAGAAGTGAAGCTGGCTGCTTGTCTACATCAGTGGGCTTGTTCAGAGTCTGTAGAATCATGCTTTGGGGTTAAGAACTTTTATATGTTGTCCGTGTTAATACATGATAATATGTTCTTAAGGGATGAGGATGCTCCTGCAAAGATCGCAGATGAAAATGCTGTGAAACCAGAGGGTTGGCTGGATGATGAGCCAGAATATGTAGCGGACCCTGATGCTGAGAAGCCTGAAGATTGGTATGTTTACTGCCTGTTGCAAATGACAGCAAATATTTAATGGCTTTGGTACTGGCTTTCACAAGTATAAGAATAGCTAGTTCATTGTTGCTCACTAAGAAAGCTGTTGATTCAGGCTATCTTGCTTCCAAAGCAGAAGGCAGAGTTGGTCTGAGGAGTCTTGTTTTCTTGCGTTCACCTGTGCACTTTTCAACTCTGCTGTGATTGTAAGCTGAACAGGGCAGGAGTGGTCATCTTGCAGTTGTACCTCGCTTGGAAGGGGCAGTGGGGGAGGCTGTGCACAGACAGGCTTTTGTTGAGCTTCTGTGCTTCCAAGCTGCTATTCAAAATCATCATTCCTTCTGCAGTGCCTTTATCTACAGACCTATGCTTTATAAAGTTTCAATATCTCCATTTTATGGCAGGAATTTCAATTTCCCATAAATTAGAAATTGTCTAAGCCCTATTCTGTTGAAAGGCAAGGGGTGGACTTCAAAACAGAATCTCCTTTTTCAGGGATGAGGATATGGATGGCGAATGGGAGGCACCTCAGATTGCAAATCCTAAATGTGAGACAGCCCCTGGCTGTGGTACCTGGCAGCGACCAATGATCGACAATCCAAACTACAAAGGCAAATGGAAGCCTCCCATGATTGATAACGTGAACTATCAGGTTGGTATTTTTATTGGTAAGACTGATGGCCAATGCAGCATTGCTCTTACAAAAATAATTCTGATTTAGATTCAGCAGGTGTAATTAAGAACAGAAATACTGTCACGATTGTACTGTGTTTCAAGTGGACAAAGTGTTTTCTTACTTGACTTCACTTCTTTGTGGTGCAAATGAAACAAAACCTGACGACTAGCACCCATAGACATTGTAATTAAGTGCAATGCATTGGTCTTTCTCTCAGTTCAAAATAGGCTGAAAAATAAAAAGTGTATTCGTGGAGATGAGGCTGAATGTCTTGTCTTTCCTAGGGCATATGGAAGCCTAGGAAGATCCCAAACCCAGATTTCTTTGAAGACTTGGAACCTTTCAAGATGACTCCCTTCAGTGCTGTGGGGCTTGAGCTATGGTCAATGACTTCTGACATCTTTTTTGACAACTTTATCATCTGTACTGAAAGAGCTGTGGCTGATGATTGGGCCAGTGATGGCTGGGGACTGAAAAAGGCAGCTGATGGTGCTGCAGAGGTGAGAAATAAAGGTTTAATTGTGTGCTTCTGACTGGAACAGCAGGAGCATTGCTGCTGTTCTCTCCCACAGTCTTTATTGATTTGTACCTATATGTACCACAGCTAGGGGTTGTGACAAACAGATTAGGATCTCAATTCCGAATCATAATATGGTAATGGCTGCTATAAGTAGCAATGAGTACTTGCTGCTCTCTTAGGAGGTTTTTGCTCTGACTGTTAACTTTAGCCTAATTCTTAATTTGCAAACTATGGAAAAAGTACTTGTGCAGGTTAGCTTTAATTTTTTTTGAAGTATGAAATACAATGTTCAAAGTTGCAAAAAGCCTATTTGAAAATTCTGTATCTTAAACTTAACTACTACGATGTGCTGTGTGGGATGAAATTTCACATTTTTTTTTATTTTGCAGTCTGGTGTTGTGGGCCAGATGATGGCAGCTGCTGAAGAGCGTCCCTGGCTTTGGGTAGTCTATATCCTCACTGTGGCTCTGCCAGTGTTCCTTGTTGTACTTTTCTACTGTTCTGGGAAGGTATGCATTTCCTCCAATAACAAGTAGTATAATGTTTAGAAGAGATACAGCAAAATGTGCCTTTAACATCACAAATAATTGCTGGGTTTTGACAATTTTGTTTAGAAACAGCCAAGTGCTGCAGAATACAAAAAGACTGATGCTCCTCAGCCTGATGTGATGGATGAGGAGAAAGAGGAAGAAAAAGACAAAGGGGACAAGGAAGAGGAGGAGGAAGAGGAAGCAAATGAGGAAAAGCTAGGTAGGTAAACTAGATAATCTTGAAACAGTTTTCAGTTTCTCTCTCATAGAATAAAATGGAAGGATTGGCAGACATGGAGTAAAGCCAATGGTGAACTAAAGGTAAGTCAGAAATGAGAATGAGATTTTTTTTTTTTAAATTTCCCTTAGAAGAGAAGCAGAAAAGTGATGTTGACATAGGAAGTGTTAGTCAAGAGGAGGAGGAAGAGGAGGAGGAAGAGGACAGGAAACCTGCATCAGAGGTAAGAGTGCTTAATCTTTGAGGGGGTCTTGTGTGTTTGTGGGGTTTTTTTCCTTTAGTAAGGCTTGTTCTACATGACTTAAGTGTTAAAAGTTAACCTGGCTCATGTGAAACTCCCTCCCAATGTCAGAACTTTGGAAGACTTAATCACCCTGCAGAATAGGAATTGCTGTGGCCAACTTCAGCAGAGTGGGCACCTTGCTAAAGGCACTGCCGTAGACCCTGCATTGTGAGAGGAGTGGGATTGTGTGGAATTCATCTTCTTGAGGCAAAAGGGTTATTCAGGTTTGTATGCAGTCAGGATGTGACCTCAAGTGCTCCACACTGACATAATGGTTGACTTAAAAATGGGTGGAGTGTTGCTTGAAGTGAAAGGATTCTCACAGCAGTAGAAGCTGAGTACTCTCAGCAAATAGTGTGTGGCCACTGTGAGAACAAGAGGATTTGTGTGTTTGCTACGTATAGAAAGGAAGGGGTGGTAGCAGCAGTAGGTCCTTGCAAAAATTAAATCCTAATGTAGATCTGAAAGTAGATTATTCTTTGTAGGTTTTCTTAAAATTGTTTTTAAGGGTATTCTTCGGCTTTTATTTCCTTGATGTTTATACAAATTACTTTCTTGCAGGAGGAGGAAACTGTGAATAGATCACCCAGAAACAGAAAGCCAAGGAAAGATTGAAAAAAGTTGTAAGAACTTGATCTGTGATTACTTTTTTTTTTTTTCAAAACATGGTTCTGGGAGAGGACCTTGGACACCTTACATTGAAACTTGGACAAACCTCAAGACTTCACCATCCACAGGTTCCAGTCACACTATCCAATGTAATGGAGTGTCTAGCAGTAAAATATTTGCAATCATCTGTTTTAAAGAACATCATTCCTGTAGAAAGAATGCATTTAATATAATGGGCTGTGGATTTTGGAATGTAACATAACTAACCTTTTCATTTTTGGTTTTAAATATTCTGTTTAAGTAGATTGGTAGAACTTTTTCAGTCTCAAACCTTGGCTTAATTTAATATATTAATTAGTGAAAAATAACAATGAATCTTGAAAATGCTAGGTGATAAAAATGCAGTTTTATAACTAGTTTTTTTTACAGAGATGTAAATTCCTAAATGCACCGGTGTCTTTATATCCCTTAAAATTTGATAACTGTTTAAAGAAAAGTTGTTGATGTATTTGACAACCCCTCTGCCCTCAAAAGAAAAGAAAACTGGGGGGGAGGTATGGGGAAACCAGTAGTGAAACTCTCTAATCAACTTAATTCTTTTGCGGGGAGGGGAAAGAGGAAGAAGGGTGGAAGGAAGGGGTTAGTCAGCCTATAGAATATGCATACTGCGCATGGCTAAAGCCCTGTTAAGTGTTGACAAATGACTAGGATTTGGAGTGGGTCATCTTAATGTGGCATTTACTCCTGCAGACTTTGCAGATAATGGATTTTGTTAGTTCTTGAACTCTTTGTAAAGATTATGGGTTGTTGGGGGGGGGCAGGGTTAAACTACTTCCCTTTCCCCTCTGCTCAGCCACCGATGCTTTCCTTTCTCTGTGGCTATACAGCTTTTTCTGAGTGCAGCTTTGCCTCAGTTGCTGAAGCGCTTCATTTCTCAGCTCATCGTCGAACTCTTGTTTTTATAGCTAGGCCTACTCCTTTCCAGGGTCCAAACACTGGATAGGACAGTGTCCCATATCCTCTCACTGTTATCACTGTATGTCTATCCTGTAGAAATGGGGGAGGTAGTCAGGTAGACAAGTTGAATTGAGTATTTGTTAAGGAAAAAGAAATAAATTAAAAAAAAAAAAACAACCAAGATGTCAGTATTGTAGGTGGGGAAGGAGCATGTGGAATATCTTGAACTGGTATGTGAAACTGTTTAAGTCTTTTATCTGCTCTTCATGTAACAAATGCATCCTAAATTATATTGTGAATGTTAGGGAGTTCCAATTCCAGCTGAATAAATTTTTTTTAAAGCGTTGGAGTCTACCATATTATACTGTTTCAAACACTTTTTTGTGTGGAATGCAGGTGATCACTGCAAGAGCATACCTCTGAGGGTGAAATCTCTGTAACTTCATTACACTGTACCAAATATGTTGGTGTTTGGATGTCTATATAGATAAACTTTTGCCTTTGTTTAGAGTGAAATTAAATGTCCTGAAATTATTCTTCTTGCACTGAATTTAGACACTCCAGTGTTGTCTGGTCATAGCATAGGTATAGTGTGGGGAATAATTCCCAGGGGTTGGGGAGGGATGAGTGTTCCAATTACCTTGCAAACAATCTAACCAATTACTAAAACCTCTTGGTTTGGGATTTTGTTTGTTGGGGTTTTTTTGTTGTTTGTTTGGTTTTTTTTGTAAAACACCTTTTGCTGCCTGTCCTCATGTTGTATCCCTTAGTTGTTGTGTTTGAAATACTAGTGATCACAAATGCATAGCAGGATTTCTTGATCTTTCTGCAGTGTGCAAATAAACTATTGTAAGCAAGATACTGGAAGTAATTTCAGACTTGTGTTGGGAGCTATTGCATGTTTAGAATGCCTTTGCCTGTTGAACACCTGGTAAATACTGCTCCTTATTGCAAAAATAGCTTATACTCTGACATGGAAGATGTCATAGCTTAAGCATTGCTACTAGCTTGTTCTCAGGACTGTATTTTTATCAAGGAGCAGCTGCTATTTATGACTCTCAGTCCTTTGAGATGAAATATATGTAAATGGTTTCAATTCAGCTAATGTTTTGAGCACAACGTGAAAACCTATTAATCTAATGGTTTTTTATCTTAAATGCAAATTGCCTTAAATTCCCAAACAATTCATGTGCATACATGTTCTTTCAAAGCATCAAAAGTGAACTTAAGATCTGCTATCAGCTTTTAAATAGTATTATATTAAAGCTAATTGTAAATCTACATTTGCTTCTGCTGAATCTCCTGAAAAGGTCTCCTGTCTGCATGTTACGGCTTTTTTTTTTGATACCATAGTGTATGCTTCTTAAATAATCACTACAATAAATGAAGGCTTTCCAAAATGGAGAGACAACTCCAAAGTTACTTTTTATCCTGCTTTCTGACTTGGGTGGCTCAGTTTAACCTCGGAATCACTCTTGTTTCTAAGGCCTTGGAGGAAAAAAGTTATCCGTTAATCTTGAGAACTCTTAAAGTGTAGTTGTGTGTTTGAAGTACTGAAGCTCTGCTCGGTTGTGAGCTAGGTTTGGAACTTAGAAATACTTGAAGGTGGTTTTGGGCCTCTTGTGTCTGTGTACTGGAGAGCGGCAGCTTCTGAAAAGGATGTTTGCTCCACTGAATGTGCTGGGGCGTTGCACTGAGATGGTAAATCAGACCAGAACCCTGGGGGGGGGGATCTGAAACACAAGGCCGCAGAAATGCTGAAAACAGGTTTTTCTCCTGGGGTGGATAAAGATGCAGCTTAACCAATTAACCTGTTCCAGAAGTGCTGTTGGATGTGACAGAGCCGTGCTGGGTCTGGCTAACAGTGAATTATCCCAGCTTGAGGCTGTGGCCTGTGAACGCGTTGAGTGTTGGTGTTCAGGCTGACCCCGGGGCCTGAGGAGGGATTCTTGTGAGCGCTAATTGCTGCAGGTGAACGTTGTGGTGGTTGTCTCTTCTTCCTCCTTCCTCAACAGCAGTGCTCCACTTTGTGTGTGGTTACCTCCATGGGGCTGTGACTGCTGCTTCCCCCCCGGCTGGTCCCCAGTTAATGCCACTGTTGCCTGATGGTTTTGAAAGACAGGGTTGTGGTGGGGCTTTTTTGGGTGTTGCTGACCAAGAACTGTGATTTCAGTTGTGGAAAAGACCTGTCCATTTCATGAAGGTACCTGTAGATGCAACTTGGGGAAAAAAAAAACAGTATGTAAAAACTAATCAATAAAGAAACTTAAGCCTGTTTGATTTTCTTTGTCTAATTAGCGAAACCACCTCAGCCTTCCTGGCTTCTGCTTGACTCGAAGTGGAGGCAGCAGGTTCAGCTTGAGCAGCTCAAGTGGTGAAGAGGAGCTGACGGTATCCCGGTTTCCCCCCGCCCCGTTCCCTGAACTCAACGCTTTTTGACCCAAAACCAGTGCTTCTGCGCGGCGGCCGCGGCTGAGCCGGGCCGTGCTCTGCGCCGGTGGGCGGGGATACCCCCTGTCAATCACCTCAGGCTCCGCCTCCTGGGGCGCCTGAATGGCTGCACCGCCTATGCCCCGCCCCCTCCCTGTCCCTGCCTTTTAAACGCACCGAAGGCCGCCTCCGGAGCCCCGCCCTTCCCGCCCACGCCTCTGCGCCTCCATGCGCGCTTCCGCGCCTTCCTATTGGCTGGGAGTGATGTCCCTCACGGCTTGTGACGCGCTACGCGACGTGACGTACCCCACCACCCAGGAAGCTCCGCCTATTTATTCTCAACTCGGCTCTTGAGGGGAAAAACAATTTCAAGATGGCGGCGGCG